>CM055906.1:20570593-21182593 GCA_029582155.1 Panopea generosa | reverse complement strand
GCAGTAGGCTTATCTACGATATTCTAGTATATATGAATAAATGACGACATAATTTAAGACGAATCGGGTTTTACGGCGTACCAACATATTATAGGTTATTCGACACCAACATGAAGGAAGGTTCCAGGATCACTCTACATGTACAATTCAACATCTTAACATACAAATTAAAAAAAAAACATCAACAAATGAATATGCAGAATGAACCTAGAACCTTGATACCTGCAGAAACTGCAGAGTTTCAGCAAATTGTATAGTATTACTCAAATTGTCGCTTCCTACGACATGCACGAGCACAGTGATTCACGCATATGGCTCCCTGGAAGATACAATTTGAAAATTGTTGCAATTGAATTGCTAAGTAGAAAGGTAAGCACTAAAAACAACATTCAGTATGTAAATGAAATATTTGCACAATGAAAAATGTATCAATCAAGAGACCACCCTATTTTTTGATAATAGTAGATAACATAATAAAAAAAGAAACTTTTTTTTCAATATCAAATTTATTAAAATTTATTAAATTTTAAATGGTTAATCTTACCGTAAGACATAGATGTCTTTATTGAAAATAATATGTTGAGCAAATAAGATAAGCTTCAGATAAACTTCGCGGAAACAAGCAAAATGTTTTATGTAAGACACACTTTGATATGTGCACGGAAACTAGACTTCCAGATAAATATTCTCCCACACACTGTAAACACATACGAAAGTTCATGTGAAAAAGCATGTGCTGTTTCAGTCCCTTTTACTTTTGACCGCCTTTAGGCATGAAGTACATGTATGGTCCAATTGTCTCTACAACTGTTTCATTGTTGGTTGGTGGCTTTGGAGGTTTTTCACATAATAAAATTGATGTCGACACTTTTGACATTGAAATGGTTTCGGACCACAATGTTTGGCGACATCAGCCGTTAGTACAGCCTTGTTAGCAAACCTTTCGCGGCAAAGGTGACAAGTCAGTTTCAGTATCCTCTGATGAACATTCATGTTGTGTTTAAGTAAATTACATTGACTTGGAAATGCTTTTCCACACTCCGGGCATAGATACTTGTCCCTGTTCTGACTATATATGCCTATGATAGTCGTATTTTATATGATATTCCTTGTTGTGCACTTGGCATACATAATTCGCAGATCTATGAATTCGAATATGTCGTGATGAAGCAGATGGTGATTTATAATTCTTGTCATATACAGTGCACTGAAACCCTCCATCTATCAAAAACCCTCCATCTATCTTTAATATGATATACCTTGCTGCGCACTTCGCAGATCCATGAATTCGAATATGTCGTGATAAAGCAGATTGTGATTTATAATTCTTGTCACATACAGCGCACTGAAACCCTCCATCTATCTTCATAATCTCCTAAAAGTATAAAATGGACATGCAGGCGCGTACCCAGGCTATATTGAAGTGGATTCAGGAATCTACATTCCAAAGTCGCCGGTTCGAGCCCTTCCCAGCCAGGAACTTGATTGCCTTTTATTAACTGCAACTCAATAATGTTTTTTACCCAGGAAGCGGACGCAAGAGTTTTTTTTTACATTTAACCTAGAAACTTGTAACACTTAAACAATGTTGTGTGATCGAAACATCACACTGAGTGCCATAGTCTAGTTGTAAGGGTGTTGGGTAATCTCGTTTTAAAACAAAATAGTAATAATTACAAAATAAGTTAAACGTTTGTTTAAGGTTGATGATGTTTTATTTAATGACCGGCATTACCAGTGCAAAAAGAAACATGTATGTTACCATCATCGACGTTAGAACAGTAAGACTGTCTTCACAAAGTCACAATTTGTACTCAACTGAGCTCCCCTGGTTCTAGATAAAGTCACATTTCTGGGCTTTCTTACCGGGATTTTTTAAATTACATTTTCAATGTCAATCTGCTGTCGTCTGTAACTATGTAGCATGACTAGTCCAGAACGGCATTCAGATCTCATGGTTGACCTTAGATAATCCGAACTCTACGCACGACACAGAACGACCATTCCGCACTGGCGTGGTTATAAGTTCAACCAGACTGGAAGGATATCAGGATATAGTATACTTCACATCGGAGGCTCTCAAGGTCACCACTGAGGTCAGTAAAGCACTGTCTCCCTGTTGTGCCGTCAGCTGATGCAACATACTGGACAAATCTGTGTGGTAAGCACATTGCTCTCCAATTGTCTTTTGCCTGCAACTACTTGTTAAGAGGCATTACATCCTGCGAAACTATGTCAAACTTCAAGATGCTACATCTGTACATCGAGTGAACTCACAATTTTAGAATAGGCCTATTTAAACATACGTGTACAAGGAGCCTGCCCGACTTGCACATTTAGTTTCACAAAGGTTTTGAAGTCGGTCCGTTTTTTCCATCAAGATCATCATTTTCATACTTTTAAATTCAAGTAGACGTTTTGCTGAATAGTTAAACGCTTTTGCAAACTGTTGGACAGTATCAAACATATAACGTACGAATTTTCTGATACCAGCTAAAAAATCAAAATCATGTGGACCCAGCTGCGTACCTGCGTAAAGGCAGGTACGCGACTGATTTGGTATTAAACAGAGTGGAATATGACTTAAATAAAAGTCAAATACAACAACCTTTCGACATAATACACGAACAACGTGGTGAGAGTGTCAATATGACGTCATCGAAACGAAATATATACAGTTTTAATTTTAAGAGTTAGTCATCTGCGGCGCTTTCTTTTCTAAATGAGTAACGTCTTGACCATCTATTTTTTGAAAACAACTAACTGTACTCTGATTATGTTTCTGACTGGTTGATTCAAATAATGGATCTACCTTTGCGTTTCCCTAAATTTTAGAAAAGCAAACATCGAAGATAATCAAGAAAACATTTGTATTTTCTCTACTGGGCACCAAACAGATCCATTCATTTATGGCATACAGTTGACGAAATCCCTCATATATTGTCGCACACATATGAATTTCAAAACATTGAGGTCTTAAACGGGCGAATCAAGAGAAATTTGGAAATAATTTGTGGTGAAAACAACTTACTGACAGTAAAATTCATGAAAACATAGAAAAAATCCAAAAGAATGTGTCATTTAGTGAACATGTATTTCAGCACATGTAAACACTCTCGGTTTTCTTGAATTACGTCTTTTATGATGATAGTTGCTGTAGTGTATTAACAGAGTAAGGGGGACTACTTATGTTATCCTATATTTAGTTATACAATCAATATGAGTTATGTCCCTTGCATGGGATGTGGAATTCTTGAAAATAAAGATGGTAACCTTGAATGGTGTCTGTTATTGATAACTCCAATAAATTATCAATTAACATCGGCCTATTGCCGGACAAACATTACATAATTTGGCGACGAGGATAAACTTTAAACATTTATCTGAGCTTTGATCAAGATGACAACCCAGATTTTCCAAGACATCGGAGGTATTTCGCAATTTGAAATTGGCGAACGAACAACGCTAGGAATCAGGTGGAAAAGATGGCTTCGCAGTTTCGAGTTATTTTCTGATGGAAAAGGGGTAAAAGACGACAAACAGAAAAAAGCATTGCTTTTGCACAGTGCTGGTATAGATGTGCAAGACATTTTCTACACGTTAACTGTTCCGGATCCAGGTGATGGAGAAACTGAGTACGGTATCGCAAAAGGTTTGTTGGACACTTATTTCAAACCGAAAGCAAATGTTGCATTTGAAAGATCACAATTTAGAAGTATTGCACAACAATCCAATGAATCCATGGATCAGTATGTCACTCGTTTGAGACAAAAAGCCGTGTACTGTAATTTTACAAATGTAGAAGAAAATATCAGGGACCAGGTTATCGAAAAATGTTATTCGCAGAGACTGAGGAGAAAATTGTTGGAAAAAAGTAATGTATCTTTAGATGATTTACGAGGGATAGCAAGGTCGCTTGAAGCATCAGAATCGCAGGCTTCCACCATGGAATCAAAAGAAAGTGTAAACAAAATACGACACAAATTTATGCCAAAACCACAGGGGGCTGGTGCATACAGACCACAGGGGCGTGGTGTATACAAAAACAGAAATGTGACAGACTATGGTAGAGGTCAGAAATGTTATGCATGTGGCTACGAGGGGCATATAAAGACAGATCCTAAATGTCCAGCTAGAGGAAAGAAGTGCAGAAAATGTAAAAAAGAGAATCATTTTGAGAAATGTTGCAAATCTAAGCCAAATCAGAGCCATAGAGAAAAGATCAGAGCAGTTGATGTTGATGAAAATGTTTCATCTGATGACTACGTATTCACTGTATTAAGCCAACACATGAAAGGAGACATACATGTTGACATAGGGGGAATAACCATTCCCGTGATTATAGATTCGGGTGCAACCGTGAATATCATTGACAGAAACATGTGGGAATACATGAAAGAAAGAAAAGTGAAATGTAACAGTAAACTGACAAATAAAAAAGTGTATGCATATGGTAATGATAAACTTTTAACTGTAGCTGGGAGTTTTACTGCTGATGTAACAGTGTCAAATAAAATTGTAAATGCTGAATTCATTGTGGTAGAAGAAAAAGGACAGGCATTGTTAGGTAAAACGACTGCTGTTGAGCTAGGCATTTTACACATTGATATGCCGAGTATGGTGAACAACGTTATGACTGACGCTGACAGAAAACAAGACCTGTACAAGAAATTTCCAAAGTGTTTTGATGGTATTGGCAAGTTAAAAGATTATCAGCTTCACATTCCAGTTGATAATGACATTGAACCAGTTGTACAGCCATTGAGAAGAGTACCGTATGGTTACGAGAGAAGCTTGAGAAGAAAATAGATGAGTTAGAAGAGTTGGACATTATTGAAAAAGTAAACACAACAAGTAAGTGGGTAAATCCAATTGTTGTAGTGCCAAAGAAAGAGGATATAAGACTTTGTATTGATATGAGAAGAGCCAACGAAGCAGTTAAAAGGAGAGATACCCTATCCCAACAACAGAAGAAGTTTTGCAAGATCTGAACAACTCTACTGTATTTTCAAAGCTAGACATAAAAATGGCCTACCATCAAATTGAATTAGACCAAGAATCTCGAGAAATTACTACATTCATGACTCATAAAGGAATGTATCGGTACAAACGACTTATGTTTGGGGTCAGCTGTGCTCCTGAGATGTACAATAAAGTGATTGCACAAACATTGAGTGGTCTAGAAGGTGTGAACAGTATATTCGACGACATTATTGTACATGGACGAAGTGATGATGAGCATGATGCAAGACTTGAAGCATTGTTAGAACGTCTTGAACAGAAAGGACTTACGTTGAATCTGGAGAAATGCCAATTCAAAATGACTCATGTAGATTTTATGGGCATGGTTTTGTCAGACCATGGAGTAGGTCTTCACGAAAGTAAGGTGAAAGCTGTTCTTGAATTTAGGCAACCAAAAACTGTATCAGAAGTGAAGAGTTTCCTAGGTCTCGTCAATTTTAGTGGACGGTTTATTCCAAATCTCGCATCTATTGCTGAACCAATGAGCCGACGAGAATTGCCAAGCCAGCCATGGGAGCATCTGAGTGCTGATTTTCTGGGACCACTGCCATCGGGAGAAAATCTACTAGTTATTGTCGACTACTATTCCAGATGGATTGAGGTTTTCATCATGAAAACTACTACGTCGGAGAAGATTATAAACTGTCTAGATAGTATTTTCTGTGTTCATGGAATTCCAGTGTCTTTACAGACAGATAACGCACAAAATTTCAACAGCAAAGAGCTGAACGACTATCTAACGGATCTGAACATTGAACATCGCAATACAACTCCATATTGTCCGCAAGCAAATGGAGAGGTTGAAATCCAAAATAAGTCGATTATGAAAAGGCTTCGCATTGCGCATGCGGAGAAGAAAAACATGAGAACAGAACTTCAGACATATCTCATGATGTATAGATCTACACCACACTCCACAACAGGGATGTCACCGGCTGAAATGCTGTTCAAAAGGAAATTCGCACGAAAATACCAGATATTTCGGACCACAGAGTTTCCGATCATGAAATTAGAGACCGCGACAGTGAAAGAAAAGGAAAAGGGAAGATTTATGGTGATAACAGAAGAAATGCTAGAGAAAGTGATATAAAAGAAGGTGATCTAGTGTTAGTAAAGCAAAAGAAGCAAGATAAGTTATCCACAGTGTTTAATCCAAATCCAATGTCAGTAGTAGATAAGCAAGGAAATAGTGTAATTGTAGAGTCAAAAGAAGGTGTGCGATATTCTAGAAATGTGTCACATGTGAAAAAGTTCTATTCTAATGATCAGAGTAGAGAATCTGAAAAATCAAAAGTAGTAGAAAATGTGTTAGATAACGTGAAAAATCATCCAAGTGTGGAAAATAATTTCAGTGAAAATAAAGTGTTCAATCTGAGAAAAATGTGCTTAATGAAATAGAGTGGAGTCGGGGTCAAATTCCAATCTAGAGAATAATCAGGAAGCAGACTTGACAGAAATAGAACAGATAGAGAATCCTGTAGAAACGGAGGACGTGAAGTCACCAACAAAAACAGTAGCAGAATCCTACTCGCGACCATCGAGAGCTCGAAAAATGCCGCAGAAATACTCAGATTTCATTATGAGTAACAAATGAGACATTAATATGGGTATTTTAAGGGATTCAAAGAATGTATGATGTATATATGTTAAGAGTTGATTTAGCTATACAACATAGATTTATATTACAATAAGTGTGTGTTAATGGCTAAGACATTATTGGGACTGCTAATTATTATCTGAACATTGCATACAGATTTTTAGTGAGGCATTTCAAATGATGTCGGGATTTGAAGTGAAACAAATTGTTGATTGATGTAGGAACATATTATTTGTACAGATATTATGTTATGCATGATGTTTCAGAGATTTAGTACCATTATATTGTGGCAATTTAATGTATAGTAATTCTTGAAATATCATGTCATACTGAAAAGTAGTTGAACAGTTTTATGTTCAATTTACATGTATCTAGTTAAAGTTACAAGAAGTAACATTTAATGTTAAAAGTTTGTTTAAAAAAAAAAGTTAACAGGGTATTTTTAAATTTGATTAGGGGAGGAAATGTAGTGTATTAACAGAGTAAGGGGGACTACTTATGTTATCCTATATTTAGTTATACAATCAATATGAGTTATGTCCCTTGCATGGGATGTGGAATTCTGGAAAATAAAGATGGTAACCTTGAATGGTGTCTGTTATTGATAACTCCAATAAATTATCAATTAACATCGGCCTAGAGCCGGACAAACATTACAGTTGCAATGTAGGAATGAACTACTAATGGAAAGCATTATACTTAGTTACATCTTGGGAGTATGCATTAAGAGAAATAATGGGTATAAAATAAATAACCGTGTTTTTCTGTGCCTTGACGTTACTTTTACAAACAGAAATTCGCCATTTTTGACGCGTCCGCTTATTTTTACCGCCTAAGAACGCATACTCTCAAAATACGTTCGCCCGCCTGGTAACGTATACGTTGGACGGGGTGAAGTGAGCTTGATTTGCTTATAATGAACCATAATCCATTCTTATATATATTGTATTTATACCAAATACGAACAAGTTTGACTCATCGTAGTCTCATAATAGGGGTGAGACTAGCCCTAGGACGATCAAATAAAAAAAATATCAAATCGTTCGACAACGTGCTTTGATATGCACTAGTTAGTCTGAGATTTACACAGTAGCGAATGTTCACAATAAAGTCCTTATAAAACACAGCTGATATAAACTAAATCAATTGATTATATATTGTCTAAAGCATACACCCAAACTTGTTATTAGAATTGAAGAATATATTAACTCAAACGCATAAATAATTTAGAATGAAATCAACATACACCTTTACCATTTTATACATGAATATTTCTCAGTTTGTCTAACTTGTTGTATTTTTAATGTTAATACAACCGCTTTTAGTTCAAAATTATCAATTATTACATTTTCATTAAGACACAAATTGTTTCAAACCGATATACCATTGTGTGATCAAACAATTGTGTTTGAAATCATATTATTAGACAAACGATTAACGGACCGCAAAATGTTCATGGTTTAATGTAATTAACATCAATTATATCTTTGATCCACCTATACATCCGCGTTGAATTTAAAATGATCAATTATTACATTTTCACTAAGACACAAATAGTTTCAAACCGATTTACCATTGTGTGATCAAACAATCGCGTTTGAAATCAAATTATTAGACAAACGATTAAAGGACCGCAGAATTTTCACGGATAAATGTAATTAACATCAATTATATCTTTGTTTTAACTATACAGCCGCTTTTGATTTAAACTTATCAATTATAACATTTTCACTAAGCCACAAATAGTTTCAAACCGATATACCATTGTGTGATCAAACAATCGTGTCTGAAAGCATTCTATTAGACAAACGTTTCAAAATTGTCACGGATTAATATAATTAACATCAATTCAATCTTTGATCCATCTATACAACCGCTTTTTATTTAAATGATCATTGATTACATTTATAATAAGTCACAAACAGTTTAAAAACAATAAACCATTGTGTGATCAAACAATCATGTTTGAATTCATCTTATTCAATCGTTTTTCAATGGATATAATAAGCCTATATTTCCTTAAACACACAAAGACAAACAAAATTAATGCACAAATACATTGATAAAAATGAATTTAAACAAAAAACTTCCACACAATATAACAGTTTTTTATTTCTTATTGCATTATGATGATGGCAAACAAATCTCTAATAATTTAATTGCTTAAAACCTTGATCTTTAACATCCTAATATTTTACTGTAATATGAAAATCTGCCATAAATATATGTCTATATATTTCCTTCTTGAATAAAATATAGTAGTCTATTTCATAATGTCAGCATTTCCTTCGATTTCTATATCGTCAGCGTTTCCTTCTTTGTACATATTGTCAGCGTTTCCTTCTTTGTACATATTGTCAGCGGTTTCCTTCTTTACCTATATTGTCAGCTTAAGCGTCAGCGTTTTACACCGTGCCTATTTTTAGGGGGGAGGGGGAGGGGGTACCCTCTGAAATACGGACGTGAGACTCATAATTTAATCCTATTAATAAATAAAAAGTCCGCGAATTCTGTCCTCGTTTCCAATCGTAAACTTTCGTCCAAAAATTTAAGCCAAGTCAGAGCCCTGAAATCCCGCTATAATGAATATCGCCGAGGTATTCCGAAATTCGTAATTTTTCGGTCTGAATCTATTTACCTCGCCAATGTTTACATTTTTAACTGTGATGAAGCTGAGTAGTAATGAGGTTTTTAGACAGAAATTCAGACATTTAACTGTTGGAAACGGGTGTGAAAAACAAATGGAGATGGGAATGGTCAGAAATTTGGAGATTGGTTGAAGAAAATAGATGTAGCTGGAATGGCGTTTTGTGACGTCTGCGGAAAGACAATCAATTATAGATCCAGTAGGAAAAAAGCTTTTCGTGTGCATGCTGAGGATTCAAATCATAAAGCAAAGCTTAGGATTATAAAATCAAACCAGGTAAAGAGTGTTTTTTATCTATCTAGCTGGGAAAAGGTGGTATTATGAACACTGACAATTGTCACGAATGTCAATTTGTAATGACCATTATGAGTCGTAATACCGCACCAAACCTTTTTCCATTCTGTCTTTTCCAACTCTTTTAAAAGGTCTGATAGATTATAATTTAAAATGAGCTCGCCCTAGGGGAAGTGCTGCCCATTTTTTTTGTAAATGTGTTGCCAGTTTTTTCCCAACTATATTGAATATTTCCTTTGTTTTGATAACACCAGTCATTTAAAAACTTGAAGAGATCGAGCTATAGATAGTTGTTTTTTAAAAACACAAAAATTATTATGATTCCAGGTACTACCAGGGTCTTCCAAAGCTAAACCAGAGACGGAGTCTATGCAGAGTAGAGTCGCAAAACAGAGAGCAATTACAGCTGCTTTTATTAGGGAACATTGTCTCCCATTCACCCTAGCAGAGAACTTGATCAATTTAGCCAAACGATTGAGCCAGGATAAACCTGCACTTGACAAGACAACTTTATCAAAATCAAGTGCAACTTGAAAAGCCATGTTTATTTTGTTATGTTTCTGATAACTCATTAGGAGTCTGGGTGATCCTTAATTTCCAACCAATGCTTTTGTTTTGAATTATGTTGAAAAAGTTTTTTCAAATATGTCTTTTCTTGTATGAAAATATTTTAAAATTATTATGTTTTTGCAATGATTTGTGTCAAGTAATAACTTGTGTATAAACATATTTCAGAAGCTTCCAAAGGTCTTCAATTTGTTCATTTTCTCTCAGCTTCAGGGGGGCTTTGCCACCCATGACCCCCCACCAGGGCTTTGCCCTGGACCTAACCGGGGGCCCTATTGCCCCCAGCTTTTTTTTTTCAGGATTTCAATAATTTTATACTTTCACCCATGCAATATGCTATATTAAGTGAATTATTTCACTATTACATATATATTATGTCCTACAGGAATCCTGAAGGTCTACCTATGGACTGTGTATCATCTCCATCAGTGTCTGCTAAGTGAAGCTGAATCTGCAGATGATGTGGTGGATGACCTAGACATGTTGTGTTTACCCTTGGATCATCCAGGCTGTGGGCGGAGTTATCAGGTGGGGGTAAAGGATCACAGCTTTGATTGCTCACTTCCATACAAGAACAGGTATAATGCTGTGTTACTGGAGAATAAACGCTAGATTTGTATTAATGATGAAGCTCCAACCTTATCTGTGATTTATTCACTTCCATACAAGAACAGGTGAAATGCTCAGCGTCAGTCGAGGAAGCTTCCAGTACCATTTTTAAAGTCTTTGGTATGACCCGGCTGGGGATCGAACCCTCAACCTTCCGCATGAGAGGCGGACGCTCTACCACTCGACCAAGCTGTGGTCTACTTCCATACAGGAACTGGTTTATATGCTGTGTAACTGGGGAATACACACTAGATCTGTATTAATGATGGAGCTCCAACCTTATCTGTAATTTATTCACTTCCATCCAGGAACAGGTATATATGCTGTAACTGGAGATTACTTGCTAGAATTGCAATAATGATGGAGCACCAACCTTATCTGTGATTTATTCACTTCCATCCAGGAACAGGTATATATGCTGTAACTGGAGATTACTTGCTAGAATTGCAATAATGATGGAGCACCAACCTTATCTGTGATTTATTCACTTCCATACAGGAACAGGTATATATACTGTAACTAGAGATTACTCGCTAGATCTGCAATAATGATGGAGCTCCAACCTCATCTGTAATTTATTCACTTCCATACAGCAACAGGTATATATGCTGTAAGTGGAGATTACTTGCTAGATCTGCAATAATGATGTAGCTCCAACCTCATCTGTGATTTATTCACTTCCATACAGGAACAGGTATATATGCTGTAACTAGGGATTACTTGCTAGATCTGCAATAATGATGGAGCTCCAACCTCATCTGTAATTTATTCACTTCCATACAGGAACAGGTATATATGCTGTAATTGGAGATTACTTGCTAGATCTGCAATAATGATGTAGCTCCAACCTCATCTGTAATTTATTCACTTCCATACAGGAACAGGTATGTATGCTGTAACTGGAGATTACTTGCTAGATCTGCAATAATGATGGAGCACCAACCTTATCTGTGATTTATTCACTTCCATACAGGAACAGGTATATATGCTGTAATTGGAGATTACTTGCTAGATCTGCAATAATGATGTAGCTCCAACCTCATCTGTGATTTATTCACTTCCATACAGGAACAGGTATATATGCTGTAACTGGAGATTACTTGCTAGATCTGCTATAATGATGGAGCACCAACCTTATCTGTGATTTATTCACTTCCATACAGGAACAGGTATATATGCTGTAACTAGAGATTACTCGCTAGATCTGCAATAATGATGGAGCACCAACCTTATCTGTGATTTATTCACTTCCATACAGGAACAGGTATATATGCTGTAACTGGAGATTACTTGCTAGATCTGCAATAATGATGGAGCACCAACCTTATCTGTGATTTATTCACTTCCATACAGGAACAGGTATATATGCTGTAACTGGAGATTACTTGCTAGATCTGCAATAATGATGGAGCACCAACCTTATCTGTGATTTATTCACTTCCATACAGGAACAGGTATATATGCTGTAACTGTAGATTACTTGCTAGATCTGTATTAATGACGGAGCACAAACCTTATCTGTGATTTATTCACTTCCATACAGGAACAGGTATATATGCTGTAACTGTAGATTACTTGCTAGATCTGTATTAATGACGGAGCACCAACCTTATCTGTGATTTATTCACTTCCATACAGGAACAGGTATATATGCTGTAACTGGAGATTACTTGCTAGATCTGCAATAATGATGAAGCTCCAACTTCCATACAGGAACAGGTATATATGCTGTAACTAGAGATTACTCGCTAGATCTGCAATAATGATGGAGCACCAACCTTATCTGTGATTTATTCACTTCCATACAGGAACAGGTATATATGCTGTAACTGGAGATTACTTGCTAGATCTGCTATAATGATGGAGCACCAACCTTATCTGTGATTTATTCACTTCCATACAGGAACAGGTATATATGCTGTAAATAGAGATTACTCGCTAGATCTGCAATAATGATGGAGCACCAACCTTATCTGTGATTTATTCACTTCCATACAGGAACAGGTATATATGCTGTAACTGGAGATTACTTGCTAGATCTGCAATAATGATGGAGCACCAACCTTATCTGTGATTTATTCACTTCCATACAGGAACAGGTATATATGCTGTAACTGGAGATTACTTGCTAGATCTGCAATAATGATGGAGCACCAACCTTATCTGTGATTTATTCACTTCCATACAGGAACAGGTATATATGCTGTAACTGTAGATTACTTGCTAGATCTGTATTAATGACGGAGCACAAACCTTATCTGTGATTTATTCACTTCCATACAGGAACAGGTATATATGCTGTAACTGTAGATTACTTGCTAGATCTGTATTAATGACGGAGCACCAACCTTATCTGTGATTTATTCACTTCCATACAGGAACAGGTATATATGCTGTAACTGGAGATTACTTGCTAGATCTGCAATAATGATGAAGCTCCAACTTCCATACAGGAACAGGTATATATGCTGTAACTAGAGATTACTCGCTAGATCTGCAATAATGATGGAGCACCAACCTTATCTGTGATTTATTCACTTCCATACAGGAACAGGTATATATGCTGTAACTGTAGATTACTTGCTAGATCTGTATTAATGATGTAGCTCCAACCTCATCTGTGATTTATTCACTTCCATACAGGAACAGGTATATATGCTGTAACTGGAGATTACTCGCTAGATCTGCAATAATGATGGAGCTCCAACCTCATCTGTAATTTATTCACTTCCATACAGGAACAGGTATATATGCTGTAACTAGAGATTACTTGCTAGATCTGCAATAATGATGGAGCACTAACTTCATCTGTAATTTATTCACTTCCATACAGGAACAGGTATATATGCTGTAACTAGAGATTACTCGCTAGATCTGCAATAATGATGGAGCTCCAACCTCATCTGTGATTTATTCACTTCCATACAGGAACAGGTATATATGCTGTAATTGGAGATTACTTGCTAGATCTGCAATAATGATGGAGCTCCAACCTCATCTGTGATTTATTCACTTCCATACAAGAACAGGTATATATGCTGTAATTGGAGATTACTTGCTAGATCTGCAATAATGATGGAGCTCCAACCTCATCTGTGATTTATTCACTTCCATACAGGAACAGGTATATATGCTGTAACTGGAGATTACTTGCTAGATCTGCAATAATGATGGAGCACTAACCTCATCTGTGATTTATTCAACTCCATACAGGAACAGGTATATATGCTGTAAATGGAGATTACTTGCTAGATCTGCAATAATGATGGAACTCCAACCTCATCTGTAATTTATTCACTTCCATACAGGAACAGGTATATATGCTGTAACTAGAGATTACTTGCTAGATCTGCAATAATGATGGAGCTCCAACCTCATCTGTAATTTATTCACTTCCATACAGGAACAGGTATATATGCTGTAACTGGAGATTACTTGCTAGATCTGCAATAATGATGGAGCACTAACTTCATCTGTAATTTATTCACTTCCATACAGGAACAGGTATATATGCTGTAAGTGGAGATTACATACTAGATCTGCAATAATGATGGAGCTCCAACCTTATCTGTGATTTATTCACTTCCATACAGGAACAGGTATATATGCTGTAACTGGAGATTACTTGCTAGATCTGCAATAATGATGGAGCTCTAACTCAAATGTGTCTCATTATCATTCATCTTTGCTAATTCAAGTGGGAAAGTTGTCAGTTACTTGCCGAGCTGGGGTGTGCTAGAGCACTGGGTAACCTTTTAGGATAGAAGGAAACAGGGTTAAGGTTAACTGATTGTCTGTTGTTCCACAATGGCATCAAAGTGATGCTTAATATTAAATCAATTCAATCAATAGACCACATGCTCCAAATAACTTAATTATGATATGGTTCTTGATGTACTACAATGTACCTGTAACTCTAATGTTGCATTTCAATTTTGTAGCAAAACAGAGAGCTGGATGAAATTTTCCAGAGAATCATCTGTTTAATCAGGTAAGTTGACTTTATTTATTTAAAGATGCATCACCTACAACTTTATGTTCAGTAATGATGAGAGGCTCATTGAATCACAAAGAGGAAGGCCACATTCGAAGAAAATGGCTGATTCCGTCCTTGTAGTTTATCTTATTTTTGAGAAATTCGTTAATACACAGGTTGGCATTTTTCGTTTCATCCATCAAAGTTTTATCCTAGATGCTGGCCAGTGAGTGACTATATCATGGACTGCGATTTAATATTTGGTCAACAAAATTAAAGAATTTTACAATACAGATCCAGGATACAATATAAGTTATTGAACAGAATTTTCATAATGTCTGATATAAATGTGCAGTTTTACTGCTATGATCGAAAGAATAACAGCGATACAGGTGAGGCCTCTTTAAGCTTAGGTAAGTTGTGAAATTAAAGAACTATAAATTTCTTATTGATTTTAAAGAAGGACATATCATTCCCAAAAGAGGACGGTAAAAAGCAAAACAAACATGTAATCTGAAAAATGGTGTACTATAAGATTCATTTCTGAGTATTAGGTTGAGATTATAAGAATCTGTCGTGAGTATCCATGAGTGATAGAAAAATTTCACATAAGGAGTCAAAATTAGATGTAGGGACGAGGCTCTGCCAAGTTTTCTGCCTGTAATTTTGACCCAGAGTGTGATATTCTTTCCCACATGGATGAACTTGTAATGGACTTTTTCTCTCATTCATCCTAATCTAACGATAGATCCACGATCATAATGGTCGTTATCACAAACATATACATTTAAAATGTGTGTTTAATGCCCAAAATTTTACAGATATAATTTATTATGAAGAAATCGACATTTAAAGTACAAACTAAAATGTACCAGAAATGAAACCAGTTAATCTTTTTGCACATTTTTAAGTATTACACTTCAAATTTAATATAGGTTAGAAAAGTCCATCTAATTTCTAACTTGTTTAGATGTTAATCTACTTTTTGTCCTTAGGGCAATTTAATCGGCTGGGGAAATAGGTCAACATCTACTGACTGTCATGAAATTCTATGTTAAATTAAACTTTCTACATTTTTTTTTAAAAATCTGAGCGAATTTATTGGCTGAGAAAGAAAGACAACATCTAAATATGATGACCTTTTGTGGATAAGGAAATAGATGTCACAAATAGATTTCATCACAGAGTTTTGTCAGGTCTTGTGAGAAAGATGACATGAAAGATAGACTTTTCCTCCATTGGGAAAACACGTGTCTTCTATGAGCAGAAATGGGAGAAAAGGATGTTTCAATTTATCAGAATCGAGGTCTTCTGATGTTTCTATAAACACAGTGATACTGAGGTTGGAACCTTGTTATCTCTGTTATATACCCGATACTCACCCTCATGATGGATACTTATTCTTGCATATTAAACCAAAATACAACAAGTATGTTGATTTACTGTGTTCTGAGAATAGCGGTAACCGTGACATAACTGTTTTGGCAGGAACAAGGCACTGCTAAGTTGCCATAGAAACTCTTATCCCAAAGGGTGGAATTCCAATCAAAACTGAAAGAGACACAAATGACATCACAGCAAGAGAATTTTATTTTGACTCTAGTGTATAACAGATATCCACATTTATGCAAGAACTTTTTTATTTATCTTCAGCTAATTATATATTCAACTTTGACCATCATTTTCAGATGCATTATTTTGATAATTTATGGGGTTTTTTTTTGTTATCAGGGAAAACAAAATGGCTGATTTACAAACAAGATGTTTTGACACTGTAGAATTATTGGCAAGCTGTATGACATTTGGAGAATCATATGGTGACATCTCATTGGCTGTCATGTCTGCTGCAGGTACTCACTCTTTGATTGGCCAGTTGAGAGGTCACCCTTGCTTAAATATGTTGCTTCGGTGAGACAATAGGCAGTAGTTGTTTTGTTAATTTCAGTCACTTGTGAAAGACATAAAACGTTGCAAATCTGTTTATTTTTAGCATGTCAGACTATTATACATGTAGACACATTACTACAATTGGGCCTGTTCTTTGGAATGAGAAAAATATATGTAATATTTATAGGAATAATAAAGTGTTTATTTAACAAGTCTTATATAATCTCATCTCTCTCGCGACTGACTGATAGATATATTATATATTATATAAATAGTAAACATATTGTATTGGTGAAGTATTTTTTATTCATTTATTTTTTTAATGAGGTTTAACACGTGACAATTTATATATGGCATAACCAGTTTAAATTGGTAGAGGACCTCATCAGATAGAATCTGAGTAAAACCACCATCCTTCCCCAAGAAACTGGTAAACTTTCTCACATAAAGGTTTTCAACAGAGCTGGGCTTGCACCTAAAACCTCAGTGATAAGAGATAGGTGGTCATTAAACAAAAGTGTCTTACACCACTTGGCTACAGAGGACCAACATTGGTGAAGTAAACTGTATTGTCCATTCTCCAAATTGCTGTCGTGTTATTATTGTTTTGACAAAAAGATGATTGGATGCTATTATTCTTTTCTGCTAGTAATAAAGTACCAGTTGTATTATCAATGATCTAGGACAGAAATAAGAATAATTATCAGACTTTGATATGAAACTTTGAAATAGAACTACACATTTGTTAATGATGTCTTTCCTCTAAAGGTGAAGTTAGGCCAGTTCCGTGGGGTAGATGGCGATGTATCTTTGGGTCCGGGGCCTGGAGAAGATTTTAGAGGCCATCAGAAAGTGTTGGGCATCAGCATACACCTACCCGTCTGTAGAGTACAGGAGCATACATCTGCCTGGCTGTAAAGTACAGGAGCATACATCTGCCTGGCTGTAGAGTACAGGAACATACATCTGCCTGGCTGTAAAGTACAGGAGCATACATCTGCCTGGCTGTAGAGTACAGGAGCATACATCTGCCTGGCTGTAGAGTACAGGAGCACCTTCCTGGCTGTAGAGTACAGGAGCATACACCTACCTGGCTGTAGAGTACAGGAGCATACACCTACCTGGCTGTAAAGTACAGGAGCATACATCTGCCTGGCTGTAGTGTACAGGAGCATACACCTGCCTGGCTGTAGAGTACAGGAGCATACACCTGCCTGGCTGTAGAGAACAGGAGCATACACCTGCCTGGCTGTAGAGTACAGGAACATACACCTACCTGGCTGTAGAGTACAGGAGCATACACCTGCCTTGCTGTAGAGTACAGGAACATACACCTGCCTGGCTGTAGAGAACAGGAGCATACACCTGCCTGGCTGTAGAGTACAGGAGCATACACCTGCCTGGCTGTAGAGTACAGGAGCATACACCTGCCTTGCTGTAGAGTACAGGAGCATACACCTGCCTGGCTGTAGAGAACAGGAGCATACACCTACCTGGCTGTAGAGTACAGGAACATACACCTACCTGGCTGTAGAGTACAGGAGCATACACCTGCCTGGCTGTAGAGTACAGGAGCATACACCTGCCTGGCTGTAGAGTACAGGAACATACACCTGCCTGGCTGTAGAGTACAGGAGCATACACCTGCCTGGCTGTAGAGTACAGGAACATACACCTGCCTGGCTGTAGAGAACAGGAGCATACACCTGCCTGGCTGTAGAGTATAGGAGCATACACCTACCTGGCTGTAAAGTACAGGAGCATACATCTGCCTGGCTGTAGAGTACAGGAGCATACACCTGCCTGGCTGTAAAGTACAGGAGCATACATCTGCCTGGCTGTAGAATATAGGAGCATACACCTGCCTGGCTGTAAAGTACAGGAGCATACATCTGCCTGGCTGTAGAGTACAGGAGCATACACCTACCTGGCTGTAAAGTACAGGAGCATACATCTGTCTGGCTGTAGAGTACAGGAGCATACACCTGCCTGGCTGTAGAGTACAGGAACATACACCTGCCTGGCTGTAGAGTACAGGAGCATACACCTACCTGGCTGTAGAGTACAGGAACATACACCTGCCTTGCTGTAGAGTACAGGAACATACACCTGCCTGGCTGTAGAGAACAGGAGCATACATCTACCTGGCTGTAGAGTATAGGAGCATACACCTACCTGGCTGTAGAGTACAGGAGCATACATCTGCCTGGCTGTAGAGTACAGGAGCATACACCTGCCTAGCTGTAGAGTACAGGAACATACACCTGCCTTGCTGTAGAGTACAGGAACATACACCTGCCTTGCTGTAGAGTACAGGAACATACACCTACCTGGCTGTAGAGTACAGGGGCATACACCTACCTGGCTGTAGAGTACAGGAGCATACACCTACCTGGCTGTAGAGTACAGGAGCATACACCTGCCTGGCTGTAGAGTACAGGAGCATACACCTACCTGGCTGTAGAGTACAGGAGCATACACCTACCTGGCTGTAGAGTACAGGAGCATACACCTACCTGGCTTTAGAGAACAGGAGCATACACCTGCCTGGCTGTAGAGTACAGGAGCATACACCTGCCTGGCTGTAGAGTACAGGAGCATACACCTGCCTGGCTGTAGAGTACAGGAGCATACACCTACCTGGCTGCAGAGTACAGGAGCATACTCCTGCCTGGCTGTAGAGTACAGGTGGTTATTGTTTTTTTATTATATAAAGGAAGTAGTATACCAGGATTTTTAAAAAAATTTAGAATTGGCATAAAAAAAATTTGTGCAATATATCATGCCTATATATATACTCACTTAGTCTGTATTCACATAAGGATATATATTTACATTTACCCAAATGGATTTCAAAACTTGGCCTATGTGTTCACGTTAGACTTAAAGCAAAACATCCACGTTTGAACTTTTAAAAAAAAAAATTAATCGAGTTATGAGCACATTTCCCATACAAACATATGATCAATTAGCTGTATATGAGCACATAAACACAATCCCGAACAAAATGATGCCCAAGTTATAATGTGTGACTAACACTTTATAAAACAAGCGTGTAACACACCCGAGTCAAAAAAAATTGTCAAAATGACTTTCAAGGCAGGTAAAGTACACTACGCACTAAATCGTGAAGTTTTTTAATACGACTCGCATAATTCAATTTGAAGCAAAGTTGGAATCCTCGGCAATTTAAAAATAATTTATAAAGCGTTTGTCACGCTTTATAATTTGAACATCTTTTTTTATAATTCTAAAGCGTTCTGGATAGTGTTTGTTAGCACATATACAGCTCACTGACCATATATTTATGTATGGGAAACGTGCTCGCAACTCAATTGAAATTTTTTTAAAAAAGTTAAAACGTGGATGTGTTGCTTTAAATAGATTACCTGATTAAGATTTCATGCGTCTTATAATATTTCAAATGAGTCGTGTGACATCAAATTTATTTTGATTTGATCCATTATATTGGTTATATTATTGAATTAATAAATCTGAGAAAGAGGTTGAAAGTTGATATGAAGACCACCAAACATGAAAATTATTTTGAAAGCACTCCGATTAAAATATCAATTAGTTTCATGTTCGGGCGAATTCGAAATTCTAACTTAATTGTAATGCTACATGAATACTATAATCTTTATTTAAATTTATTTTTATAGTATTTACTTATTTTATTCTTATAATTATTTTTTTTAAACATTTATAGCAATTTTTTCTGATACACTGCCTTTTAATAGACAACTTGAATATTACAGCAGTAGACAAATAACTTCTTGTGTAAAGTCGTTCCTTATTTTTATACCCCATATACTTTGTGTACTATATAGGAGTCGTGCTTGTCTGTCCGTCTGTCTGTGGACAATTTTTGTGATCGCTATTTCTCAGCAACCATTGGCCAGAATTCAATGAAACTTTACAAGAGTGTCTGGTACCAAGCCTATTTGTGCATATTTTAGGCATGTGCGAGAATAATTTTTCAATGAGTTATGGCCCTTTGAATTTTTCATACACATTTTTTGTGGTCGACAACCATTGGCTGGAATTCAATGAAACTTCACAAGAGCGATTGGTACCAAGCCTAGTTGTGTATATCATAGGCATGTTGCACACAAATAATTTTTCAATGAGTTAATAGCCCTTTGTATTTTTCAGACCTTTTTTTGGGGTCGCTATTTCTCGGCAACCATTGGCTGGAATTCACAAAAGTAATTGAATACTCTAATTGGTTCACTGTCTCAAAGCATGCAGCAAAAGGGTGCAGTAACTGTATCAGGGCACCATCTAGGTTTATCATCACCTTCAGTGATACTTCTAGTTTAAAATACAGTACTCCTTGGCTTTGAAAATATTTCTGATATAATGGACAATCATTTGGTGTTTCTATGCAATAAATTATCCAGTCAAGAGTGTCTTGCATGGCAATTCATTATCTGCAATTTCAGGCAAAATGGTCAGCAAATCAGTGGAGGGGAGGTAACTATGACATAACTTTTACGGCTTTAAGGGAATTTTGCTATTGCACATTTATTTTTGTAGCATATTTTAAACACTCTCCTATTTCCTGTCAAAAGCATTATACTTTTTCTGCAGCTTAGTGGTTTGACTTTTGATAGAACACAAGAAAAGAGTGGGAGAAAAACCCACAACATTACTTAATTAGCTTATGCAAATTTAAAGGACAGTTAAGATACTAAGAGGACACTAATGCAATGTTCTACACAAATGTAGTTCTATATTATGATCTATGGTGGACATGATGTTTATTTGAAGAATAAAGAAGGGGCATTAACTGTTCCGTCTGTTGTTTGTCCTGTCACCCATGTGTATATGTGCCTTCATCAACTTGACTTGTGATGATTTAATTTTGAAAATGTATTTGTATTTAATGAATATTTCATTTGCAGCTGTATCTACATAAAATAGATGTCAAGATAACATTTCTGTTAAATTGTTCAGTGACATATCGACAATACACTGGTCATAAAGGAGCATAACATTGGAGACAAAAGTGTGAGAATTGTTGTTTCAGGTAAGAAACTGTGGTGATATAACTTCATCCTTTTTCGCCAACATTTTTTAATCGTCCTCTTACTATTTTTCATTATGCATTGTAAGAATTTTGATGAATGGAAGTTAAGATAATTGAAAATGAGATATTGCGAGATTTTGCGTGAATATGTGAGCATTCACACAGTCTCAATCAGTCTTTCCTTCAATATATTCCTTGATTTATACAATTGCATTTAAATAACCTGATTTATAAAAATTAGTCAGGGTTTGTTCCTGGTCATTCAATTGTATATCAGCTAAGTGACATGTACTACCAAATTAGGATGGCATTTGATGAAAAGAAAACCACCAGTATAGTTTTTTGTGATATATCAAAAGCATTTGACAGAGTCTGGCATTCAGGTCTATTACATAAACTGTGTCAGTACGGAGTTATAGGTCACTTAACAAATGGATTGAAAATTATCTAAATAATAGAACGTAAAAAGTATTTGTAGGCTCGTCTTTTTCAGAAACTAAATATATAAATGCTGGTGTTCATCAAGGCTCAGTGCTAGGCCCTCTTTTATTTTTAATTTATGTCAAATGATACAGCTGAATCTTTAGTAAGTACTACCAGACTCTTTGCTGATGACAGCTCTCTTGCAGTATCATCATTCAACACAAAATCAATTGAAACAACCCTTAATTCTGATTTACAAAAGAATTCTGCTTGGTCGAGATAATGGCTGGTAAACTTTAATCCATTAAAAACAAAAATAGTAACTTTCGCTGGCTAAAGATGAACTACCAAAATTAATCTTCGATGGAACTATTCTAATTTGATTTCAACACCATTAGCATCTTGGTGTCACATTAAGTAAAGACAACATATATCGAAAATCTCTACTTCAGCAGCAAAAGTTTACGGTTCAATGCAAATGTTAAAATTCAATTAAAACGCTCAACACTCAATCAAATTTACATTTCCTATATTAGAATATGCATCAGTTGTTTGGGATAGCTGCACCATTATTGAAAAAGAATCATTAGAAAAAATACAATATGAAGCTGCAAGAATAGTTACTGGACTAACACGCTCTGTCTCAATTAATAGCCAAGGTGATTAATTGAAATTGGCTGTGTATCTCTTTCAGACAGACGGAAAATTCAAAAATTGATGATGGTATATAAAGAAAAACATGGTTATTAACAAATCTCTCTGAATTGTTTTCTCATACTGTTGATGATGCTAATCCGTGTAATTTGAGAAACAACTTGAACTTTTCAACAATTCAAAGAAGAACATACCGGTAATTTTTTTCTAAATCTGTGATCCCTCTTCTTTTAACCTTTTACTCCATAGATTCGCGTTTTCTCGCACCAATCACAAAAGGCCTTTGAAAACAGTTCAGGAAGAGTTCACGAGCAATCTGAACACTTCCTGCACTGTTTTCCACTCTGTCAGTTAATATAAACATAATTCACCCAATAATACAAAAGCCTTCTATATTAGGTGTCCAAAGGCGTCTATATTAGAGGTGTCCAAAGGCGTCTATATGAAGTAAAGGGTTAAACTACGGAACAAACTTGACCAAAATAATACTCTTTTGAATTTTATAACAAAACTAAAGGACCAGTTTAAACCACCTATTATCCTAAAATAATATTTAAGTTGCGTAAGAATTTCATCAGTTTACCATGCGCCAATAAGAAATCAATGTAGTAATTTAAATTCAGATTTGTTTATAAATCGCTCAAGACAAAACTCTTCATGTGACTGTGGTAGTGACATTGAGGATGTAGAGCACTATTATTTTAAGTGTAAACGCTACGCTATTTTTTACTACTAGAATTTTCCATCCATTGAGTACAAATAAACTATTGTACAGGAATCTTACAGATGCCAAAAATGAATTTATTTTCAAAGAAACACAAAAATGTATTATGCACACTGAAAGTTTCAAATTACACTATCTATTGATCATGCCAATTTAATTCAGTTATTTGTCTACAAAACAACAACTTTGCATTAAATTGTTCTGTGTATTATACGATGAAATTAAATAAGAAATCATATCCATCATAAATATGTGGCGCATCATGTGTACGTCCAGGAGAAATTACGCATTAAAGTGTCTATGAACAAAGATAACCGAAAGTATTCATAACTTTAAGTGTCTCACAAAGCAATATGTAGTAGTATTTAAGGGAATTTAATATATTTAGCTGTACAGAAACCCCACAGAAATAAAATTGTCACTGTCGTAAATTTCACTGAAAAATCATAGCATGTCAGACGATTCCTCGACTTTTTAACAAATAAATGTCAGTCGTGAATCATTCGTCATCATACATGCATTGTAATTTTCAGCAACAATACTTGCACATTTCATTATTATCAATACTGCTAGCTACCAATACTGATAAAATCATTGTAAAACCAATTATTGTGTGATAAATTTATCGGAAATATTCCATATGTGAATTCTGTAAACATCTGCAAGACAAAGTATTCCAGTTGATAGGTAAAATAACTGCACTGCTAAAATTCTTATTGATTATTGTTGTCATCACACTGATCTCGAGCTGTACATATTACATCTATATCGTACATCGACGCAGTCACACTCGACTATTATGCGACGGGTGGTGCAATGTCAAGAAAATTACTGACATGGATCTCAGTTCCTAATGTTATAAATTTGTTGTCCATTAAATGAAATAACAAAGCATAACATATTTAAATTGCTAATGTGTTTGGAGGTCAAATAGGCAGTATATCAATTCTAGAAGTAATGTTCATTTATTTACTCCCACTATTATCTTATCTCTGTCACTGTTTTTACAAAACTTTGACGGTTAGCTTAATGGGATATGTACCCCAGGGTTCGGCAGGTTAAGAGTTCATCTTGTCAAGTTACGATTATCCTTTTTGATTTCAAATCAGGATTTCTGTTTATAAATATTATCTTATTAATAGATCTATTTTTTTCTTTCTTCATTTTATATATATATTTTTTTTCTTTTCTTTTGCAAAATATCTTCGATAAAAGGAATTAATGTGATCACATGTGAACAAGGACTATATTATTCCTTGATGTAAAGTATCGGGTGTAATTGTCTCTTTGGGGAGGGCTGTGGCTAATGTTGTTAAAACATTTAGCCCCGACCCATTTGCACTATATATGAATATAATTGTATTGTTATTATTCATGTAATTGTATATAATAGATGCAATAAAATATCACTAAACTAAATTATTATCATAACTTAATATAGCATGCTGTCACTTGTTCTTGTGAATTATGGACAAGTTGTCCTTTTGAATACTTAAGATTATTAGTCCCATTAATTAAACAAAAGTGAGTATGTCCTGTGTAATTTGTGTGTTTGAATTTCAATTGCAAATAAACAAATAGATTTATAGGTATGAGGAAGCTGAAAAATAACGTATTGTGTTTGTTATACAGAATATCCTCGGTTTAACCAGGGACATACTATATAATATATAGTTAAGCAAACCAGTAAATTACTATTGATGATACATTAAATAATATCCACTTATTTTTATTTCACTGAGATGTTATCATGGTGTTTCATTGAGCAAGGCTGCATCGTGATAGTGCATTTTAATTACTTTACAGATGAGAGCTTTAATTGTCAATTGTTAAGTACACAATCTTTGTGATGTTTGATATACAATATAGTGTCTTTTCACTTCTGATTCAAGTGGGAAAGGTTTCTGTTGCTAACATTAAAAATATGTTTACATTTTCAGGTACCTGAGCTGGAGAGACGCTGTACCAAGCATGATTGATGGATTAGCTAGATGGAATGAGGATAGAGCTGCTACTGCCATATCCCAGAACAAGGAAGAACCCCATCCATACAGTGCTTATCTTCTAACTGTCTTGGAGAATCTTTTCTTGGGAAAACTTTCAACCCATCTTACTCCAGATCAAGAAAATACACAGGTAAATAAATTGGCATACATTAAAACAATACTTGGTTTAGTGATGCAAGTATGATGCCAAACTTCTATAACTCTCCATTATTGGCAGGTAGTTATAAGTAGGATACTTTTCAAGTTTTGTTAATGCTTTCATGTTTTTGGATTTCAATGCAACTGTTTTTCATGTCAGTTTAGGAGAGCTCATTGGCGTGGAATACCGGTTTTATCGGACGGGTAAAGCTCTACAAGATTGCCTTCCAGACATAGACAGCTTGCAGACTGACCCTGATTCAGATGATCAATGCTGATGATGAGGGATTTGCCGAGGATTGAATTGACAGTACCAACACTGTTTAATCAGCCCCTACCTCATACAGTCACTCCACCAAAACACAATTTGAACCAATCATTCGTATCCCATCAGAAGAAGAATATGTCTCAATGTTGAAGGATGCACAACCCAGTAGTATAAGTACTGGTAAGTACAAAAACTTTTACGTAGGAAATACTGTACATTATAAAGCATATGTATAGAAATGTCTGGCAGTTTATAATGTTTGATATGTGGGAGTGTACATCCATTCAAGTTTTATTAGGTAGAATTGAAAGTGGTGTTTGTGTTTTTTTAATCATACTTTGTTATATTATTAAATTGAAAAATATTGTTTAAAGGGAGGCATCAGTATTTCCATTAGTATTCTTGTTTCTTAGATTTGCCGAATTAAATAAAATTAACAAGAGTAAACTACTGTATTATTAATTTATAAAGTATTTAAATAGTTTCACTTTGTTTTGAATATAAATATTCATGATATGATTTAATAGTCTTGTTCATTATAGTTTTAATCTTGGATTTATATATAGCTACATTTATTTCAAACCATATATCTTCAAAAATATATGTTACATCTGCTACTTTATAAAACTTTTTAAATGCTTAAACCTGAAATGATCTAATACAAATGTTATTATTTTTGGATTAATATGGCATGTTATTAGCTTATATTCACTTTAATATGTGAATTCTGTAGTATTATTGACTTGTACAAATGTATAATATTCAATTTGTGTCACTCTATATGATGTATTTACATGTTGTATATTGGCCGGAGGCCTAAATTACTTAATAAAGTATTTTATATCTATGTTGCATATCAACTTCAGTTTCAATGTTTGTAGCATCAGTTTTTCCATTAATTTTCTTGTTGTATATCAACTTCAGTTTCAATGTTTGTGGCATCAGTTTTTCCATTAATTTTCTTGTTGTATATCAACTTCATTTTCAATGTTTGTGGCATCAGTATTTCCATTAATATTGTTGTTGCATATCAACTTCAGTTTCAATGTTTGTAGCATCAGTTTTTCCATTAATTTTCTTGTTGTATATCAACTTCAGTTTCAGTGTTTGTTGCAACAGTATTTCCATTCATTTTCTTGTTGTATATCAACTTCAGTTTCAATGTTTGTGGCATCAGTATTTCCATTAATATTCTTGTTGCATATCAACTTCAGTTTCAATGTTTGTAGCATCAGTTTTTCATTTAATTTTCTTGTTGCATATCAACTTCAGTTTCAATGTTTGTGGCATCAGTATTTCCATTCATATTCTTGTTGAATATCAACTTCAGTTTTAATGTTTGTGGCATCAGTTTTTCCATTCATATTCTTGTTGTATATCAACTTCAGTTTCAGTGTTTGTGGCAACAGTATTTCCATTCATTTTCTTGTTGTATATCAACTTCAGTTTCAATGTTTGTGGCATCAGTATTTCCATTAATATTCTTGTTGTATATCAACTTCAGTTTCAGTGTTTGTGGCATCAGTATTTCCATTAATATTCTTGTTGTATATCAATTTCAGTTTCAATGTTTGTGTCATCAATATTTCCATTAATATTCTTGTTGTATATCAAATTCAGTTTCAATGTTTTTGGCATCAGTATTTCCATTATTTTTCTTGTTGCATATCAACTTCAGTTTCAATGTTTGTGGCAACAGTATTTCCATTAATATTCTTGTTGCATATCAACTTCAGTTTCAATGTTTGTGTCATCAATATTTCCATTAATATTCTTGTTGTATATCAACTTCAGTTTCAATGTTTGTGGCATCAGTATTTCCATTAATATTCTTGTTGCATATCAACTTCAGTTTCAATGTTTGTGTCATCAGTATTTCCATTAATATTCTTGTTGTATATCAACTTCAGTTTCAATGTTTGTGGCTTTTACTAAGCAAGATCTATCAATTGTCTTTTTTTCCTCCATTTGTTTCAATATTTTATGTTTATGCTATTGAGGACTAACATACGAGAATTTGATAATCTGATACACTGCCGACTGAGCTAATGAGCCTGGTCCTTTCAAGACTTTACATGTCTATAAACTTAATCACCATTTTTTCATCAAGACTTTACATGTCTACAAACTTAATCACCATTTTTTTTATCATGCTGAAGACCTGCTTTGTCCATTTATCATCTTAAGATGTCAATTCAAAATTTCATAAAAATTCATTTCACTAAAAATCATTTAAATAATTTTATTCACAGTTCCCTCCATTGAAGATATACAAAAGCAACCGCAGGTGGCCAAGCATGTGTCACCTTCAAAAGCCATTGTTCCAGACTTGATTTCCACATCAGAAACTTCAATGTCATCATCCACAACTTACAAGGAAACTATTGACCCAAATGTAATTTGTTTGTTTTACACAATCATTGATACTGTACTACATTTAAAACAATTTCTTTAAAGATATACAATCGGTATAAAACATAAGCGCTGTCAAAAAGAACATTCGTTAAGACACCATCTTATTTGTTTCCAAGCAATATACACCTATTGATCATTGAATCACTTATTGAGCCATTGTTTTATGATTTTTTTCATCAGGAAACTGGCCCTGTCGTACTTAAATTTACAAATACAAATTCTTATTTGACTAACTGTGACTTCCAACTTGCCAATGTGAGCAGGCAAAACTTTACACCCTTGTGGTCTGAGAGAAAGCATTTTCCCCTCATATAATACCCTCTGTCATTTACTTTCACTATAAATATAAATCAAAACTTATATAAATAAATTTATTATCTTTATAAAATCAAGATTTTATTATAGTTGACACGGTACAAAAAATATCTGGAACTGTCGGCAACAAACCCATGACAAATTTATCCTTGCCCAAAGATCTGAAAACCTTGCAGAAGTGAACTGCTCCATTACATAGCTATGAAATAATTTATGACGGATACAGAAAGTT
Source organism: Panopea generosa (assembly GCA_029582155.1). Classification (NCBI taxonomy): domain Eukaryota; kingdom Metazoa; phylum Mollusca; class Bivalvia; order Adapedonta; family Hiatellidae; genus Panopea; species Panopea generosa. Next base: position 21,153,787 of record CM055906.1, on the reverse strand, counting down.
GAACTACTTTTTTTCGTCATCTATTTGTAGATTATGAGTTAATGCGGTATTTGCAAGGACACTTTGTGACTTAATCATTAGGTAAAAAATATGTTTTTGGTTATAAATATTAATACACAAAACTCAAATCCACCGTAATATTTTGTTCGAATATCAAACTATTTCTGTGCTGCAGGGGGATTCACCAGCACTCGATGTCACACTTAAAATTGATCCGGTAACTGCCATACTTTTTCAAAGAGGAAGTGCAATGACAAAACATAGATGTATTGTCATCTGTTAAATGAAAAGTGTTGAAAAATGTTTCATGTTAAATAAATTATATATAGCTTGTTTCATTAACCTCTACCCAGAAGACCATTTTGACACCAAAGGTTGTATAAACTTCTTCTTAATCAAACGCAAAGAAGAGCGCAGTTGTTTCTTCCTCTTCAAGAGGATAAAGATAGCTACAGAAAAATATCCATTGCTGCTACTTTGCTTTTGGAAGGCAATTTTAACAGCTTTAAAGATTACGACAACATACAAACATAAAAAAATAAAAAAATATGCAATTTTCATTAGATAATTGAGTTAAATTTAACCGGCATTGAGCTGAGTTATACTGTTGTCTAACAGCGCTCTTCAAGTCGTCAGAGTACAATTTATATTAAACACTGGAAATAATCCACTTTTGTAAACTAATGGATTTTTAGCAAATATATTCATACAACATTCATTTCTTTATTTAATTTGGGTTTCATCATTACCCACCATTTTTTTCCACTTTTCATACGGAATACTTCTTCCAAAAACCCTCTTCTGCTGTCCCACTGGAAGAGGCAGATAGCATCTGCATTCAAAAGATGGTCAGACTAAAAGACCAGATGTCTTCTCGCTACCGAAGTCCTCTGAAGAGGCCAATGAAACGGGTTAATAGTAAGTAGCTTAGAATGTCAGCTGTATTTTAGCTTGTGAAGCGAAATAAATGCTCGCTACAGGCACCATTTATTACTTTTATTACACTCCCTAAATACATTCTAAGCTGCTTAGAAGTATTTAAGTAATTCTTATATCTAGGTTGTCACATCTGCTATTGTACAACAGAATGTGAAGTAAAATACTGTTATTCAGAATGGATTGTAATTTTATTCACATTAAATTATTTTTTGTTTGCTCTCCTCTGAACTTAATTTCAAAATAATAGGTAGGGGAACATTTTTGTTTACCATATATCTTTCTTATACATACATTTTCTAAAATTAGAAACATTTTTGTCTCCAAAATCTGAGGAATTCCTTTATTTCAGTAGGCAGCTTTTTTTATGGATATACATGTATATGAGAACAAACAAACACGTCCCCTTTGGCACAATAACTAGCTTCTGGGTTTTAAAATTCTCAAAATGCATTTGACAACTAGGCAAGAGTAAAATCTAACAGCCAGACTGGTTCCTCACCTAAAGCATATGATGCAGCTTTTATTTCTTCATTTTGTAATCACAGTCTGGATCTCTCCTTGTCAATTCAAGTCACTTAAATATATGTATAAAATTATCCACTGATCACCAAATATTATCATAGTTTTAATTATAATCTTTTTAAACCTTTTGATTCATTTATTTTTTAATTGGTGTTCAATACCAAAACAGATGATATATGCTGCATCCAGTTTTATTGGTGAAGGAAGACTTCAAAATGAAACTGAGTAGAACCATCTTCCTTCTTCAAGTAACTGGCAAACTGAGTAGAACCATCTTCCTTCCACAAGTATCTGGCAAACTGAGTAGAACCATCTTCCTTCCACAAGTAACAGGCAAACTGAGTAGAACCAACTTCCTTCCACAAGTATCTGGCAAACTGAGTAGAACCATCTTCCTTCCACAAGTAACTGTCAAACTGAGTAGAACCATCTTCCTTCTGCAAGTAACTGTCAAACTGAGTAGAACCATCTTCCTTCCACAAGTATCTGGCAAACTGAATAGAACCATCTTCCTTCCACAAGTAACTGGCAAACTGAGTAGAACCATCTTCCTTCCACAAGTAACAGGCAAACTGAGTAGAACCATCTTCCTTCCACAAGTATCTGGCAAACTGAATAGAACCATCTTCCTTCCACAAGTAACTGGCAAACTGAGTAGAACCATCTTCCTTCCACAAGTAACTGTCAAACTGAGTAGAACCATCTTCCTTCTGCAAGTAACTGTCAAACTGAGTAGAACCATCTTCCTTCTGCAAGTAACTGGCAAACTGAGTGGAACCATCTTCCTTCTGCAAGTAACTAGAACCATCTTCCTTCTACAAGTAACTGGCAAACTGAGTAGAACCATCTTTCTTCCACAAGTAACTGGCAAACTGAGTAGAACCATCTTCCTTCCACAAGTAACTGGCAAACTGAGTGGACCCATCTTCCTTCCACAAGTAACAGGTAAGCTGAGTAGAACCATCTTCCTTCCACAAGTAACTGTCAAACTGAGTAGAACCATCTTCCTTCCACAAGTAACTGGCAAACTGAGTAGAACCATCTTCCTTCCACAAGTAACTGGCAAACTGAGTAGAACCATCTTCCTTCCACAAGTAACTGTCAAACTGAGTGGAACCATCTTCCTTCCACAAGTAACTGGCAAACTGAGTAGAACCATCTTCCTTCCACAAGTAACTGTCAAACTAAGTAGAACCATCTTCCTTCCACAAGTAACTGGCAAACTGAGTGGAACCATCTTCCTTCCACAAGTAACAGGCAAACTGAGTAGAACCATCTTCCTTCCACAAGTATCTGGCAAACTGAATAGAACCATCTTCCTTCCACAAGTAACTGGCAAACTGAGTAGAACCATCTTCCTTCCACAAGTAACTGTCAAACTGAGTAGAACCATCTTCCTTCTGCAAGTAACTGTCAAACTGAGTAGAACCATCTTCCTTCTGCAAGTAACTAGAACCATCTTCCTTCTACAAGTAACTGGCAAACTGAGTAGAACCATCTTTCTTCCACAAGTAACTGGCAAACTGAGTAGAACCATCTTCCTTCCACAAGTAACTGTCAAACTGAGTAGAACCATCTTCCTTCCACAAGTAACTGGCAAACTGAGTAGAACCATCTTCCTTCCACAAGTTATTGGCAAACTGAGTGGAACCATCTTCCTTCCACAAGTAACTGGCAAACTGAGTAGAACCATCTTCCTTCCACAATTAACTGGCAAACTGAGTGGAACCATCTTCCTTCCACAAGTAACTGTCAAACTGAGTAGAACCATCTTCCTTCCACAAGTAACTGGCAAACTGAGTGGAACCATCTTCCTTCCACAAGTAACAGGCAAGCTGAGTAGAACCATCTTCCTTCCACAAGTAACTGTCAAACTGAGTAGAACCATCTTCCTTCCACAAGTAACTGTCAAACTGAGTAGAACCATCTTCCTTCCACAAGTAACTGTCAAACTGAGTGGAACCATCTTCCTTCCACAAGTAACTGGCAAACTGAGTAGAACCATCTTCCTTCCACAAGTAACTGTCAAACTGAGTAGAACCATCTTCCTTCCACAAGTAACTGGCAAACTGAGTGGAACCATCTTCCTTCCACAAGTAACAGGCAAGCTGAGTAGAATCATCTTCCTTCCACAAGTTACTGTCAAACTGAGTAGAACCATCTTCCTTCCACAAGTAACTGTCAAACTGAGTAGAACCATCTTCCTTCCACAAGTAACTGTCAAACTGAGTATAACCATCTTCCTTCCACAAGTAACTGTCAAACTGAGTAGAACCATCTTCCTTCCACAAGTAACTGGCAAGCTGAGTAGAACCATCTTCCTTCCACAAGTAACTGTCAAACTGAGTAGAACCATCTTCCTTCCACAAGTAACTGGCAAGCTGAGTAGAACCATCTTCCTTCCACAAGTAACTGTCAAACTGAGTGGAACCATCTTCCTTCCACAAGTAACTGGCAAGCTGAGTAGAACCATCTTCCTTCCACAAGTAACAGGCAAGCTGAGTAGAACCATCTTCCTTCCACAAGTAACTGTCAAACTGAGTAGAACCATCTTCCTTCCACAAGTAACTGGCAAGCTGAGTAGAACCATCTTCCTTCCACAAGTAACTGGCAAGCTGAGTAGAACCATCTTCCTTCCACAAGTAACTGTCAAACTGAGTGGAACCATCTTCCTTCCACAAGTAACCATCAAATTGAGTGGACCCATCTTCCTTCCACAAGTAACAGGCAAGCTGAGTAGAACCATCTTCCTTCCACAAGTAACTGTCAAACTGAGTAGAACCATCTTCCTTCCACAAGTAACTGGCAAACTGAGTAGAACCATCTTCCTTCCACAAGTAACTGGCAAACTGAGTAGAACCATCTTCCTTCCACAAGTAACTGGCAAGCTGAGTAGAACCATCTTCCTTCCACAAGTAACTGGCAAACTGAGTAGAACCATCTTCCTTCCACAAATAATTCGAAAACTGAGTAGAACCATCTTCCTTCCACAAGTAACTGGCAAACTTTATATAAATGGCATCTAGTTAAAATGAAAAATAATTGAATTATTATACATGTATTACAATTAAAAGAGAACACAATTTTTCTCAAAGTTTTTAGACCAAGCTGGGCTTGAATCCACAACATCAGCAGTGAGAGGCTGTTAGACAACAGTGCCTATGTCCACTAGGCCAAGTAGGACCTTCTCCTAATACAATTTGTTTTTGAATGGGGTTTAACGTCATTTTCCAACACATTTTAGGTTATATATGGCGTATCCAGTTTTACTGGTGGAGGAAGACCTCAGACTGAGTATAACCACCATCCTTCCACAGGTAACTGGAAACTTTTTCTGATAAAGTTTTTGGAGCGAGTGGGACTCAAACCTACAACCTTAGCGGTGAGAGGTAAGTGATCTTGAGACGGCACCTTAGACCACTCGGCCACAAAGACCCTCCAAAATACATATATCTGAGTGAAGTTCTTTCAAATGCAACACAAATAAGTATCTGGACCAAGCTTGGATCATACCCACAACCTCAGCAGGGAGAGGTAAATTATAATGATAACTACTGGACAATGGAGAATGCCTTATCAACTGATAACTGACAATGAAACAGTTACACAGTACACTTGTATATATTATACAAGTCACTGCTGAGGGCATTAGTGTTGTTTTTATGTGAGCAAAAATCAAAGGACTTTAAAGAAAAAAATACCTCGACATTTGTATGTTAATATTGTGTCATACTGATGGAAATGGGCCATGACTGAATAGAACAATATATATAATGAATTCATGAACCTGGTACTTATTATTGTCATCAGATCATCTAATTTAGTTATTTAACATGCTGTGATACAATAGAATGACTGCATGTTATAATATAGATGTTATAATACAAGATGATAGAATATTGTGCAAATTAACTTTAGTAATTAACAAGAGCTGAAGGAGGGACAGCGTGCTTGACCTTTGCTGTTCTAAAACAACCTCTATTTCAGGAAATAAGTACCATATTGGACAAAAAGACAATATGAAAACTCAGGGGTCATTAAAATTAAGCTATAATTATTGCTTGTCAGTTGAATGAATGAATGGGGTTTTACGGCATACCAACAAATTGTAGGTTATTGATGCCAACAAGAAGGAAGATTCCAGGTTTGCTCCACACGAACAAAAACAACAATTTGACATACAGATTAAAAAAATCACATAAACAGATGAATATACAGAATGAACTTACAACCTTGACACCTGCAGAACTGCAGAGTTTCAGCAAGTTAATTCATTACTCAAACTGTCACTTCTTACGACAGTAAAATAAACACAACACCCATTTGGAGGAGACTAACCCCTCTGCAGAGATCGACAGTGATTCTATTCTTACCCAGAAACACACGGGTTTGTATGTTAAAAATAAATTAATTGCCTTTATATTATTTAATTTAGCATTTAAACTTTCATGGTAAAAAAAAAAAACTTTCATAAAATTTAAACAGCTTAGCTTAAGATCTTGTACTTGTTCTAAAATAATTCTGCCAAAACGCATTAAAGGAACATTTGTCGCTTTTTAGAAATTTGTGTTTACCAAGGGTTTCTTTTAACATTTGTTTTACTTGTTACAGCTTTCATTTGTTAAGTTGTAAACTAATTATATTTTTGTAGGAATCTGTTGGTCCAGACAACATACCTTGATGTGGTGAAGTGCAGGCTTTGGCTGACTATTGGGTTCAGCTTCATTTACTCAGTCGGGCTCTAAAAATGTCTCGGGGGCCATGAAAATTATTTCATTGTGGGAAGTACTCAGTGATTTTGATAAAAGACCAACCACGTTTTTAAAATGTCACCAGGCAAGTCAGACGAAGGGTCGATTTAAGGCTACCAAGACAATGGTTGTTTCCAGAGTAGAGAGTACAAAAAGGTTAGTTTTCAACTGAAACACACACATCATAACTATCTCTTGTGTTTATTAATAAAGCACTTGTATGAATTGATAGCAAAATATAAACAAAAAGTACCTCTTTGTTTGACAGACAAAAATGTTATTCTAAAACCTACATGACAACAATAAGCTATGTACAGAATGAATACACTTGCACTGTAACAACTATTGAAAATATACCTTATATTTGTGCTTAAAATGATTGATGTGAGAAAGTTACCAATCACTTACAGAGGTGGATGTTTGGGATCCCAGGAAATGTTAATTATGTTAACTGATCATCTTTTAAACCTAAATATTTAAACATAAAATAAGACGCAGTGGATTTTCATGGAATGTAACAGTGCATGGAAGTGAAGTACATGACTGGTTTTGTTTTTAATTGTGCTTCAAATTATGTTTATTGAATACATGTACACCAATTCCACTAAACAAAATTATATATATTAAACGGGAGTATTCTGGGACCAAACACTCTTCCTGCACAACATCCAGATCATAATAGGTTTGTGGAGGCCTTGAGAGGCAAACTGTGTGATATTCAGGCTCACAGCACTCTGAAGGGACAACTACGTCAAGGGGGACATTAATTTCACATACTTAACACCATTCGTTGATCCATTATAAACAATAAGCGTGTTATGACAGAAACTAACTTGCCACATGCACAAATAAGCAATACTACATTGACACATTGGTAAGTGTACAATTTAAACCCTTTCAGTTAAACGCCCACCATTCCCAAGCTATTTTAAGATATATTGATTTAACCCTGTCTGTAGATAAAGTCTTATCTTGTCTGTCATTCCTTTCTTAAGTGCACATATCTGGTTTTGACTTAATGATGTGTCACGCCCAAGACATGAATATATAAATACATAAAAATATATTATAGATAGTGCTATTTGTGTTTAGTCTGTTACTATGTCATTTATTAAATGATTTTGAAATAACTTGGCACAAATGGTCACCATAAATTGGAGCCATATTGTACACAAGACCCAGCTCTGTAGCTGTAAGGTTAAAGCACAAAAAAAAACACCAAAAGAAAATCGTGACTATGAATATGCAATATATGATTGCTTCTAACCATTTGCAAGAGTTATGGTTCTTTCCAAAATATAAAGGAAATTAAGTGTCTGCCACTTGTACAATTTCATATTTACCTACTTTGTGGTAAATAGAGAATACCATGCTAGTGTCTGATATTATCAGCTTTATCAGGTGAGGCTTTTTTTAAGCCGAACCTGCTGAAATTGATAATATAAGACACTAACATGGTGTTCTCTTTATCATGTCAATATTTCTAATATTTGTCATGAAACTTTTGTTACAACCTGTAGAGATTCTGTTCAGGATTACAAATAATGACCTGATGTGCTTGATAAACTTGCATTGATGTGATAAAACTATGTTTATCAGGCAGGTAGTTTATGACCCAAAATGAAAACATTGACATGATAAAATTATACATAATAATGTCATGTGCCTGATAAACTTGCATTGACATGATAAACCAATGTTTATCAGGCAGGCAGTTTATCAACAGAAATGAATGCATTGACATGATAAAACTGAAAACCAACTGTCACTCATTTATTGGTTTATAGAATATATAAAATCACAGGAGAACTTAAATCACTGCACTTGTAATAAAAAGGTGGAAAGCTGCAAATCAATTTAATTTCACAAATCCTCTACATGTGCATGTGATCTACATGTGTTTTTATCATATCATTACATGTATGTATTATTCTACATAATAAAGTGGAGTAAGATAAACTTTGGCTTATCGACACGGAAGGTTTATGTTGCAGCAACACACAGTTTGAATTTGACATTGTTTTTGCATTGTGTTCAACGAGTGTTTTAACAAATTTCATATCATTGATAAACTGTTAGTTACTATCTTACTATGTCAATACATATTTATGATAATTCTATACCAGAGTCGAACAGCTTCTATAAAAACTACATTTGTTTTGTTTTAGTTTCATCGATCAAGTTTGAAACTATTTTCAGGTGTATATACCACTGATGTACACACATGAGTTTGTTTACTGGACTAAAATCAGTTGTTGGTGTTTAAATAAAATTATATGAAACACGCAGTTCAAGATATAATACATAGAATACCATGGTTGTGCCTGATAGTGAAACATTTATCAGGCTTGTGCTTATTTTTTTACTCTACCTCACCTTATAAAGTTTACACTGTTACGCACAATCAGAATATGTTAAAAGGATTTCAGGTATCAGTGAATATATTTCATTTATTATAATGTTCCAGGCACAACAATCGGGACAAGGTCCAAGACAAAGAGGTTCTGGGGAACTTCCCACAGTGCACTATATCAACAGAGAAGATGTCGCCTTCACTGCCAAAAACAAAGAATTAACCAATGGGTAATGTTAAGACCTTACATGACTTTCCAATACCTCAGACTACTGCTGGTAGTGCCAGTATTAACAGAAGAGGCGTGGGAAGGCTGCCAGCTGTAGTAAAACATCATTCTCAACAAACAGTATCATTTCCACAAATTAAAGACAAAACAGAGGAGATGATTACACAAAAACAAGTGCTTGACAGACAGACACCCAATAAAGCAGCACAGATACCAGTAACACCACTTCCAATACCACCCTTGGCTCCAGTACATACTGTGACATACCACACAGTGGAATAGAAAACATATAGAAAAATTAGAACTTCATTGTGTAATGTATAGAAAATATATGGAAAAAAACTACTTAGTTTTATGTAAAAAGTTGTGAGACCTAGACGTTGTCAGTGCTTTGGGAACTGGTACTGATCTCAGTCTGAAACATAACATCATTCCAGGAATGGAGAGACGAGCTGACCAAATTGAGAGGATATTGGAGGAAAAAGACCAAACTTCCAGATTTTAAACTTCGGGTGGATCTCAGTGACAGCGACAATTAAAAATGTTTGGAGTATTTTCTTCAGTGTTAATTTTAATAATACAACATGTGGTTTTAGTCACGGTGCTAAACTGTTTGTTTTTAAGTGCAAGTGACATAATGTGATTTACCGGATGGTGACAGTTATATATTATGTGATTCATGTTTTACTGACAGTGCTCAATTGGTTTTTTCCCATGCTATTGACATGAAATGATTTAACTAATAGTGACAGAGATATAGTGATTATTGTGTTACTGAGAGTGACAGTGATATAGTGATTATTGTGTTACTGAGAATGACAGTGATATAGTGATTATTGTGTTACTGGTAGTGACGGTGATATAGTGATTATTGTGTTACTGATAGTGATATAATGATTATTGTGTTACTGATAGTGACAGTGATATAATGATTATTGTGTTACTGAAAATGACAGTGATATAGTGATTATTGTGTTACTGATAGTGACAGTGATATAGTGATTATTTTGTTACTGATAGTGACAGTGATATAGTGATTATTGTGTTACTGATAGTGACAGTGATATAGTGATTATTGTGTTACTGATAATGACAGTGATATAGTGATTATTGTGTTACTGATAGTGACAGTGATATAGTGATTATTGTGTTACTGATAATGACAGTGATATAGTGATTATTGTGTTACTGATAGTGACAGTGATATAGTAATTATTTTTTTACTGAAAGTGACAGTGATATAGTGATTATTGTGTTACTGAAAATGACAGTGATATAGTGATTATTGTGTTACTGATAATGACAGTGATATAGTGATTATTGTGTTACTGATAATGACAGTGATATAGTGATTATTGTGTTACTGAGAGTGACAGTGATATAGTGATTATTGTGTTACTGAGAGTGACAGTGATATAGTGATTATTGTGTTACTGATAGTGACAGTGATATAGTGATTATTTTTTTACTGAAAGTGACAGTGATATAGTGATTATTGTGTTACTGAAAATGACAGTGATATAGTGATTATTGTGTTACTGATAGTGATAGTGATATAGTGATTATTGTGTTACTGATAATGACAGTGATATAGTGATTATTGTGTTACTGATAATGACAGAGATATAATGATTATTGTGTTAATGAGAGTGACAGTGATATACTGATTATTGTGTTACTGATTGTGACAGTGATATAGTGATTATTGTGTTACTGAGGGTGACAGTGATATAGTGATTATTGTGTTACTGATAGTGACAGTGATATAGTGATTATTGTGTTACTGAGAGTGACAGTGATATAGTGATTATTATGTTACTGATAGTGACAGTGATATAGTGATTATTGTGTTGCTGAGAGTGACAGTGATATAGTGATTATTGTGTTACTGAGAGTGACAGTCAATAGTTACTGATAGTGACAGTGATATAGTGATTATTGTGTTACTGAGAGTGACAGTGATGTAGTGATTATTGTGTTACTGAGAGTGACAGTCAATAGTTACTGATAGTGACAGTGATATAGTGAATATTGTGTTACTGAGAGTGACAGTGATATAGTGATTATTGTGTTACTGATAGTGACAGTGATATAGTGATTATTGTGTTACTGGTAGTGACAGTGATATAGTGATTATTGTGTTACTGAGAGTGACAGTGATATAGTGATTATTGTGTTACTGATAGTGACAGTGATATAGTGAATATTGTGTTACTGATAGTGACAGTCACATAAGTACTGATAGTGACAGTGATATAGTGATTATTGTGTTACTGATAGTGACAGTGATATAGTGATTATTGTGTTACTGAGAGTGACAGTGATGTAGTGATTATTGTGTTACTGATAGTGACAGTGATATAGTGATTATTGTGTTACTGATAGTGACAGTGATATAGTGATTATTGTGTTACTTAGAGTGACAGTGATATAATGATTATTGTGTTACTGAAAGTGACAGTGATATAGTGATTATTGTGTTACTGATAGTGACAGTGATATAGTGATTATTGTGTTACTGATAGTGACAGTGATATAGTGATTATTGTGTTACTGAAAGTGACAGTGATATAGTGATTATTGTTTTACTGAATGTGACAGTGATAAAGTGATTATTGTGTTACTGATAGTGACAGTGATATAGTGATTATTGTGTTACTGATAGTGACAGTCACATAGTTACTGATAGTGACAGTGATATAGTGATTATTGTTTTACTGAAAGTGACAGTGATAAAGTGATTATTGATTTACTGGTAGTGACAGTGATATAGTGATTATTGTGTTACTGAGAGTGACAGTGATATAGTGATTATTGTGTTACTGATAGTGACAGTGATATAGTGATTATTGTGTTACTGAAAGTGACAGTGATATAGTGATTATTGTGTTACTGATAGTGACAGTGATATAGTGATTATTGTGTTACTGATAGTGACAGTCACATAGTTACTGATAGTGACAGTGATATAGTGATTATTGTTGTACTGATAGTGACAGTGATATAGTGATTATTGTGTTACTGATAGTGACATTGATTTAGTGATTATTGTGTTACTGATAGTGACAGTGATATAGTGATTATTGTGTTACTGAAAGTGACAGTGATATAGTGATTATTGTGTTACTGATAGTGACAGTGATTATTGTGTTACTGATAGTGACAGTCACATAGTTACTGATAGTGACAGTGATATAGTGATTATTGTTTTACTGAAAGTGACAGTGATATAGTGATTATTGATTTACTGGTAGTGACAGTGATATAGTGATTATTGTGTTACTGAGAGTGACAGTGATATTTGTGATTATTGTGTTACTGATAGTGACAGTGATATAGTGATTATTGTGTTACTGAGAGTGACAGTGATATAGTGATTATTTTGTTACTGAGAGTGACAGTGATATAGTGATTATTGTGTTACTGAAAGTGACAGTGATATAGTGATTATTGTGTTACTGATAGTGACAGTCACATAGTTACTGATAGTGACAGTGATATAGTGATTATTGTGTTACTGATAGTGACAGTGATATAGTGATTATTGTTTTACTGATAGTGACAGTGATATAGTGATTATTGTGTTACTGATAATGACAGTGATATAGTGATTATTGTGTTACTGAGAGTGACAGTGATATAGTGATTATTGTGTTACTGATAGTGACAGTCACATAGTTACTGATAGTGACAGTGATATAGTGATTATTGTTTTACTGATAGTGACAGTGATATGGTGATTATTGTGTTACTGATAGTGACAGTCACATAGTTAATGATAGTGACAGTGATATAATGATTATTGTGTTACTGATAATGACAGTGATATAGTGATTATTGTGTTACTGAGAGTGACAGTCATATAGTTAATGATAGTGACAGTGATATAGCGATTATTTTGTTACTGATAATGACAGTGATATAGTGATTATTGTATTACTGAGAGTGACAGTGATATAGTAATTATTGTGTTACTGATAATGACAGTGATATAGTGATTATTGTGTTACTGATAGTGACAGTGATATAGTGATTATTGTGTTACTGATAGTGACAGTCACATAGTTACTGATAGTGACAGTGATATAGTGATTATTGTGTTACTGATAATGACAATGATATAGTGATTATTGTTTTACTGAAAGTGACAGTGATATAGTGATTATTGTGTTACTGATAGTGACAGTGGTACAGTGATTATTGTTTTACTGATAGTGACAGTGATATAGTGATTATTATGTTACTGATAGTGACAGTGATATGGTGATTATTGTTGTACTGATAGTGACAGTGCTTAATGTTCTGGAAGACTAGGTCTCCCAACTAAAATTATTGAATGCTTCCAACTTACAATACTATTAAGTGAATGGTACTTTTAAATTGTTAGGAAGTTAAAATTAAGTTATCAAATATTTTATTAATATAGTGCATTAGGCATAAAAGAGTTATTACATATTTGTAAGAAAGGTGTTCCAACACTTGATTTGTTGTAGTTGAAGGTTCCAAGCCCTTGAAAAAGCAGATGATTCTTTTTTAATAAATACTTAACTAAACAATACCACAGTACATACTCGTACAAAACATTCCCATATTTAACAAAACACTGTAAAATAACCTTATATTCTTGCCACATTTACATTTACTTTAATAATTTGAGATGAAATTTCGTTGCCAATGTCAATTAGAATATACTGTTTTAATGTCTGGTTTACAGATCAACAGAAGAAACATTCAATCTTAGTTTGACATGTAACAACTATATAGGAATAAGAAATTGACTCATGGATAAGAGTCAGTGATAGGTATATGATAGTGAGGGAGGAAAAATTGATATGCAGGGATAGGGAGTTAGTAGTGATGTGTACAAATAGGTACAGAGTAGTGATAGGTCATGAGTAGTGATAGGTATTTAGCTGTGAAAGGTCATGAGTAGTGATAGGTATTGAGCTATGATGGGGAGTGATCAGTAGTGATATGTATTGAGTAAATGATACCGGTATGTAATGATAGGTACTGAGTAGTGATAGGTATTGAGTTGTGATAGGTACTGCGTAGTGATAGGTATTGAGCTGTGATAGGTTGTGAGTAGTGATAGTTATTGAGCTGTGATGGGGAGTGATCAGTAGTGATATGTATTGAGTAAATGATACCGGTATGTAATGATAGGTACTGAGTAGTGAGAGGTATTGAGCTGTGATAGGTACTGAGTAGTGATAGGTATTGAGCTGTGATAGGTTGTGAGTAGTGATAGTTATTGAGCTGTGATAGGGAGTGATCAGTAGTGATATGTATTGAGTAAATGATACCGGTATGTAATGATAGGTACTGAGTAGTGATAGGTATTGAGCTGTGATAGGTACTGCGTAGTGATAGGTTGTGAGTAGTGATAGTTATTGAGCTGTGATGGGGAGTGATCAGTAGTGATATGTATTGAGTAAATGATACCGGTATGTAATGATAGGTACTGAGTAGTGAGAGGTATTGAGCTGTGATAGGTACTGAGTAGTGATAGGTATTGAGCTGTGATAGGTCGTGAGTAGTAATAGGTATTGAGCTGTGATAGGTTGTGAGTAGTGATAGTTATTGAGCTGTGATGGGGAGTGATTAGTAAGGATATGTATTGAGTAAATGATACCGGTATGTAATGATAGGTACTAAGTAGTGAGAGGTATTGAGCTGTGATAGGTACTGAGTAGTGATAGGTATTGAGCTGTGATAGGTCGTGAGTAGTAATAGGTATTGAGCTGTGATAGGTTGTGAGTAGTGATAGTTATTGAGCTGTGATGGGGAGTGATCAGTAGTGATATGTATTGAGTAAATGATACCGGTATGTAATGATAGGTACTGAGTAGTGATAGGTATTGAGCTGTGATAAGTCGTGAGTAGTGATAGGTATTGACCTGTGATGGGAGTGATCAGTAGTGATATGTATTGAGTAAATGATACTGGTATGTAAAGATAGGTACTGAGTAGTGAGAGGTATTGAGCTGTGATAGGTACTGAGTAGTGATAGGTATTGAGCTGTGATGGGGAGTGGTCAGTAGTGATATGTATTGAGTAAATGATACCGATATGTAATGATAGGTACTGAGTAGTGAGAGGTATTGAGCTGTGATAGGTCGTGAGTAGTGATAGATATTGAACTGTAATAGGGAGTGATCAGTAGTGATATGTATTGAGTAAATGATACCGGTATGTAATGATAGGTACTGAGTAGTGATAGGTATTGAGCTGTGATAGGTACTGAGTATTGATAGGTATTGAGCTGTGATGGGGAGTGGTCAGTAGTGATATGTATTGATTAAATGATACCGATATGTAATGATAGGTACTGAGTAGTGATATGTATTGAGCTGTGATAGGTCGTGAGTAGTGATAGATATTGAACTGTGATAGGGAGTGATCAGTAGTGATAGGTATTGAGCTGTTATAGGTCGTGAGTAGTGATAGATATTGAACTGTGATAGGGAGTGATCAGTAGTGATATGTAATGAGTAAATGATACCTGTATGTAATGATAGGTACTGAGTAGTGAGAGGTATTGAGCTGTGATAGGTACTGAGTAGTGATAGGTATTGAGCTGTGATAGGTTGTGAGTAGTGATAGTGAGTGATCAGTAGTGATATGTATTGAGTAAATGATACCGGTATGTAATGATAGGTACTGAGTAGTGATAGGTATTGAGCTGTGATAGGTACTGCGTAGTGATAGGTATTGAGCTGTGATAGGTTGTGAGTAGTGATAGTTATTGAGCTGTGATGGGGAGTGATCAGTAGTGATATGTATTGAGTAAATGATACCGGTATGTAATGATAGGTACCTAGTAGTGAGAGGTATTGAGCTGTGATAGGTACTGAGTAGTGATAGGTATTGAGCTGTGATAGGTCGTGAGTAGTAATAGGTATTGAGCTGTGATAGGTTGTGAGTAGTGATAGTTATTGAGCTGTGATGGGGAGTGATCAGTAGTGATATGTATTGATTAAATGATACCGATATGTAATGATAAGTACTGAGTAGTGAGAGGTATTGAGCTGTGATAAGTCGTGAGTAGTGATAGGTATTGACCTGTGATGGGAGTGATCAGTAGTGATATGTATTGAGTAAATGATACTGGTATGTAAATATAGGTACTGAGTAGTGAGAGGTATTGAGCTGTGATAGGTCGTGAGTAGTGATAGATCTTGAACTGTGATAGGGAGTGATCAGTAGTGATATGTATTGAGTAAATGATACCAATATGTAATGATAGGTACTGAGTAGTGATAGGTATTGAGCTGTGATAGGGGATGAGATAGTATATGGTGCATGAGAAAGTATTAGTTATGTGACAGAAACAGTGAAGTTATGGTGTCTTAAAAGTAAGTGGTAAATATCACAAATTCCCTACCTCCTACAAATCCTTTTGAAAATTAGGATCAAGAGATGGCAATCAAAACATTACTGTAATGCTGGCATGATAGCTGCTGTAAATATTTAAGTCCATTTTCTTAGTACAGATAATAAGACTTCTGTGGTGTAACTGGCAAACATATCCACTGCTTCAGTGGGAGACCCAGGTTCAAATCCTGGCATTAGCTAAATTTGTAAAAGAAATGGCTTGGATATTGCAGTGGAAAAAACATAGTCTTATGTAAAAAACAAAATATTGAAAATCATTGATTTTTTTGGCCATTATTTACTTCCTTTCTTTTTCATGACTTTAATTGTTTAATGCATAAAAGACTTAATTAGCCTTTTAAAACAAAGTATAATAAGTGTAAGATTTAAAATGCTTTCATTATATTGGATTCTATTCTGTTTCATGACCTTTATTGACCCTTGAATTCGTGGTAACAATACCTAGTCCCATAAGTAGATCTCTTAGTGCAGTTGGTAGCATGTTTGACCATCAATCCAGGGGTTGTGAGTTTGAATCCCTGTCTGGCCACAGTCTCCATGATAATTGATATACAACCTTGCATCTCATTGTCATTTGTCTCTCATCACTGATTCAAGTGGGAAAGATATAAGTTACTTGCAGAGGTGGATGTGTTTGATCAGTACTGTTGGTTAACCTTCCAGGATGCAGTGAAGAGTGGTTAGGTTAACTGATCATCTGTCAGACCTTGATGGCATAAAACATTACTGTAATGCTGGCATGATAGCTGCTGTAAATATTTAAGTCCATTTTCTTAGTACAGATAATAAGACTTCTGTGGTGTAACTGGCAAACACATCCACTGCTTCAGTGGGAGACCCAGGTTCAAATCCTGGCATTAGCTAAATTTGTAAAAGAAATGGCTTGGATATTGCAGTGGAAAAAACATAGTCTTATGTAAAAAACAAAATATTGAAAATCATTGATTTTTTTGGCCATTATTTACTTCCTTTCTTTTTCATGACTTTAATTGTTTAATGCATAAAAGACTTAATTAGCCTTTTTAAACAAAGTATAATAAGTGTAAGATTTAAAATGCTTTCATTATATTGGATTCTATTCTGTTTCATGACCTTTATTGACCCTTGAATTCGTGGTAACAATACCTAGTCCCATAAGTAGATCTCTTAGTGCAGTTGGTAGCATGTTTGACCATCAATCCAGGGGTTGTGAGTTTGAATCCCTGTCTGGCCACAGTCTCCATGATAATTGATATACAACCTTGCATCTCATTGTCATTTGTCTCTCATCACTGATTCAAGTGGGAAAGATATAAGTTACTTGCAGAGGTGGATGTGTTTGATCAGTACTGTTGGTTAACCTTCCAGGATGCAGTGAAGAGTGGTTAGGTTAACTGATCATCTGTCAGACCTTGATGGCATAAAAATTACGCTAAATATTCAAACAAACTGCTGTCTACAACCCAAAATATCCAGTCCAAAAACATTTTGTGAGAAATGTTGCCAGTTACTTGCAGAAGGATGATGGTTCTACTATAATTCATTCTTTTGTCTTCCTCAACCAGTAAAACTTGATATGACTTATATGTCATGTGATAAAATTGGAGTTCTGTAATTGGAAATACATCAAGGTTGACTCTCGTGAAATTTTTAAGTTGTATAGTATTTGCTCAAGAGTTGACAGAGTTTAAGCTTATATATTTATAGTTTTAAAAATATCTCTAAAACAAATGATTAACCTGCCAGATGTTTAATGATATGCCCCTATATAACCAACTTGTTTATATTAAATTGCGAAAATTGATTTAAATTATACTGTTTTGAACGTCTATTAATGCATATAATTATGTACAAGATATCTTAATGTTTTGTAGTCATTAAGTTGGTGACACATATTTTGATATTATCCTCAACTCTATTTGAAAATGCTGAAACTGATTATTTTTCACGTTATACTTTACCATTAAGTACAGAGGTGTAATGACTGACTGTGGTGATTTAAATGTGAAGTATTTCAAATAATGTTTAAAAAAGAAACTGAAAAAAAAATGGTTGGGGAAGTTTCCTGTTTGATCATTTTTATTAATAATGTCAAACCGGTCCTTGTGCCTTGAACTACACAAATAAAATATCTGGATTTAGTGAGCACTGTTTGTTACTCATTCAATTCTCACAGACAGTGAGACACTTAATGGCTACTAAATAATTCTAAATGCAAATATAATTGTCATGCACTATTTATGTATCAACACGTCTGATTATGTAAATTTAAATTGAAATGAAAGTTACAAAAAAAAAGGAGTTCATTTTTCATAATTTTCCAGTTACACAAGTTGATCTGTTAACATTCAAATCAATAACATGGTTTTTAGCACTTTACCTATCTCACCTGAAGAAATTGTTTGTTACTCCTGCAATGGAATGATATCAGGATGTACTGGTATATCATTTGGAGGTTAATGTTAGTTAAAATAAGAAATATTTAAATGATTTGATCCCGCCCTTTTCCAAGAAATGACATGAGGACTTGCTCCAGTGGCGGTTTTCTAGTTACCGATCAATTTTATTAATCAGTTCAGAGATCCCAACAAGATCTAGATCAACTGCTGGCTCCCATAGTTATGACATGTTTAATGTTGTTGTATGATGTTTAGCGTCGCTTTTAACAATTTTTCAGTCATATCACGACGGTATCTACTTGACACAGTATTCTGAGTGCTGTCACACTGGAGTATCATGCGGCAGACACATGGTATGATACCCCACCCAGTAGCATTATACTGACACCGGGCCGACCAGACTTAGATGCTGAGCGTCAAGCGAGGAAGCTTCAAGTACCATTTTTAAAGTCTTTGGTATGACCCGGTCAGGGATCGAACCCATGACCTTCCGCATGCCAGGCGGACGCTCTACCACTAGACCACGCTGCGGTCTTATGACATGTTTAAATGAGATGAATTCATGGTTGAGATCATTAGAATTCAGGTGACAGCTGACCTACATTTTTTAGCTTTACTGGCCAAAGGCCAGAAGTGCTTATGCAATGGCGCGTAGTCTGTCGTCTGTCGTCTGTCATCTGTCGTCTGTTAGCAGCACTTTCTCTGAAACCACTAGGCCAATTAAACTGAAGCATCGCATGGGTGTTTCAGTTGCATAGGACACTATACAGAAGATTTTTTTTTTTTCGATCTGAAATTAAAGATGGCTGCTACTAAAAATAGTCCAAAACTTAAAAAATCTTCTTCTCATGAACGGCCCAACAGATTTTCAAAATGTTTATGTAGTAATGATGACCAATTATAGTTTTGTTAGATTTGTTCAAATGGTGTCCCTAGGGTTAAATCTGACCCTGCCCCGAGGGTTCAATTAGAGGACACATATCTTTATAATATTTTTTTATTTTTTTTTTTAAAAATGGAAATGATTTTGCATATATCTTCAAAGAAGCATTGTTGGTCAAGGAGGTTCAGATTTGTAAAAATGACTGGGTTCAACTGTCTAAAGGGGTCAGGAGGGGCCTCAAAAGGGTAAAAAGTGGGAATTACTAAATTTGTTTTCTTAAGAACCGGTATGTGGGATTTGTTCATATTTTGCATAATTTATCCATATGTGTATGGGTTTGATTGCAGATAAGAATTTAGGGGCTAAATTTTATAGGGGCCCTGTAAGGGGACTTAGACTTTTACATAGGGATACTATGGGAAAACAGAAAATTCTCTTTTTCTTTCATCTGTTCTGAAACCACTAGGCCAATTAAACTGAAATTTCACAGGGATGTTTCTATTGCAGAGGAGACTATATAGAAGATTTTCTTTTTCGATCTGAAATTCAAGAAAGCCACCGTTACTAAAAATAGTCCAAAACTTAAAAAATCTTCTTCTCATGAACGACCCAACAGATTTTCAAAATGTTTATGAAGTAATGATGACCAACTATAGTTTTGTTAGATTTGTTCAAATGGTGTCCCTACTACAGTTAAAAAGACCCCATCCCGATGTTTCTATTGTATAGGAGAATTTCAAAAAGTGCTATGGCCACTACGAGTCAGTAGAGCGTCCTCAGGACCTCTTGTATGAATCATGTAATTATATGATTGTAACCTACATCAATGACCATTTTACTTTTATGTAAGAATGTGAAATGAATCAATGAAATATTTACAACTCAAACTACTTTGACCAATCATTTGTATTTTTGAATAATATTGGGTCTTGTGGTTCTACTTCAATTCATCTAAAGGTCTTCCTCCAATAGGAAAACTGGGTATGGCATGAAATGTGTTGAAAATGGTGTCAAAGCCTGTTAAAAAACCGCAAAACCCTGCAAATAATATGCATTTGGTCAAAGCAAGCAAAAACTACAAGTTATACCTATATATACCCATAATACAGTTAGCGTCAAACATTTGTATACTGTCACCTCTATTGAGCAGCCACTTACCTTAAGCAACCACATTTGCTATTTCCCATTTGCTTTTATAGCAAATTAACTGTCTTAAAAGGTCACTTTTGCTCCTTCCTTTGACTGGCTGCTGAAGACAGGTTTGATGGAAGAGTGGTCTTTAGAATATTTAGATTACAAGACAGTTATTGCCCTAGACAGATGAATAAAACACATCCCTTTGTTATTGGTAGGATGGGGAGGGGTATGAAGTAATGGAATAGTCATTTAAATGCCAGATATTGGCAACACTTAATTATGACCTAGTTTTACATATATGAAACTACCCGAAATGTTTCATGAAACGTTGGCGGTAGTTGCATCTGGGGTCACAACTTATATTCTAGTATTCTGTTGACTGATGGTCTAAATGACCTCACATTGAAACTATATTGTATCTGTAAGAGACAGTCAACTTGTTACAT
The DNA here is from genome assembly GCA_029582155.1 of Panopea generosa. Classification (NCBI taxonomy): domain Eukaryota; kingdom Metazoa; phylum Mollusca; class Bivalvia; order Adapedonta; family Hiatellidae; genus Panopea; species Panopea generosa. Next base: position 21,132,751 of record CM055906.1, on the reverse strand, counting down.
TTAAACTTCATTGAGCTCCATCTTTATATGACAATGGGTCCTTATTGGCCAACTTGCCTCTTGCTGCTAAGGTTGTGGGTTCGAGACAGACTCAGTCCAATACTTGCAGAATGACTGGTTTTTCTGGGATTGGTTCCGAGATCTTCCTCCATAAATAAAACTGATTGAAATATGTAACCAGTATTTTGTTGAAAACTCCAATCAAAAAGCAATTTTTATAATGATCAACTATTGTACATCAATTAAATGGCACCATTGAGTTATAGTACTGGATTATTGGTCCTTTTTCATTCCAAATTGATCAAAACATGTTTTTTTTCTTTGAATAAAAATCAAACTTCATTGATAAATTTGGAGGAATTCGTGTTTCAAGGCCTAATCTTTCATTTCAAAACTTTGTTTTTTACAATTTTACAATTACTGAAAATAAACAATATTTACTTTAAATGCATTTTGTACGTTTTGGTTGTCAGAACAGACTTGATGCGCATTTATCTAGTGGTGTGTTACAGGCTGGCAGGCCATGAACAAGAGTGGTCTGTGAAGGATAGTTTCACCAGCAAATTGTGTTATTATAGTTACTCTTTAATTGCTCAGTAATGAGTTATAGTAATATTCATAAAATGTTGTGTCATTGATCTTACTGGAAGTTAAGACAACAGTTTTAATGGTATAATCAGACAATGTGGCAGTAAACATCAGTACCATCATTGTATTAAGACTGTTTCTTATATATAACCAAGCTCTTGTAAAGTATATCTACATGATGATAAATGGACATTGGACAGACTGTACAAGGGGGGATCAGAAAGTTTGTAGACTTTGGCCATAACTTATTTATTTATCATTGTATTCTAATAATTCTCAGGGAGTCTGTGCCGTTATATAATTGCAGTAATTTTGCAAAACAAAATATAATTTTTTTTCATTAGTTTATATTCTGTAGTAAGCCCGTGTGGTTCCGTCTAAGAATAGAATTACTGCCGATCTCTGCAGAGGGGTAGGAATCCTCCAAATGGGTGTCATGTTCATTTTATCATTTTTTGTCATGTTCACTGTTGTGGTTAAATAATCAACCCCTCAAACATGCTTTGATTCCAATATGTCTTCAAATCGACTTCCCATTTGCTTTTTTTTAATGACTGATTCCTGGCCATCACAAAAACATTAATTTTGTGACATTTAAACACAAGAGACCTTGAAACATTAGACTCACCGTACATACTTTTGTTTCTCTCTTTGAGCAGGTATATAACCTTACATGGAGCAGAAATTCACAGAACTGCCATATTCCACATGTTAATCCATTTTCAAGTGCCCCCCGACGTCATTTTGTTTCAAATAAAATGACATACTGTAACATCATAATATTGACGTCATTTTTTTTAAGGATGTAAACAAGCATACTATATAGCACACCTTGATATTTTTATTTAAAAATAAAACCCGTTTTGGCAATGCTCACTTATTTGAATAGTAGAGGTAAGAAAAAAGCAAAAACTGCCCCGACTACGAAAATCGGTGTTTCCATAGTTACTACAGAATAATGAATGAATGAATAGGGTTTTACGGCATACCAACACATTATAGGTTATTCGACGCCAACAGGAAGGAAGATTCCAGGTTCACTCTACATGTACAAAAAAAACAAATTAACATACAGATTTAAACAAACATACACCAACAAATGAATATGCAGAATGAACCTAGAACCTTGATACCTGCAGAACTGCAGAGTTTCAGCAAATTCTATCGTATTACTCAAATTGTCGCTTCTTACGACATGCATGAGCCACAGTGGTCCTATTCTTGCCATCATTCATATGGCTCCCTGAAACCAGACAGGGGTTGATAATTTAACGACAATAGTGAACATGGCAAAAAAATGATAAAATGAGCAGGACACCCATTCGGAGGAATCCTACCCCTCTGCAGAGATCGGCAGTGATTCTATTCTTAGCCAGAACCATAAGGGTTTTTTGGGTTGAAAACTTTTTACTATTTTTAATTTAAAGTAAACGCTTGTACAGAAAAAAAGATAAAAAAATCTCCCAACTAACATGATAAAACAGCTCACAAAGGATTAATTATTTGATAAATAATCATTCATAATTCATAACTGATTTCTTGTATTTAAATGTAAGTTGTGTATGTTTTTTTAGATGTTTTAAAATGTTTTGATCATGAAAAATGATTGATTGACTATTTAGCATCATTTTTATGCCATAAGGGCTTACAGACGATCTGTTTACCTAATCACTGTTTCCTGGAAGGTTAACAAGTACTCAAACACAACCCATCTCCACAAGTAACTGATAACTTTCCCACTTGAATCAGTGGTGAGAGATGAATGATAATGAGACACAATGTCGTATATCAATAATCACAGAGACTTCCTGGGTGGGGATTTGAACTCACAACCCCTTGATTGGTAGTCAGACACTTTACTGACTGAGCTTATCGGATCCAGCCATACAAAACGATCATGAATTAAAGATATTGCGGTTTGAAGTAATAGTTCTCCTAATTTGTTATTTAAGCTGCAGTATACAAACTTTGATATCAGGTGTACTTTAACAATTTTATACACAACTTGCTGGGAATGATAGTTTTGATAATAATTGCATTCTGCAATGTAAGAACTTTGATTTGTGTTCGTGCAAGCATTCACAAAATCTCAATAAGTTAGTTGCCTTTTCTTTTCTATATAATTCCAAGATTTAAAGAAATGAAAAATTTCATACTTAATTTTTTGGGGTGATAATTTTGTCACTTTTAGCCATTTTTTAAAGTAAGAAAATAAGATTGACTGATTGAATATTTAGCGTCATAACCTAACCACTATTTCCTAGGATCCTGGAAGGTTAACCAGTACTCAAGCACACCCAATCTCCACAAGTAACTGATAACTTTCCCACTTGAATTAGCAGTGAGAGAGAAATGATGAGACAAATGTTGTCTATTGACCATCACGGAGATTGTGGCTGGGCAGGGATTTGAACTCATGAAATAAGAAAAACTTCTTTTAATATTGAAATGAAACTTTTGCCACCCATGGAGAATTTTCTTTTCCATCTTTCTGATATTTCTTTGATTTGTAGTTAAAATTGTTGCTAAAACTAGAACAATTTTTTTTGTTAAATTAAGTCAGTGTACTTAACCCAAGTTAAGGAAATCATAATGTCTACATAAACATTTAGTTTTTAAGTTTCTGCCTAGTTATGTAAATGTTGGTTAAACATGACCCAGAAACTTCCAGGTAAATGTGTTTTTGAGAGATCATTGCATTGTTGATCTCTGGTGTCAGTACAGGGCTAACAGTAAATCACTACACCAGTAGCTTGGTTGAGAATATAAACAGCTCATTTCAATTAATGAAGGGAGATAACTCATGTCAGGGTTTAAAATAACCAAGTTCTACTACATAATATTAACCATTGAAAACATTTAATTAGAAAAGATAATAATGACAAACTATTAGAATATTGGCATAAAATATAATGCAATATTTACAACATGACCCAACAATACAGACCTACAAGTATAAAACAACTAACTATATAATGACTGTTCAAGTCTTAACTCTCTTCTGCAAAACTGCATTATCAAACAATGACTACCTGTCTGTATTTTCTACATATCAACAATTCTCTCGCTCGCAGACGACTCGTATATACATGTAACCCATGTCTGTGTTGATAAGTTCAAAACAAGAACTTGAGAAGCTGTTAAACACTGCATATACATTATAATAAGCTTTCAGACAGTAAGGCAAATTCTTTCTCTCAGACAATTGTATATAACCCATGTTTGTGTTAATAAGCCATTACACAACAACTTTGCATACGCATATATAATTTTTGCCATCAAGATAGGGACTGAGTATAGTTCTTTTTGATAGTTTGTGGTGATAAGCCATATGTTTTTTAACTGACTGCATATTTTAATTTGAAGCTTCAAAAGTCATAACATTCTGCCATTTTATGATGCATAAAAAATCTTGCAAAATAAAATGTAAAAGTAGTTTGTAACAAAAGACAACAGGTCGATCAAAGTTTCAATGAAAAAAAAAAAGTTGGCCTCCAAACCTCCCCGTATAGCCAACCCTTACCACCTCTTTTATTTTGTATATGGGCTATTTCAGAAAAAAACTCAGGGTGGGGGGGGGGTTGGAACTGGAATTATTTTTTAGGGTACCACCACCAGAATTTTAGTTGAACAGAAAAAAAAGTATTTTCTAAAGATATTGTTAGTGACATGCAACTCTTATTTTAATCAATCTTTCTGCCGATAGAATTCGGACAAAAAGCCCACACGAAGATAATTTTGATTACAATATACCCTCACCCAGCAAAGTTAAAGTGACTATTTTACCTACCACCACCAGTGAAAAAATAGGGTACAGTTCCGACCCCCCACCCCCTGAGGGTTTTTTTCTGGAATAACCCTAATTAAAAAATTAGCTTCTATAAATATGACTTTTGTTATTTATTAAGAAATTATTAAAATTCAAAGATCCCTTTCTAGGAAGTCAGAATTCCTGACTTAAGTTTATCTTACCAAAATCCGAATTTTTCTGACATTGAAAAGTGTAGATTCTCTGACTTTGTCTAATACAGCCTAAATTTAACATGGCCCAATGAGCAGTCTAAATGGCAGACACGTAAAATATCATCTAGGTACGACCAGTAACTAGCCAGATTGTTCAATATAAACAATCAAAACATAAAGCTCTTCCATTCAAAAACATTCTGACATTTTATAATGATGTTTAGAAAATCTTTAGAAACAATATAAAATGTAAAAATAGTTTGTAATAAGAGACAACAGATCAATCAAATTTTCAATGAAAAAAAAGTTGGCCTCCACCACCCCTACAGCCAACCCTAACCACCTCTTTAATTATGTATATTTAGAAATTAGCTTCTATAATGAATGAATGAATGAATGAATAGGGTTTTACGGCTTACCAACACATTATAGATTATAATTTTTTTTTACCAAAGCAAACATTTCCTGACATTAAAAAAATGTACAGATTCTTTGACTTTTTCTAATTGAGCCTAATCTAACATGGCTCCTTGAGCAGCCTAAATGGCAGTAATTCACATGTAAAATACCATTGTGGTATGACCGGTAATTAGCCAGACTGCTAAAAAATAAAAAAAATAAAAACATTAAGCGCTTTCTTTCAAAATTCTATGCTGACAATGCGGTGTCAGTGTACCACATCTCCTATTTTTCTTAGAAAAAAATTAAGATAGAAAATGTTGTATTTTCTATGAACCAACAAAAAATGTTATCATCTATTAACACATAATTTGTAAGTACAGATGAGACAAGACAGAACAATTAATAATCAATTACTCTATTAGCATATTAAATTAGATATATGACAACTCATTGAGCTGAAGTTTAAAAAAGAAAAAGATTAAATTCATTTTGCTATTTTGTCTAGAAAATCAAAATAAAAGAACTCTACCCTACATGTATGATAATTTATAGCTCAATATTAAAGTTAAATAGGACTGTCATTAAATTCAAATGCATTTATATCATTTTAAGAAGAGTATTTAAAAAATAGTATGTTATCTAACTATCTTAATCCAACATAAAATCTTTACAGCTTAAAAAGTCATAACATTTCTGCCATTTCATAATGACTGTATAGAAAATTTAAAATAAAATAAAATGCAAAAGTAGTTTGTAATGAGAGACAACAGATCAATGACAGTTTTAATGAAAAAAAAAGTTGGCCTCCAAACCTCCCCATATAGCCAATCCTAACCACCTCTTATTTTGTGCAATTAGAAAAGTAACTTCTATTATAAATATGATTTTTTTATTTATTAAAAAATTATTGAAATTAAAAGATCCCTTTCTGGGATGTCAGAATTCCTGAATTAAGTTCATTTTACCAAATTCAAAATTTCCTGATGTTGAAAAATGTACAAATTCTCTGACTGTCTAATTGAGCCTTAATTTAACATGGCTCTTGGAGCTCCATCAAAAATCTATGCCGACAATGTGGGTGTCCGAGTACAATATCTTGTACTTTTCTCTGAAAAATTTGTTTTTGCTTAAAAATGTGTTTTTTTTTCTATAAACTAATAATTACCATCTATAAACGCATAATTTGTAAATTTATATAGATGAGAACAATTAATAATCAATAACTAAATTAATATATTCAATTGAAAATTTTAACTCTGTACATTGTATTTAAGCTATAAAGCAATACAGATCTACAAGTACATGTATAAAACAACAATGACTGCTCTCTCTCTCTCTCTCTCTCATTTACCAATGTTTGTTTTCATAAATTGTAAACACAATTTCCTGACTTAATACACACCTTTACCTACCAATTCCAAAATGAAATTAAATTCATTTTTAATTTTTGTCTGAAAAATAAAAGAACACAAAAATCACCTACAATAAAGTGATATATATATTTGATAGTAGACAAAGAAACATTAAAAACTTTTTAGTTTGTAAAAGCCAGTACTCACTTAATAATAAACCAGATTTTTTAAATTATTAATTGAAAGCATACCAAAAGTGTGGAAACAAAAATTGAAAGCCAACAAATGAGAATAATTTAAATGAAAATTTACCAACTTTTATCTTCAGTAGTCAGGACTTGTATCTATTTCCTCAAAAATGAATTAATAATGTAGTATGGCAAATGTTAGATAAATAGAAAATAAAATTATGCCCTATCATAATGAAACTTAGAACAAAGAAATTCAAAGTCTTCTATTCTGATACTTGTATAGCTTTAAATATTGGAAGACTGGAAACAGACAGGAACCGTACCGAAAAAAACTTAAACCTTGCCTATAACTTGTACGAGTTACTGGCTCTAGTACACTCAGGTTCCGTTATAACGCGGTTCTTGGGGTCCACAAAACGAAACCGTGTTATAAGCGGACCGCATAATAGCGATAGTTACCTCGAAAAAAATCGATGTCGGTTATTCACACCTATCGTGCTGTCTGACTCTAAGTAAATGGTATTGTTGGCATTGTAATATGCTACAACACGTATTTGGTTACAGCAGATACACTAAGATATGTATAAAATTAATACAAAAAAAAAAGAAAAGAAAGAAAATCGTTTTCATGTTTTGATTATTCTAAAATTGGCAGCCATTTCCGTTTAACCCGAAAGGAGAAAAAACGGTGTCTATATAAAAAAATCACGCTTCAATTTAAACTCAACGCTGATAGTGTTAAAATATTAAAAATGTATATCTGAAGTATTAACAACAATAAAATAATAAAAATAAGTTTGTGTTTACGATCCGATAAGATACCCGCGATATATTAATACCTGTCAACCGCTTCGTTGCTTGATCACGTGATCACTCGATTAAAAACAAAGTTTGCATATGGCTTCCGTGTTTGGCGCGTGACAGCATTTATTGAAGCACTCGGAATTATTACAAACTGTTAAGTCAATGCTGGCATGAATCAATCACTTAAACTATCCTTTAAACCACCATGAGGTAATGGTTGTAATAGTTCGTTATATTCAAGGCTAATTGGTGAGTAGAAGATGAGCGGTTATCAAATCAAAACATGGCCACGATCTATTGTTTGGTTGTCATTTGATCATTCGCACAGATTTTCAAGTTTTATATCACGACTTTTCCACCCCGCCGAAAAAATGGGAGCCAAGCAAAAACTGCGTTGTAACAGAATTTGCGGTATATCGGACCGTGTTATAACGGGACCGCAGTGTACACAAAGAACACAAAGAAAGCTTAAGTCATGAGTAAAAATTATCTCTTCATTTTACATCTCTTCACATCTATAAAAAGAAAAGAAAAAATATATTGATCATTTAGTGTTAAAATGTCTCTGAAGGGACCGAGATGACCATCATCCAATTACTGGTAGAAGTAACTCTGTAGGATTGTAGTATTGATACCTCCAAATCTCATCAGAACCTGAAAATAGAAATAAGAAAAATAGTTAACAACTTTCAGAACAAAAGTTCTGCTCTCCTTTTTAGACATAAACTATTAAAATCAGGGTTTTGGAATAATGACATTACAGTTAAACCTGTGTAAGCGGTCACCTCTATTAAGCAGCCACCTGTCTTTACCTCATTTTCTATTTACCATTTCTATGTTTTCAGAGTAAAATAACCTGTATTAAGCAACAACCTGTCTTAAAAGGCCACTTTTGCTCCTTCCCATGACTGGCTGCTTCAGACAGGTTTGACTTTATAATTTTAGTCAATGTGTTACCAGATGAAGTGGATACCTAATGAAATAAGTTATGAGTTCTGTTTATAAAATAGAGTTATCTCCCTTTTATTGATTAAGATAGGGTTTTCAAATGATGACTTTAGTTCACACTTTACTACCTGTCAATATTGGCCTGGGACTATTTGACAAAGTGATTAATATCCTCAGAATCACACACAACTTTAGTGTGACTGGTCTTGCTCATTTATAACACTTGCCTTTTAAAGTGAATATACCAGATTTAAAAAAAATTAAAATTGGCTAAAAAAACATTTATCACTACATTTACATCACACCTATATATACCGGTACTCACTGACCCTGAATTGCCAAAGGAATATCTATTTCAAAATGCCAAAATAGGAATCGCATGATTTAATTTCAATTTCAATTTTACCCATAATACAGGTTTACACCTAATAATAACAAGAGGCCCAAGAGGGCCTGAATCACTCTACTGAAAACAAACCGCTATAGGAATTGTTTTTGTTCAAGATCTTGTGGATATTTAACTGCTATCTAAGTCTAGTCAATGAGAAATGGTGTTCCTATTTTGTTCACATGAAAAACATTTTCCCTATATAACTCTACATAAAAAAGTGATCCCTGTGGCGGCCCCAAATGTGATCCCAGGTAGCTGACTTCAACAACCCTATTCAGGTATATGGCTTGAACATTTAGAGAAAATGATTTTTAAAGTTTCCTTTAAAATGTTTTTACAAGCTCTGTGGTGGGAGCATTTGTGGTATTTTTAGAATGGGAATTTCATTTCAAGTTACCACTACAAATCAAATAATGACTTTGTCACATTTTGGTGGTTTTGACATACCCAAACATTAAATTTTGTTTATTAATGGTAATGAAATGCCTTTTATCCATTTTAAAAATATTTTATTTTTACACACATTTATAGCATTTCTCCCTTAAGAGCCGGAGAAGGATCAGGAAATAGTCAAAATAAAATGTGTTACCTTACAGCAGATCTGACTTTTCTTTACAATCACAACGAAGCTGGTGTATTGTGTGCGCACACTGTAAGCAGGTGAAATGTTTGTCTCATATATACACACTGCCATCTGTTATCTCCACTGACATCTCACTCTGTCAATGTAGTTTCCTATTCCAAAAGAACAGAACACATTTGAACACCTTTAAAGCGACATTTTGCAATTTAAAATTCAATTTTTTAACTTTTAAACTACATTATTATCTGAAGTATTTTAGCAGTGCAGCTGACTATCAATCCAGGTGCTGCAAGTTTGAATCCCCACCCAGCCAGTTTCTGTGATGATTAATGCATGATATAGCATTTGATTTGTTTCCCAATACTGGTTCAAATGGGAATGTTATCAGTTATATATGGGTTTGTTCGAGTTATGGTTAACCATACAATTCCAGGAATAAGTGGTTAGAGTAACTGATCATCTGTTAGCCCTCGATAGAATAAAAATGACGTAGTTGTATAAAATACTCTTAATGGAGTTTACGGTATGTAATATAAATTTTGATACTTAAGTTATATATCAACTACATTAAAAAGAACCAATTCCATATACCAGTACTTATTATTTGACAAGTTTAGAATATAACAAGTTAACATTTTACCATTTTTTCTGTGGAAACACAACAGTCACCAACTTCTGCAGAATAGGGTGTATTCTCATAGTCCCAAAAGTCTGATCTGCTGTAATAGATATGAAAAAATACATAAGCTGATGGTAGACAACAAAAAAAAATAAACAGATAACCGACATAAAAGCAGCCGTCAGATTGTATTGTAGCCGTGCTATAACAGTTAACAAACCGTCTTTCAATGTTGTACATGTGGTACTGTAAAAGACTCCATTTAATCTGGCTCCCATTTATAAATAAACAGTACATGTAGGTCTGGTTTTCAAGTACATGTATATATATTTTTTGTGGGATTTAACACCATTGCATGTTATATAATGCTCTATTCAGTTTTATGGGTGGAAGAATACTTCAGAATGAATTTGGTAGAATCTCCATCCTTCCACAATTGGCAAACTTTCCCATATAATGTTTATGAACCAAGTGGAACTCATACCTACAACCTCAGCATTGAGAGACAAGTGTTCATGAGATGGCACCTAAGACCACTCGGCCACGGTGGACCTGTGTGACGTTAATATTTCAATCTTTGAAAAAAAAAAACCAGTCATGTTGGTGAACTTTAATTTCCTCTGGCTACAACTTAACTGTAACCATCAACATATACCATATTCCTCTGAATATACACCCCAGGGGGTGATGAATTTCCCAAAAAGGAGTGTTTATTAATTTAATTTTTTTACAAACAATACTTATACCACTCTTCAAAGAATGAAACATTGTTATTTCTTTTTCACTCTGTATGCCATTTACATGTGCACTTTCATTTGTCAAGAGTTAAAATACCCGTGAAGAAAATTCATTTATATTTATCAGTACACAGGTATTGTTCGTTGATATTTACCCGGCACTCATGAATATTCTGTGAATATGCATACATTAGTTTCTATAGTGACCAAACGTTAGTAGTGATATTACTGTTGATGAATTGATTCAAATACACTAGTAAATCGGCATCACACATCACGTTCAAGAAAAGCTGTAAAGAGAAGGCGTTTCAACACAGAGCATATTGACTAAGATTAATGAATGCCAGTTAAAAACTATACATCGTTTCATTAAAAACAATTTGACAACAACTGACTTTCATGGTATCAGATACCCAGCTTGTTTACAGCCCTTAAATACACCGGTACAATATTATGACAACGCTTCAAGATAAAACTATTATGCCTTTTCTCTCTTTCTTTCTCCTTTTGTTTATTTCCATTTATTTATCAATTTCCTTCGATTGTTGGTTTATTTTTTATTGAATGTTATTGTAATCTTGATTCTTATGTTATTTGCAAATTGAATGGGAGGGTTGTTACTAATTTTGTTGGAACTGGTAGCCCGACCATTTTGCTTGTTATTTAAAATCAATAAAATATGTGTAAACCAAATGAAACTTTAAAAATTACACCATTACATCACACAACTCCAGTACACATGTCATAAGACTCTTCTAGCTTTGATACTGGACTATTCCATTATTACTTAGAAGGAAAGAAGGTACTGACTGAGAGACAAACAATGTAAACACTGAACAGACACAGATAACCTGCAATCTGATTTGGATTTAAATGCTTGCAAAACTGAAATATTGCTGCACTTATCACTGCAAACAAATAAAACGAGATATCTCACCTCAAGGTCCAGGTCATTGTTTCTCCACCATTAACCAGTCTGGTTAACCAGCCGAGATTCATCCATGCACAAAGTATAGTCATCAGCTTTATTGTTAACACAGTCCACAGCAGATATATTTATGGTGTGAAAACGTATCTATTTATATATAAATATACATGGTTTAAAATATCAATATCTTTACAAAAGAATTTTTTAAAAAAGATAAAAAGAAACAATATATAAAAACAATTAAACTACAAACACAGAACACTCCTAAATATAGCAAATTCCAATGGTAAAAAACGTCATACATTCTAAACATCTCCACCTCCTCAACTCCCCACATACCAACTTTCCACTCCCAAACATATCAAAACGTACCACTCCAAAACATACCAACTCCCCAACATACCACTCCAAAACATAACTCCAACATACCACTTCAAAACATACCAACTCCCCAATACACCACTCCAAAACATACCACTCCCCAACATACCACTACCAACTCCCCGACATACCAATTTCCTGACATGCCACTCCCCAACATACCAACTCCCAACATACCACTCCAAACATACCACTCCCAAACATACCACTCCAAAACGTACCACTCCTACACACGCTCCAAAACATACCACTCCAACATACCACTCCAAAACATACTACCAAATTCCCAAACTCCCAGATGAACACTCTCTCCAGCAAATCACGATTTGTAAGTGCGAAATAGACTTGGTAAGCAAAATCAGACAAAAATGGTATATAAAATATATACCGGTAAAGGAGATCTACTCCAATGAAGTAACACTTAAACTAATTATTTAGAAAACTAAACTAAACTAAACTCTCAGACAACATGAACACAAAATATGAACTATATATTTACTGTATAACAAAAGTATAACACAACTATATAATATATTGTACCCTCTCTCTCTCTAATATGACTATATATAACCCATGTTTGTGTTGACAAGTCATCAAAAGAAACAATACACAAATATATGTACTATATGTTTACTGTATAACAACAATAAAACACAACTATATAATATATTGTACCCTCTCCATCTAACATGACTTTTATATAACCCATGTATGTGTTGACAAGTCATCAAAAGAAGTCATACCTCTCTCTCTAATTTGACTTTTATATAACCCAGGTTTGTGTTGATAAGTCATCAAGAGAAGCAAGACACAAATATATGTACTATATATTTACTGTATAACAACAATATAACACAACTATATTGTATCCTCTCTCTCTCTCGCCAGGCCCGATTAGCTCAGTCGGTTACGCGTCTGACTATCAATCCAGGGGTCGTGAGTTCGAATCCCCCGCCCAGCAACAGTCTCCGTGATGATTGATATATGACATTGTGTCTAATTATCATTCGTCTCTCACCACTGATTCAAGTGGGAAAGTTATCAGTTACTTACGGAGACGGGGTGTGCTCGAGTACTGGTTAATACTAGGAAACAGTGGTTAGGTTAACTGATCGTCTGTTAGCCCTCGATGGCATAAAATGACGCTAAATATTCAATCAATCAATCAATCTCTCTCTCTCTCTCTCTCTCTCTCTCTCTCTCTCTCTCTCTCATTTGACTTTATATAACCCATGTTTGTGTTGACAAGTCATCAAAAGAAGCAAGACACAAATATATGTACTATATATTTACCATATACAACAATATAACACAACTATATAATATATTGTACCCTCTCTCTCTAATATGACTTTTATATAACCCATGTTTGTGTTGATAAGTCATCAAAAGAACCACACACAAATATATGTACTATATATTTACTGTATAAAACAATATAACAAAACTATATAATATAGTGTACCCTCTCTCTCTAATATGACTTATATATAACCCATGTTTGTGTTGACAAGTCATCTCAAGTCTGTAAGTCATTGATGGCATAAAAATATGCTAAATATTCAACCAAGCAATCAATCAATCTACTGGCTGGCACTACCAAGATGTACACAGTACATAGCATATATGTTTCTTAAACATAGTTAAAATTCTTAAAACACTTTTATAAAAAGTATACCAAGATGTACACAGTACATAGCATATATATGTTTCTTAAACATAGTTAAAATATCGAACTTACAGGTAAAATACCAATTTTAAAATAATAGATATATACACAAGAACAAATATAAAATAAAAATCACACCTGTATCTAAATACAGTCTCACTCCCAGCTATGAACAACCACACTCCCAACAGTTGTCTGCTACATAGGAAATGTAAACAGGCAGAAGACAGTAGATGAGATAAGGCATCTCTGTAATGACAGCTGGCTACTCCTGTCGAAAAAATGAGGCAACCACTCAATACCATGGAAAAATGGAAAATCTAAATACCTTAAATGAAATGAATGCAAAAAAAAAAATAACAAAGAATATAATAAGGTAAAAAAACAAAAATTAAAAGCAAAAATTTAATTTATTTTAATTTAATTTTGTGAAAATTAAAGCAGATCTAGTTAAGTAAAAAACAAAAATTGATAACAAAAATTTAATTTAATTTTACAAAAATTAACATAGATCTGGATAAATAAAAAATAATAAAATTAATTTAATTTTACAAAAGTTAACCCTATCTCCAAGGACAGTAAGACATGTCCTTGCCTAAACTTTGTAACCAACAAAAAAAACCTAATTAGATATAATGAATATGTTCGCACGAAAACGAAATCAGTATAACTCTTCTGCAGAGACCACAGCAACCATCTCCTAGCCATTGAAATTGACATCTTAAATTAAAAACACCAAAATGCTTATTAATTAAAGAGTCAAAAACAGTTGTAGACGATGTGGAACCACTAATTAAATGATATATTAAGAATGAACTACAACTGAATACTACGAAATTATTAATCTTGGAGAACACTATCATAAAATTTGAAGGAATTAACAACTGGTCACAGTGACCTTAACATTAGCTTTAAACTCTCTGTATTGCCTTGTCTGTGCAACTAAATACATCAAATAAAAAAAAATCCTGCACATTTGACAACGATCACGACTTTATCTAATCTTAGAAGAGACAAATCATAATGCCAAAGTTCTCTCATGCAGGACCTTATCTTTCAAAAAATATGATAACCAGAATATTGAAAACAACAACTGTAAAACCCTAGTGCTGGAGTCTCCTAATAAGTTTCTCTTATGAGATTGTCTATTGTAAATCGGATTATCATACTTAAGAAAAATTAATTATTTGATCAGATAAAATCATTTCACATACACAAATATGGATTTTACGCATACATAGAGCTGGTATCACTTCTTCGTTCTGAAGACAAAATAGATAATACTGCCATGAACCACGACATTACTATCCAGCCTATCAGGGAATTATATACCACCACTCTGCCTGTCCCTAAAAAATTACAGGAACCTGTTTCTAGATCTACGAAAGAGTTAACTTTATTTCTTTTGCATCCCTATCTTGCTTGGATACTGAAGAACAAAAAAAATCTGATTAATTATTTGATAGCATAACATCATTATATGGATTTTAATTTATAGAACTGGTGCCAATACTTCCTACTGCATTCAAAATAGAACCATAACGCCTGGGCTTTGACATTATTATCTAGCAGAGAAGCCTACACCACCATTCTACATGTCCCTAGTTCTTGAAGTTAGTAAAAAATTGCAGGAACCTATTTTTAGATCTATGAAAGAGTTAACTTTATTTCTTCTGCATCCATATCTTGCTTGGATACTGAAGAACAAAAAAAATCTGATTAATTATTTGATAGCATAACATTATTATATGGATTTTAATTTATAGAACTGGTGCCAATACTTCCTACTGCATTCAAAATAGAACCATAACGCCTGGGCTTTGACATTATTATCTAGCAGAGAAGCCTACACCACCATTCTACGTGTCCCTAGTTCTTGAAGTTAGTAAAAAATTGCAGGAACCTATTTTTAGATCTATGAAAGAGTTAACTTTATTTCTTCTGCATCCATATCTTGCTTGGATACTGAAGAACAAAAAAAATCTGATTAATTATTTGATAGCATAACATTATTATATGGATTTTAATTTATAGAACTGGTGCCAATACTTCCTACTGCATTCAAAATAGAACCATAACGCCTGGGCTTTGACATTATTATCTAGCAGAGAAGCCTACACCACCATTCTACATGTCCCTAGTTCTTGAAGTTAGTAAAAAATTGCAGGAACCTATTTTTGGATCTATGAAAGAGTTAACTTTATTTCTTCTGCATCCATATCTTGCTTGGATACTGAAGAACAAAAAAAATCTGATTAATTATTTGATAGCATAACATTATTATATGGATTTTAATTTATAGAACTGGTGCCAATACTTCCTACTGCATTCAAAATAGAACCATAACGCCTGGGCTTTGACATTATTATCTAGCAGAGAAGCCTACACCACCATTCTACATGTCCCTAGTTCTTGAAGTTAGTAAAAAATTGCAGGAACCTATTTTTGGATCTATGAAAGAGTTAACTTTATTTCTTCTGCATCCATATCTTGCTTGGATACTGAAGAACAAAAAAAATCTGATTAATTATTTGATAGCATAACATTATTATATGGATTTTAATTTATAGAACTGGTGCCAATACTTCCTACTGCATTCAAAATAGAACCATAACGCCTGGGCTTTGACATTATTATCTAGCAGAGAAGCCTACACCACCATTCTACATGTCCCTAGTTCTTGAAGTTAGTAAAAAATTGCAGGAACCTATTTTTGGATCTATGAAAGAGTTAACTTTATTTCTTCTGCATCCATATCTTGCTTGGATACTGAAGAACAAAAAAAATCTGATTAATTATTTGATAGCATAACATTATTATATGGATTTTAATTTATAGAACTGGTGCCAATACTTCCTACTGCATTCAAAATAGAACCATAACGCCTAGGCTTTGACATTATTATCTAGCAGAGAAGCCTACACCACCATTCTACGTGTCCCTAGTTCTTGAAGTTAGTAAAAAATTGCAGGAACCTATTTTTTGATCTATGAAAGAGTTAACTTTATTTCTTCTGCATCCATATCTTGCTTGGATACTGAAGAACAAAAAAAATCTGATTAATTATTTGATAGCATAACATTATTATATGGATTTTAATTTATAGAACTGGTGCCAATACTTCCTACTGCATTCAAAATAGAACCATAACGCCTAGGCTTTGACATTATTATCTAGCAGAGAAGCCTACACCACCATTCTATGTGTCCCTAGTTCTTGAAGTAAGTAAAAAATTGCAGGAACCTATTTTTAGATCTATGAAAGAGTTAACTTTATTTCTTCTGCATCCATATCTTGCTTGGATACTGAAGAACAAAAAAAATCTGATTAATTATTTGATAGCATAACATTATTATATGGATTTTAATTTATAGAACTGGTGCCAATACTTCCTACTGCATTCAAAATAGAACCATAACGCCTAGGCTTTGACATTATTATCTAGCAGAGAAGCCTACACCACCATTCTACGTGTCCCTAGTTCTTGAAGTTAGTAAAAAATTGCAGGTACCTGTTTTTAGATCTATGAAAGAGTTAACTTTATTTCCTCTGCATCCATATCTTGCTTGGACACTGAAGACAGTACATGTTCGTAATCCTTGAAGCAAGAAAAACATTAAAGTAATCTGCTCCTATTGAATGATTATTGCAAAAAACAGTTAAATCTTGTAAAGCAGATAAACACGTGTCCACAAAGAAGAATAGAGTAAATTCTTCAGTATCTTTGCCCTGCTTTGTTTGGGAAATTGACTCGCAGCAAACTAGGATTAAACACAATTCTAATTAAGTCTTAGAAAAATATTCTATCAGTTTCCTAATTGTACTTGAAAAAAAAAACATGAAGAGAGTATCCTACCATTAAACACGGGAAAACATCTACTTAAACATGACCTTAAATTGACTTACTAAATTTAAACTCTAAAAACATCTAAAACAGAGAGCTTCAGTTTTGTGAATTTTTTTTCACTTACTTCGAAAATGGCTAGTAAGACAGCCGATCCGGACAACCACGCTCCCTACCCGAACGCCGAACCTGTGGCACCGCAACCACGACTCTCCTAACCGTTCGTACATCCGTGTACCTAACGGGCGGCCTAGAGATCCTACCGGAACGTCTAGGCGGAGCAACACATACCGGGGTATGGTCTCCTGGACCGAGCACTGGGACGGGTGCAGGCTTGTCCACGGACGCAAGCGCGAGCACGGCAGCAGGCTCATCCAGAGGCACGAGCACGGGCACTGGTGCGGGCCCGGGTGCAGGCTCGGCCACGGGCGCAGGCACAGGCATAGGCACAACAGACACACAAACGGAGCCAGGCACGGTAGGCACGACGACAGGCACAGGTGCGGGAAGCACACGATCGGCCATCAAGACGTCCACGGATGGAACGGCAGCTGCTGGGGGCTGGTGTTCGGTCATGGTCGGATGGCCTGCAGACTGAAAAGAGAAAGAAAAATATATAAACACCTTATTAATCATAAGAAAATGGTTTTATGAGTTTAAAATAGCCTTTCCTGTGATAAACTGACTGAGTTTTGTGTATGTGTGTTGAGCAGTTGGGGGTAATAAAGTTAAACAAGAGCACTGCAAGCGGTTAAAGACGCTCATCTTTTTTCCAAATCTATTATGAGCGTCAAAACCAGTGATGTATTTTTTTTAAACATGATGGTGATTAGTTTAAAACAAGAGGCCCAAGAGGGCCTGAGGATGCTCTACTGACTCATAGTGGCCATAGCACTTTTTGAAATTCTACTATGCAATAGAACATCGGGGTGGAGTCATTTTTAACTCTAGGGACACCATTTGAACAAATCTAACAAAACTATAGTTGGTCATCATTATTACATAAACATTTTGAAAATCTGTTGTACCGTTCATGAGAAGAAGATTTTTTAAGTTTTGGAATATTTTTAGTAACGGTGGCCATCTTGAATTTTAGATAGAAAAAATAAATCTTTTGTATAGTCTCCTATGCAATAGAAACATTCATGTGAAGTTTCAGTTTAATTGGCCTAGTAGTTTCAGAATAAATGGGAAAAAAAGAGAATTTTCTGTTTTCCCACAGTATCCCTATGTAAAATTCTAAGTCCCTTTACAGGGCCCCTATATATTTTAGCCCCTAAATTCTTATCTGAAATCAAACCCCTACACTTAGGGATAATTTATATCAAATATGTACAAATCTGACATACCAGTTCTTAAGAAAACAACTTGACTAATTCCCAATGTGTTTCTTTTGGGTCCCTCCTGACCCCTTAAGACATAGGAACCCAGTCATTTTTACAAATCTTAACCTCCTTTACTAACAATGCTTTAGTGAAGATATAGGCAAAATTATTTCCCTTTAAAAAAAAAAAAAAAAAAAATATTATATTGAAATGTGTCCCCTAATTGAACTCTCGGGGCAAGGTCATTTTTAACCCTAGGGACACCATTTGACAAATCTAACAGAACTATAGTTGGTCATCATTACTACATAAACATTTTGAAAAATCTGTTGGGCCGTTCATGAGAAGTTCATGAGAAGAAGATTTTTTAAGTTTTGGACTATTTTTAGTAACGGTGGCCATCTTGAATTTCAGATTGAAAAAAAAAATCTTCTGTATAGTCTCCTATGCAATAGAAACACCTATGTAAAGTTTCAGATTAATTGGCCTAGTTGTTTAAGAACAGATGAAAAAAAGAGAATTTTCTGTTTTCCCATAGTATCCCTATGTTAAATTCTAAGTCCCCTTACAGGGCCCCTATAAATTTTAGCCCCTAAATTCTTATCTGCAATCAAACCCCTACACATAGATTTATGCAAAATATGAACAAATCTGACATACTGGTTTTTAAGAAAACCAATATAGTAATTCCCAATTTATACCCTTTTTGGGCCCCTCCTGACCCCTTAAGACAGTGGAACCCAGTCATTTTTACAAATCTGAACCTCCTTCACCAAACAATACTTCTGTGAAGATATAGGCAAACTCGTTTCCATTTAAAAAAAAAAAAAAAAAAAATACTTTAATGACATGTGTCCCCTAATTGAACCCTAGGGGCGGGGTCATATTTAACCCTAGGGACACCATTTGAACAAATCTAACAAAACTATAAGTGGTCATCATTACTACATAAACATTTTGAAAATCTGTTGGGCTGTTCATGAGAAGAAGATTTTTTAAGTTTTGGACTATTTTTAGTAACAGCGGCCATCCTGAATTTCAGATCGAAAAAAAAAAAATCTTCTGTATAGTCTCCTATGCAATAGAATCATCATGTGAAGTTTCAGTTTAATTGGCCTAGTGGTTTCAGAGAAAGTGCTGCTAACAGACCACAGACGTCAGACGACATACGACGGAGGACAGACAACACACCATCGCATAAGCACTTCTGGCCTTTGGCCAGTAGAGCTAAAAATCAATACTATTACTGGGTTGGTAATAAAGTTGAAATGGGGCTGAGTATTTGGTTTAATCTAAAAAAATAATAAAAATGTGCGAGTCTTGGGGTTGGTAACAAAGTAGCAATGGGGCAAAGTATTTGGTTAAATACAATAAATCTAAAAAAAAAAAAAAAAAAAAAATGGGCAGGGTTGGGAATGGGTGTGTGTGTGGTGGGGGGAGGTAGGAATGAGGGTCCGTCAGTCGGTAACAAAGTCGAAATCGGGCAGATATTTGATTTAATACCAAACAAAATAAAAAAAATAAAAATAAAAATAAAAAAAATGGGGGGGTGGGGGGGGGGGGGGGGGGGAGGGCGGGTAGGGGTGAGGGTCTTTGGGTCGGTAACAGTTGAAATGGGGCAGAGTATTTGATTTAAGCCTTTACTCCATATGCATTTTAACTGGAGTCTTCCAAACTCAAAAGCCACACATAGTCAATTTCCATGAATAGATGCATTTTACCTATTTATTCTGACAGTGCAGTAAACAGTGCAGAACCTGTTTGATTGCTTGTTACGAGCAATCAGAACTGGTTCTACTCTTTTTTAAAAGCCTTCTATATTAGAGGCGTTAAAAGGCGTCTATTAGAAGCAAAGGGTTAATACAAACAAGAAATGTCACTGTTAAGTGTCACATGCCCCCAACATGTCATGATGTTATGTTGATCATTTGTAGCAAGTATCATTAAAATTCATCTATGCATGACAAAGTTACAGGCCAGAAACAAACTCTCACATAAACTCAAAGTGTTGTCAAACAAACTCAAATTGTGACCTTGACCTTTGAGGTATGGGTGTGGGTCTTACTCGTGACACGTCGTCATGTTCTGTTGATCATTTGTTGCAAGTATCAACAAAATCCATATGCATGACAAAGTTACAGGCCGGAAACAAAATACCGGACGGAAGGACGGACGTTCTCACGAATGGGTATTTAAGTGGCTACTTTGCGTCAATCGTATTACTTGTGTGGCTAAATTTTAACCACATAAGAGAATGAATGAATGAATGAATGAATGAATGGTGTTTTACGGCACGCTGCCATAAGAGAATAAAAGCCACATAAGAGCTGTATTTAAGTGTCTAGAAACAGCCATGTAATTATTTTTTAACTGCTTTTCAACTGTCCATAAAAATTACTAACCCTAAACCCTAGACACTTAACTACCCATTTGTCTGCCTGGACGGACGAACAGACAGACGGACGCTGCGATTACTATATGCCACGCAAAAAATATACAAAAAAAAAAAAAAGTGCCGGAAATTGGGGGTGTGAAGGTCTTTGCATCGGTAACAAAGTTGAAATGGGACAGAATATTTAATTTAAATAAATGGCCGGGGATTTGATTTAATACAAAAAATAAAAAAAATGAGTGGGAATGGGGATGGTTGAAATGTTGAAATGAGGCAGATAATTGATTTTATACAAAACCAAATTAAAAAAAAATTTAAAAAATGGGCAGCAGGTTTGGGTCTTTGCTGGGCTTGAGCATGAATGTCCATTAAATAGGTCAGTGACGTAAGTCGGCTATATACATTGTGTGTATAACGCGATATCAATGTGTTTATGAAGTTTAGTCACCGTAACATAAGTTGTTTGTTCAGAAACAGAGAAAAAGCTGAGCTAAACATAAAACTTTAACCAAACCCGAACTAAACAGAAAACTTAAACCAAGGTTATAGAGCCCAAAGTATGTAAATTTAGGTAAGTCGGCTATATACATTGTGTGTATAACGCGATATCAATGTGTTTATGAAGTTTAGTCACCGTAACATAAGTTGTTTGTTCAGAAACAGAGAAAAAGCTGAGCTAAACATAAAACTTTAACCAGCGGATGATGACGATGATGCCAGGGTTATGACAATAGCTCATCTGTTTTTTTTTTCAAAAAGACGAGCTAAAAATTGAACCACATATAGAAGGGGGAGGAAAATAAGTTGAAATTGTGCAAAGTATTTGTATTGTGTGTGTGTGTGTGTGTGTGTGTGTGAAATAAAACAAGAAATGTGTTCATGGGACACAGATGCCCCCACTTTGTAACTACATTGTAGATATCAATAAATCCAAATATCAAGTTTCATCAAAATCAGTCCATCAATAAAGATTTTACAGGTCGGAAACCATTAGTCAATCAGAGTCCAGATCACCTAATTAATATGCGCCAATTTTATCCATTGTCGAACTTGATCTTGGTCTTGTTGATTTAAAGCCAAATATAAATTTTCATCAAAATTGGTCCATAAATAAAGACTTTATAGAGGTCGGAAACTATCAGCCAATCAGAGCCCAGAACACCTAATTAATATGCAGAGATTTTGAGGGAAATTGAACTTGAGCTGTAGTTTACCACCATACATCTTTCTAACAAATATGAATCAAATCCATTCAATCCTTCAAGATATATTGAGCAGAAACCAATTTCTTGACATTTGTCAATAATCTAAGTCCAAAAAAGGGCATAACTCCATCAAAAATCATCAGACAGAACAAAATACACATTTGACCTGAGTTATTTGAAAGTGAAGTCACACACCAAATATGGTTTAAATCTGTTCTAAAGATATCAGTCGGAAACCATTTTGAAAATGGCAGGGGCATAAAAAATAGATCATTGGAAGGTAATAATGTTGAGGATTCATCTAAATCAAAACTGTTTAAAATAATTTAAAACAAGAAATATGACAGTGCACAGATGCCCCCACTGACAATATATATATATATCTTTTTGTATGGGGTTTGACACCATTTTTTTACACATTTCAGGTTATATATGGCATATCCATACTGGTTGAGGAAGACCTCAGACAGTAAGATTGAGTAGAACCACCATCTTTCCGCAAGTAACCGGAAACTTTCTCACATAAAGTTTTTGGAGAGAGTGGGACTCAAACCTCGGCCTAAACAGTGAGAGGTAAGTGATCTTAAGACAGCACCCTTTGACTACTCTGCCACAGATGACCTTGTATTGTTTCAATTGATCTGACATGGGTTGTCAATCAAACAAGTTAATAATCCAATCACTAACAATATGCACTTGCTCAGGTGAAGGTGATGATAGTGGCAAGTTTGACTAGAATCAGAAAACTGTAGGAGTTGAGGCCACAAGGTAGACAATTTAAATTATGTATATGTTTTAAGTCAGATAAAGGGGCATAACTCCTTAAATAATATTCTTGTTGAAAAATGCTGACAATATGGGCTTGTTCAGATGATGATGTATAGCACGTTTGATTAGAATCGGAAGGAAACTGTAGAAGTTGAGGCCACAATGTCCATATATGAAATATTTTTAAGTCAAAAAAGGGGGTATAACTCCTTAAATAATAATCTGGTCGAATAATCCTGACAATATGCACTTATTCAGATGATAGTGATGATGTATAGCAAGTCGATTAGAAATATATGAAAACTGTAGGAGTTGTAGCCGCAATGTATGTATAGAAGGATGGATGGGCAGATGGACGATAGACAGACGGGCATTTCAAACACTATATACCCTCCAGGTCTTCGTCCCATGGGGGCATAAAACAAGAGGCCTAAGTTGCTCATCTGGTTTCATATGCCACTTCCTTTCAAATTTTGTATGGACTTAGCATGTAAAGAAATAATTATAGATGAGAATTATTTGTTTTCTCAGCTTTTCCATGTAAAGTGAAGTCCACCTACTGTACTCCAATGGTCTCTTAACCCTTTACTTCATACTCCTGTACCAATCACAGATTGGCCTTTGAAAACAGTGCAGGAAGAGTTCAAATTGCTCGTAATGAGCAATCTGAACATTTCCTGCACTGTTTTCCACATTATTCACCAAATAATTCAAAAGCCTATATTACGTGTCCAAATTAAATTTTTTGTTGTACTGGTAAACTTACTCAATGACAATCACCCAATATAATCTTTGATTGTTAATTTGTAAGATTTCACTCAATTATTATAAAAGAATTGGCTAGCTATTCTGTCTCCTTATGTTTTCTACTTTTGTTTTGGCTACCTGATTCAGAAATATGGCAATTTTCAATTTACAATTATTTGAGCTTTCAATTTGAAAAAACAACAACACTGGAATGTAATGGTATTGCACGAGATAAAAACATGACATGGGACAAGGTGACAGAATGTAATGGTATGACAGGAGAAAGAGTTATGGTTCTTGCACACTGCACTATCTCTAAATGCCTTTCATAATTGTGTGAAATATAAACTAAATCCAATCCCTTGAACAAATTTTTTAAGCATAATAAAATATAATAAAGGAAGATAAGATATTTCAAAAATAGTCAAGGTAAAGCTATAATTCTTGGATAATGTACTTCCTTCTCAATGTCCTCTATCATTGTGTGAAATATGAACCAAATCCCTTGGCTAATTTTTGAGTACTCTTTATGACAAGAATACTAAAAGTGATAAATTGGAATAATTGAAAAAGAGGCAAAGTAAAGTTATGGTTCTTAGACAGTGCACTTCCCCTTAATGTCTTTGTAAGCAGTTTGAATAAATTCCATTCAGCACTTTTAGAGTTACATGCAGGACAAGCAAATTTAATAAAGGGAGATAATCAAAACAATAAGCAGGGTAGAGTTATGGTTCTTGTACAGTGTACTTCATCTCAATGTCCTCTGTCATTGTGTGAAGAGTGAACAAAATTCCTTGAATAGGTTTGTAGTTATGCTTTGGACAAAAGTGTTACGGGCAGATGTACACATGCACTCATGGATGGACAGACAGACAGAGACCATTAATCATATCCCACTTTGACTTCGACAGGCGAATAATAACATGACATGGGATGGTGGCTTTACAGAGGGTGATGGTATAATGGGATAAAAACATGACATGAGATGAGGTCATAGCAAAAGGTGATGGTATGATATGGGATAAGAATGACATAATTGAGGGCTGACAGAAGATGATGGAATGACATGGAATAATAACATGGGGTGGGGGCGTGACAGAAGGTGATGGTATAACAGGAGATAAAAACATGACATGAGATGAGATCATGGCAGAAGGTGATGATATGGTATGGGGTAAGAACATGACATAGGATGGTGTTTTTACAGAAGGTGATGGTATAACAAGAGATAACAAGAAATATCACTAGTAAGTGTTGCATGCCCCCAATTGGTCTGTGAAAATAAAGATAATATATATATATTATAGGTAGCAATGTATCCATGAATATCAAGTCATGGACTGATATTTCATACTAAACACATAATTTAATTTTTTTTAATTTTTTTAGACATATACAAATATTGTACTGGTGGTTGACAATGAATAGTTGATATTGGTACATGATTAAACAATCCAAATAAGAATGAATATTATATTTTACACAGCACAATATAGTGTAACACTATACAAGTAATATAACGAATTGAAAGAAGCAAAAAAACATTGCTGTTGTATGTACTGGTATACAGTATGGTATAATTGCTGTTGTATGTTCGTGTAGACAGTACTGTATAATTTCTGTTGTATGTACTGGTATACAGTACAGTAGATTTGCTGTTGTATGTTCTGGTATACAGTACCGTATAACTGCTGTTGTATGTTCTGGTATACAGTACGTTATAACTGCTGTTGTATGTATGGGTATACAGTACAGTATAATTACTGTTGTATGTTCTGGTATACAGTACGTTATAACTGCTGTTGTATGTATGGGTATACAGTACAGTATAATTACTGTTGTATGTTCTGGTATACAGTATGGTATAACTGCTGTTGTATGTTCTGGTATACAGTATGGTATAACTGCTGTGGTATGTATGGGTATACAGTACGGTATAACTGCTGTGGTATGTTCTGGTATACAGTACGGTATAACTGCTGTGGTATGTTCTGGTATACAGTACTATATAACTGCTGTTGTATGTATGGGTATACAGTACAGTATAATTACTGTTGTATGTTCTGGTATACAGTACAGTATAACTGCTGTTGTATGTTCTGGTATACAGTACGGTATAACTGCTGTGGTATGTTCTGGTATACAGTACGGTATAACTGCTGTGGTATGTTCTGGTATACAGTACGTTATAACTGCTGTTGTATGTATGGGTATACAGTATAGTATAATTACTGTTGTATGTTCTGGTATACAGTACAGTATAACTGCTGTGGTATGTTCTGGTATACAGTACGTTATAACTGCTGTTGTATGTATGGGTATACAGTACAGTATAATTACTGTTGTATGTTCTGGTATACAGTACAGTATAACTGCTGTTGTATGTTCTAGTATACAGTACGGTATAACTGCTGTGGTATGTACGGGTATACAGTATGGTTTAATTGCTGTGGTATGTATGGGTATACGGTACAGTATAACTGCTGTGGTATGTTCTGGTATACAGTATGGTATAACTGCTGTGGTATGTTCTGGTATACAGTATGGTATAATTGCTGTGGTATGTTCTGGTATACAGTATGGTATAACTGCTGTGGTATGTTCTGGTATACAGTATGGTATAAATGCTGTGGTATGTATGGGTATACAGTATGGTATAACTGCTGTGGTATGTTCTGGTATTCCATAAGTGACAAAGTAACAGACTGGACACGAAATCTCAAGCAGACAAAAAGTGTCGTCAAACAAAGTTAAATTGTGACCTTGACCTTTGAAGTGGGAGTATGGAAGTTACGCACCACATGTCATGTAAGTTGATCATTTGTAGCAAGTATTTATAACAACAGCACCACAAGGAGGTGCAGAGACTCATCTTTTTAAAATCTATTAGTAGGTCAGTCAGTGATGTAAAATTTTAAACATGATGGTGATTAGTTTAAAAAATCAATGCTATTACTGAAAAAATAAAATAGATTTAAAACAAGTGGCCCAAGACGGCCCGAGGATGTTCTACTGACTCACAGTGGCCATAACACTTTTTGAAATTCTCCTAGGCAATAGAAATATCAGGACAGGGTCATTTTTAACCCTAAGGACACCATTTGAACAAATCGAACAAAACTATAGTTGATCATCGTTATTATATGAACATTTTGAAAATCTGATTTTTTAAATTTTGGACTATTTTTAGGAATGGCAGCCAGCTTGACTTTTAAATAGAAAACAAAATCTTCTGTATAGTCTCTTATGCAATAGAAACATCCGTGTGAAGTTTCAGTTCAAATGGCCCAGTGGTTTCAGAGAAAGTGCTGCTAACAGACGACAGACAACGCGCCATCGCATAAGCACTTCTGGCCTTTGGCTAGTAGAGCTAAAAAGAAAGTAATGTGCGGGGATGGAAGAGAGTAGGGGTGAGGGTCTTGGGGTCGGAAACAAAGTTGAAATGGGCAGAGTATTTAATTTAACACTAAACAAATTTAAAACAAAAGGGCAAATATGGCCCTATATAGCTTACCTGACTGACCTTAAGTCACCAAACTTAAGTAGATTATATAATACATGTACACTAAAAATTCCAGAAAAATGAGATGGACGAGTTGTTAGAATTTTTATTTGTTTTGAAGATGTAACAGATGTGTAGAAGAGTTAAAACTTGGTAGAGGATCACCCATGTTAAATGTCAGTGAAACTACATCGAAATCAGGTCAGTAGATTCTGACAAGAAGGCTTTTGAAGTTTTTACTATAGCTGCCTATATAGTAAACTAGCACCTCACTGTGGCAGTCATGGTTTTTAACAAATCACAACGGCTTGAACAAACTTGGTAAAGGGTCACCCAAGGAACATTTCTGCGAAATTATTTTAAAATCGATCCTGTGGTTTCTGACAAGAAGATTTTTTAAGATTTTACTATAGCTTATATAGTAAACTAACCCCACCCCCTGGCCACCATATTTTTTGAAGAATCACTACGGTTTGAACAAACTTGTTGAAGGTTCCTCCAAGGAACATTTCTGTGAAATTATTTTAAAATCGAGCCAGTAATATCTGACAAGAAGATTTTTTAAGTTTTTACTATATATCTTATTTAGTAAACTAACCCCACTCCCTGGCCGCCATGTTTTTTGACGAATCAATAGGGTTTGAACAAACTTGGTGAAGGGTCCTCCAAGGAACATTTCTGTGAAATTATTTTAAAATCGAGCCAGTAGTTTCTGACAAGAAGATCTTTTAAGTTTTTACTATAGCTTATATAGTAAACTAACCCCACCCTCTGGCCGCCATGTTTTTTGACGAATCAGTAGGGTTTGAACAAACTTGGTGAAGGGTCCTCCAAGGAACTTTTCTGTGAAATTATTTTTAAATTGAGCCAGTAGTTTCTGACAAGAAAATTTTTTAAGTTTTTACTAATTAAAATTGCCCACCACCTGGCGACCATGTTTTTTGACGAATCAAGATGGCTTGAACAAACTTGGTAGAAGGTCACCCAATGAACATTTCAGTGAAGTTATATCAAAATTGGCCCAGTGGTTTCAGAGATGAAGTTGTTAGAAGCTAAAAGTTAAAGACAGACGACGGACAACAGAAGATGGACACCAGGCGATCACAAAGACTCACCTGTGAGCCTTTGGCTCAGGTGAGCTAAAAAGAAAAAGCAGGGATGGATGGGGGTAAGGTTGAGGGTCTTGGGGACTAACAAAGTTGAAATGGGACAGAGTATTTGATTTAATACAAAACAAATTTAAAAAAAAGAGAAGAAATGGGAGGGAATGGAGGGGGTTAGGGGTGAGGGTTTTTTTTTTTGGGGGGGGGGGGGGGGGGGGGGGGTGGAGGGTAGGGTTGAGTATCTTGATTTAATACAAAACAAATTTTTTAAAAAAAAAGAAGAAAGAAATGGGCGGGGATGGAGGGAGGGCAGGGGTGAGGGTCTTGGGGTCGATAACAAACTTGAAATGGGGGCAAAGTATTTAACTTAATAAAAAAAAAAAATAAAAAAAAATAGAAAGTGGGTTGAGTGCGGGTGGGGGGTAGGTTAGGTACTTAGGGTTGGTAACAAAGTTTAAATGGGGCAGAGTATTTTATTTAATACGAAATAATTTTTAAAAAAAAATAAAAATAAAAAATAAGGGGGGGGGGGGGGGGGAAGGGGTTAGGTACCTAGTGTTGGTAACAGGGTTGTTAACAGGGTTGGTAACAAAGATGAAATAGGGTGGAGTATTTGATTTAATACAAAATAATTTTTAAAAAAATATTAAAAAAACGGGCGGGGTTGGCAAGGGGTAGGGATGAGGGTCTTGGGGTCGGTAACAAATGAAAACGAGATATTGCAAGATTTTGCGTGAATACTTCTCTTCTTCAAAATACAACACTTTTCATTTATGAAGATTTTTAGCCAGCACCATAAATGTTTTAAAAATGTTAGTGATGCAGTATATACAGTTTTAGTGCGACATATTGCACGTCTCTAAGGAGCCTTTTGACATTTTTTTTTAATTTTGGGTCTCCCGATAGCAGATGAGATATCCAAATAATAAAAAAGATGTCCATCCACGCCTTTTCATATCAGGCTAATACAGTTTGAGGTGCTCAGGGACGACTTTGAAGTGTTACTTTTAAAACTATATACATTTGATGATGGGTCTACAGGTGGAGAATGGGGGCAAAGACAGCTACAGTGATAAGGGCTTTAAAATCATCCACTATGGCCACCTAGTATGAAGAGGTCTGGAGTATGTTCCATTGTATTAGCGTTCTGGGGTAGAATGAATATTTGTGTCTTTGGATGTCTGAATGTTTGCAACAGTGGATATTGCCAAGTCTAAGACTGGAGTCAGCAGGGACTAGTAGGTTATTCAGCGGGTTGACAGCTACTACATGGTGGATTATTTTGTAGAACACTATTAAGCGAGCCTTCACAAAATATCAATCAGTTGCATTTCCTTCGATCTCTATATAATTCCTGGACTCTGCCAACAAGATTTGTTTTTTAAAATCCCAAACATTTAAAATCAAGTTTATAATAACCTTTTAACCTTGTAATGTTTAATGTTGTGTAAAAATTGAATAACGATTATCAACATTTTGACAAATATGGAAATACAAACGTGGCGGATTGGTTGTTCCGTTCACGGTTCAGTATAGTTTTATTTTTGTAGGGGCTTTACATACAGGTATTTGCTTTTGTTTCTATATTTGATCTAGTTGACAATCGCACCACCCATGCTCATTACTGAGCGCACCAAGCAATTCAGTTCAATGCCAAAAAGGCAGTGGCGGTTTCTCGGGGAACGGTAATATTCTCAGCATATTAAAAATCACTCGGCAAATAACTCATTACTATAAATACCAGCCGTGGATCCATTGTCAACATACATATTTGATTGTAATCAGTTAAATTAGTATCATTGTATAATTTTGTCAATACAGACAGCTACCAATATTATATTATATATGACATTGTAAATGTTGGATTTTATTTGTGCGACATGTTTTCTAACAAATAACGCGCGAGAACGTTGTTTACAAGCGTTTGTTGCTGTTGACTTC
Source organism: Panopea generosa (assembly GCA_029582155.1). Lineage (NCBI taxonomy): Eukaryota > Metazoa > Mollusca > Bivalvia > Adapedonta > Hiatellidae > Panopea > Panopea generosa. Next base: position 21,102,368 of record CM055906.1, on the reverse strand, counting down.
CGGGGCGGCAACTTCCGGGTGATACTAAAATCCGGTTATATTACGACTAACCTGGCGACGTTCCGGCTATAATTTTTATTTTTATCATATTCGACGCTTACAAAGGAGGGCCAGCACGTTTCTTTAGCAAGGACTTATAATAAGTCTTTGGTCCTTGTATATTATAATAATGGTTTTTAATTTGATAAAGTGTTATAAAGATTTATATATTTTTTTATATATGAACCGCTATGTTTATTGCTTATGCCAATGAAATTTTGACACTTAAAGACTGAAGAAAACTGTGATGCTATATTCAAGATGGACAATGATTGCTAAACAGTGATATGATAACAGAAGTAATCACAGTAAATGTGCTGCAGATTGTTGGCTAACAATAGCCAAGCTGGGTCTGCTGCAGAAAATATGCAGTGTGATATTGCAGAGACCTAAGGACACTAAGTCACGAGATAGTGTAACACAAGGTTCCAAAGTGTATTTAGTTAATGAGTGGTGTATAACAATCACCATGAAGGCTCGGTCGAATTGCTTCATCTTATTATAAATTGTGTTGTATTTATTTTTATTCCTATCATAAATGCTTTTTTCATAAGTTATTAATTTAACTTATAAATATTTCAACATATTGGGAATCTCATTCTGGACAATGTCAGACAATACTGGGACCTAGTGTTGATTTTGGTCAATGCTCGATATGTGCTAGGTCTGGAGGAGAAACGCGTTCTAATCAAGTTCTAAATAGGCTTATGGAATTATCAAATTTTCTAGAGGGAGGCCAAATACAATAAAGCTGCCGGAATGATCAAATACCGCGACTTTACAACTTTCCAAAATAGGAACATATGCTATGTCCATATTTTGAAAATAGAACTTTACATTTTTAAATAAAAATGTAAAGTGTGCACATTTTTTTTCATAATAAAAATGGAGATACAGTTATTTGTGTACTGTGTCTACATTTTTGGTAGTATTATTGTGAAAATGGCATTCACGTGTTTACATGTTTCGCTTTGGAAACAGCTCAATTATTGTTGTACTACGTCCATAGTTTATTATTTGATATTTGTATAGTTTATGGTCAGTAGGTTAATCATCTATAATTGGAAAATATGGCCTTAGGCCCATGTGTGATGTTTCTGAGATACATGTAGCAGGTACTGTTTATTTTGATTATCGAATACACATAAATACATATAGCATTAGCTTTACTTAGCCAAGGAATTACGTATTCTTCTATAGGTTCTTGGTATAGCTACTGGTCAACATTAGCAAATCATATCACACAGTACAAATATTACAACAGCGTTTAGAATTGTATTTCACAGTAACAGAGTTTCTAAATTCATAACAAATTTGGGGGTTTTGGGCATCTTAGAAAACGATACTAATCTGACCTGTGGTCGAAATGGAATTAAAACAAAAGCAATATAAAATACTATTATATATATTTTACATTTCTTAGAAGTTCTACAGTAATTTAGAAATCACAATAAATTAAAGGAGTGTCTTGCCAACTTAACACCAAATAACTCAAGGGCGGGACTATTGACCCCAGGTCACATAACACACTGGAATAAATACACATATTTGTTGTGAACACTGCCTCATCGAACGCAGAATATAATTTAGACCAAGGGCATGTTTATTTCAGAAGCATCTTGACCCACATTATGACTCTCTGGCCTTATATTAATAGTTGACTATGTAAGAAGACTGGCAGGGCTAGACCCGGCTTTAAGTTCCGGTATTTTTAATTTTTCAAACGTTACCTAGTTTAATAACATTGTACCTGTTGTATTCTGGTATACATACTCCTTTGTGAATTACACTATAAGGTGTAACCCACCATTGATTTTTGTTCTTTATTCTATAGTAAATAATAAAAGTTTGAAGGCTTGTCATTCATAGAGGGTCCCAAATGAAAGAAGTGAAACCTACATTTTACTGTTTGTCAACCTCTGCACTATCAAAATATGATGAGAAAAGTAGGGGTCATGTGTCATATAAGATATTTTTTTCCTGCTCAGTGTGTACACTGGTGACAAAGTGAAAGTAGACTTCCGAAATCATGAATTCATACCCCAATTTCCAAGCATCATTTTTTTTTTCTAAATTCACAATTCAAACATGACAATGCTATCAAAATGTTCAAAATACATCAATAATGCCATTCAAATAAAAAAATGAGCATTAAAATAAGGAAAATGCATTTTTAAAGAAGACGAATTGAGGATTATTTACAACCGCCATTATGCGACTACCCCACGGAAGCACTTCCTTTTTGCAATGGTGGCACTATGCCTATAATTTCCTTCCAAAGCACAAACTCGCCACATAGAAATGATTTCCCGCGCAATGTTCGCGCACTTAAAGCACGCGTTTCAGCGAATCAGTGAAGTATATCTGGGAACTCTACGCTTTACTTCCAACCACAGGGCCAGTGACAATATAATTATATATCCCAATATATAGTACACTAAATACGTTTTTATAACACTATACATAGAGATACAGAATATATAGTGTCACTGGCCCCTGTGTTCTCAACAATCAATTTCTGATGATTACTGGGAGGCGCTGTCGGGGACCAGTAATATGAAGTAGTCAACAATGAAATATGAAACAAAAAAGCTGTACATATAGTTTAACGAGAAAAAGTAAGTAACTTACCTCTGCATTCCTTCCAAACCAAGAAGAACACCAGTCTCTCACAGCTACCAGAGCAGAAGACACAGCCTGAGACACACGAGCGAACATGATTAAAGTAGATCTTAATTAAGCACTGAGATAATAACAAATATTAAGCAATAATGTCTTTGAAACAACGTAAGTTTAGCCAGTAAATCGTATATAAGCTTTGTATGATGTTACCAGTTTGGCGTCTTAAAGGTGAGTAGTAAAGATTCTTATTGCGAACCAGGGTTATTGAAAGAATGTTCTATGCCCAGCAATTATAGATTAACACCGTATTGTATGTTTTCAATAAGGTGTTAGTAATCAAACTCCAGCTACAATAGAACATGGTTAAATAGCCTATAGGCAAAGTAATTGCAACTGATTTTGTGAACATTTAATTTGTTGTTGTGAACTTTAAATATATATTTATTTTAGAGCGGATCAAGGGTTTTTGTAATTGTAACTTTTGTCCAGCAGATTCGGGAGGTGGCGAAGATCGAACCAACGATATCCGGATTGAAAGACCAAAGCGTTTACCACTCGACGATCAATTCTAACACAAACTACGACATTATTTCCAGAAACATAAAATAACAGCAATATTTTAAGATATAATTCATCCATAACAGTATGCTTTTAATAAAAAGAACACTGTTACAGAGTTCAGGGGCCATATTCACAAAGCTTCTTAGATCTGTTATCCATCCATCCATTCATCCGCCCGCCCATTTTTGAATTATGCTGTCTTATTTTTAGTCATAATATAAAAGTTGTTGTCATGGTTATTAACAGACTCGAAACTGTGGAGCGCGTGGTCCAGTGGTACAGCATTGAACCCACGACTGGAAGATCGTGGTTTGATCCTCCCACACGACTTTGTGTGGTGTCCTTGAGCAAGACACATTTTCTGCATATGTTTTGTACTGGTTCTACCTGGGAAGACCTCGGGTGTGATTTGTTGTAAGAAGTTGTAAGAACTTGTTTCACAATCGAAGTAAAATAAATAAGTTTAAACTAAAGACTTGAAATATGTAACTAGAAGGTAACGATCAATTAACCTAGCCTTGGATCCTGGAAACCTAACCAGTACTCGAGCGCACCCATCTCCACAGGTACTTTGCTATCAGCATTTAGATATTTAGAATAATTCGAGGTATTGTGATGACAATGGTAATGGTATAACCCTGCTGTTTTAAACACAATTATTGTATGATATTTAGAATATTTATTCTTGTCATTTATTTTTCACTTCATAGCTCTGATATGTTTTATAATATGTGTTAATATGTTCTTTTTTTAAATATTCTTTTCCTTCATATTTTCTTTTTATAAACATTGTTCGTATATTTATTTCCTTAACCAAAGTCTGGGAGTTAGAGATAAAAAGTTCATGCCAGGCTATTCAATTTTAACACTTGCTCGAAAACTGCTAGGGGAAACTAAAATCATTTTAATAGTCCATTCCAATGACAATTTCCGTTCTTACGTCTAGCCTTAATAGCAATTAAGGACCACGTGCAGACAAAGTAGATTCTGTGACCACCTTAACGATTTGCACGTGGTTGTAGTGGGGTATTCTATCTTGCCTAAGAAGTTCATTGGTCATGTTTTAATTATATGCAAAGAAATCATTGGGATAAAACATTGTTAGAGTGGAATTGATTGGTGGGAGTTCTGATATCCATGGAAACAAGCCTGAGGAACCAAATCCAGGAACTAAAGAATCGCACGCAACCAAGCCACTCTTGAATTATGTTTTGCTTATTGATGCTCGTGATAAAGCTTGTTTGTGGGGTTCATTGGACTTAATTTATATTAATACAGCATATACTGCTCTGTATTCATCACGGTTCTGGATACAGATGCATAGGTTTATCACATTCTACCAACACACGCCATATATCACAGGATGGACAACAACAGCACAAATTTATATATCTTACTTGCACTGGTAAATGTCATAGGGTAAAGGATTAAGTATATGCAATTCTAACAATCCATGTTCAAATTATTTCCATATCTTGCAATCGAGGATTCGTTGATTTAGTATAGGATATCATTTACTACCGCCACACAGGAAAATAAGGAGACATTATAAACACCCATTTAAACTTTATGTTATATTTAATTTAATGTGTGATGTAACCAATGCTGCACACATGGTTATACTTATCTCATCTACCATTGAATACATTGTCTAAAACCTTACAGCAAACTTGTTGACTGAGTAACTGAAGTGAAGTACCCAGGGAAAGAGATGCTGATAATCGTCGCCACCGGTTTCCGATATGGGCGACACATCCAGAAGAGTATTAGTAAATTTAAATACAGATGACCCTTTTGTAGTGCCCCTGGTTCTTTTAAGCCCGGTGTTAAGCACCGATATATGTGACCCCGATTTTTGTTAAAGTCTCATCCGAACGACTGTTTAGTAATTTTATATTGAGGCACGGGGGATCGAGCCTGCAACTCCTGTGTTCGCAGTCCAAGGCGCTAACCACTGGACCACTAATCCGCAGAGAATGAGAGAAGAAGGAAGATGGCTAATACTACAGTGTAACGACGTTCATAAACCATGTTCCAATTATTACACGGGAGATTCTACAGTGACTATCATAAGTTGTGTTCCAGTGGCAGAAGTATACAGTTGATTCACAATCTTTGAGCTAGTTCCAGTGATCAGACGCTTTGTACAATAGTTTACATAACACCATACAGTAACGTTTATAAATTACATTCAAGTTCCTGTATACGGTGAAATACATAAACTATATCCATGTACATCCGACATTGTGTTAAGTTGTTTGGACAATGAGATACATTGATATTCCTCAGATAGTATGTTCAAACGCGTGGATAATATTAAACAGTGACATGCCTAAACTGGATAACAGTTCATCAGATGCTGTGTTTTAAGTTCAATAACAGTATATAGTGACGTTCATAAACTATATTCTATAATATTCTGGAAATTGGAGAAAAAAAATCAGACAAGCTTGGTGACATTGCAATACAAATTCAAGTTTCACGCAAACATGCTCGCACATGCCTGCATTTAAAATAATAATATATCACCAAGTTAAGAACCATGGCGACATTGCACGTATATGTTGTTGATAACAAATATACGCGATTCAAAACTGAAAATAACAATATTGTATGTGCTGAATGCAAAAAAAACCCCAACACATTATCATACCGTATTATAAATTATGTATGTGTGGTTATTTAAAATAAATGCTATGTATACAACATGTTCTATTCTTTAATTTTGAAATAAAAATAAATTTCATATTAACAATATGATAAGATGTGTTTATTTTCAATACAAGTAAACACCACGTTCGGACAGCCTACATATCTAAGCGAGGCCTTCAGGAAGTCGTTTATATCCCTGCATGCGTCAGTATGAAATATAAGCTTTAATTATTGATGCATTATTTTTATATAAACTTCACTACTACAATCATGTTTTGACTATCCGTCCAATAATACAAATAGTGTAACAAATTCCAAAGCTGCGTTCAGTTCGGATATGCGTTAACCAACTTATTTTCCTGGGCACTGGCTCAATCTCAAATTAACACACAACTCGCAACACTTTTAGGGAACCAGGTATCAAAACGTGTTTGCTGTTTAACGGTGCTGAACGCAACCCAATTATTTTAAATTATTCTGGAAATTTGAAAAAAAAATCAGATAAGTTTGCTGACATTGTAATATACATTCAAGTAGAGTAGAGTAGAGTAGAGTAGAGTAGAGTAGTAAGTTAGTAAGTAAGTAGTTTATTATATATTGACATGTACATGGCAGTACACTAATATATGTGTTACAAAATGAAAAATAGTAGTGCGCCCAGCCCAGTGGGCCTATAAGTCACTGCCAATAAATAGAAGTAATATGCAATAATAATAATAATTAATAAACAATGTCCCAGAACATTAATAGAATACTTAAGGTAAACTTTCAAAAGCACAAATGTAGTTGTGGTGATTAAATAGTAGTGTAAATAATGGTCCTTCAAAGTTTTTAGATGCCTTAATTGTCTGACTTTTTTTTTAATCGCGTGCAACACAGATTTTTTTATTACTGTTTCTTTTATTTCAATTTTCAACACATACCATGATTCACAAATTGTATTAACAGCATGTATGATATAGTTTGCAACAGTTGCAAATATTTTGTTCTGTTTCATCTGAACAGCCCTACAATAACACCCCTTTTGTTTTCGGTTATCTTCGATAATAAAAAGTCGCGAAACTGATTGGATGCACGGACAATTCCGAACCGTTACTTATATATGTATACGTACAACAGCGTCCCCATAGTTTCACATTCTCGGTTATGTTGTACTAGGGAATGGTATTACAATATATTTAGTTTTAAAATGCAACACGGCGTTATAATAAAAACAGGGAACAAAAAAAGGCTTCCTGGGCCTCAGAATAGCCACGGGCCTGCTTTGTAATAGGCCCCTATATATATTTTAAATACTAACAGTCTTTGTCGGTATTACGATGCATGCCTAGGTCCCTAGGAGGGGTTTGCCCCGATATGGTATTATGAAGATATGGTTGATAAATTGCAAGCAACACGTGTAAGTCATGTGACACAATATGAAAAAAAAACACAAGCAAGCGTCGCAGGTGATCAAGACCCCAAAGCACATGACAAATGAAACTGAATTATTGAATCTTCGATTTATTCATAAACGAGAGTCTGGCAGTAAGTATAAAAACATAAAATGAACTTGCTATTACAGATTGTTTAACACATTTTATTTTAGACAGAAAATAGATCTGTAAACACACGAGTCACGATAAAATGTAATTTGAGAACTTTTGTCATGTGTATTCGCGATAAAATTCCAGCATCATCAATTTAACATTTCGCGCTAATCTGTTTGTTACAACGATAAGAATACAATAGCAGAGTTGAAATTTTAAAACAATTTTAAGTTTACAATTATTTATCAATATTCTTTGTTATATTCTATTCTATGTAATACAACATCACAACATGGGCTAGTTTTTAGTGTAAACGACAATTAATTTTCCTCCTTACTTTTACAACGAATGAAACGTTTTTAAAGGATTAAAATATTTCAAATACATCAATAATGTCATTGAGATAAAAAAAAAACGAGTATTAAATACAGGGAAATGTATTTTTAAATAAAAAAAAGGATGTTTTATCACCACCATTTTCTGTTACCAATGGATGTGTAAGGATGGTGGTTGTTTCGTCTACTTTCTTCTGATGCTGTCACCAAAAAATCTGATCATCACAACACCAGGGTCCTACATACTGGTTTGTCTGCCCTGATAATCACAACAGGGTCCTACATACTGGTTTGTCTGCCCTGATCATCACAACACCAGGGTCCTACATACTGGTTTGTATGCCCTGATCATCACAACAGGGTCCTACATACTGGTTTGTCTGCCCTGATCATCACAACAGGGTCCTACATACTGGTTTGTCTGCCCTGAACATCACAACAGGGTCCTACATACTGGTTTGTCTGCCCTGATCATCACAACAGGGTCCTACATACTGGTTTGTATGCCCTGATCATCACACCAGGGTCCTACATACTGGTTTGTCTGCCCTGATCATCACAACATGGTCCTACAAACTGGGTTGTCTGCCCTGATCATCACAACAGGGTCCTTCATACTGGTTTGTCTGCCCTGATCATTACAACAGGGTCCTACATACTGGTTTGTCTGATACTGTCACCACTGATCATCATAACAGGGTCCTACATACTGTTTTGTCTGCCCTGATCACCACAACAGGGTCCTACATACTGGTTTGTCTGCCCTGATCATCACAACAGGGTCCTACATACTGTTTTGTCTGCCCTGATCATCACAACAGGGTCCTACATACTGGTTTGTCTGCCCTGATCATTACACCAGGGTCCTGCATACTGGTTTGTCTGCCCTGATCATCACAACAGGGTCCTGCATACTCGTTTGTCTGCCCTGATCATCACAACAGGGTCCTACATACTGGTTTGTCTTATACTGTCACCACTGATCATCATAACAGGGTCCTACATACTGTTTTGTCTGCCCTGATCATCACAACAGGGTCCTACATACTGGGTTGTCTGCCCTGATCATCACAACAGGGTCCTACATACTGTTTTGTCTGCCCTGATCATCACAACAGGGTCCTACATACTGGTTTGTCTGCCCTGATCATTACACCAGGGTCCTACATACTGGTTTGTCTGCCCTGATCATCACAAAAGGGTCCTACATACAGGTTTGTCTGCCCTGATCATTACACCAGGGTCCTACATACTGGTTTGTCTGCCCTGATCATCACACCAGGGTCCTACATACTGGTTTTCTGCCCTGATTTTGTGTTAAGACATGTATGTGGTTTCATCAAGCATAATTTTATGTATTGTTATGTTGCATGCTGGTTAACCAGTTGTGATAATCCAATACACAGAGCTGGCAAGAAGAATGATAAAAATAAAACTGAATTATGATATTACAGTGACTGGTTGTTGTATTGACTATGAAAGTCTGTGACCTGTTGAAAATAAAATATGAAACAAACTTCTGATTTTCAGGTTCATTTTGACCTCTGACCTTGGGTTGAAAACAGAATGCTGCTTCCTATCTGGATATCTCTTCAAGGTGATAGTATAAACTTGATTAGTTTACTTTGATTGTGAAACAAGTTATTACAACTTATACAAATCTTGTTTGAAGTCTTCCTGGGTAGAACCAGTATTAAGCATATGCGGAAAAAGTATTTTGCTCAAGGACACTACACATAGCCATGGGGGAGGATTGAACCCACGACCCTCTGAATTTATGTAAATTATGTTTTCTATTAAATCTGCTTTATTAGAGTTGTTCCAAATTTATATATACATGTACAAAAAACATTAAGACAATAAACCAAAGAAATATTTAATAATTCATGGACTTAAATTGCGATAATTCTATGAATCTAAAGTAGTGAATATTTTCCTTTAATTTCTATCTAAGCAGTAGATACATAGCAATGTTTTTTTTTCTCACGACAAGAAAATATTATGATACACATTTTATTGATAAACTCATTCATTTAAGTTCATCCTCAGTATTTTGATACATTTGATAACATAACAAAACATATATTAAATCATAAATAAGTATTGTATGATATATATGTTCTGATAAATGATGTGTGAATATAAGTTGTGTATACAATGTAGAAATCCATGTTTTGTAACGAGAAACTGTAACAGTTTAAGTTAAATATTCTTCTTCATTTTTTATCATTTCTTTTTTTTACACCAGGCATTGTTCAAAGCATCTGAACCCCACCCCCTGGCAGATAGAGATTACACCATGTATGAATTTGGGGAGGGATGTGAAGTGACAAACTTAATATCCGGTGTCGATAGGTTGTCAAAGAAATACTGGGCAGATGGTAGGCAGCTTGTGGCAGATCTATGCCAGATGATTGAGGAACTGGCCACCTGGCAATACAACTTATTTGTAAGGTTCAGTTTTGTTTTTTATCCAATTTGTGATTTATTTTAAATGTTCATTTAAGAATGGTGACTGTATTTAACAAGTGTAAGAGTAACACATGTGTGTTTTAAATCATTTCTTGGTGTTTCAAACATATAATAAACATAGAATAATGATGCTGGTGTTGCCGGATCACTTTCCCCATATTTCTCCATCTTGAGTACCCAAACTGGAAGGAGGGGTTGGAGTGGTTGTAGAGGATACAGGATCTTGACACTCGCACCAGAGGTTGCAGGTTTGATCCCCCAATCTCAGCCCAATGATCTGTCATCAACAAAACCTAGTACTGGTTTTATTCAGGAAACCAATTAAAAAACCTTTTGGACTCGCTCTGAATTGAACTAAAATAAAATCAGTCAACTGGAAATGGTGAGAACATATGCTCAACGGATTGATTGGAATGCATCTCTGTAAACTGTTTAGGTTATTTTTTCTAGATTATAATACATAGCTGACCTTGTCTCACCCATGCAACAACACAACACAATACAATTTTGCTCAGATCTGTTTTAATAATGATTCATTAACAATACAGCCTTTAGTTTATACTAATTTATTTTCCTGGCTAGAATCAGTACTGAGTGTGTTTTTGAGAGGTAATGGGTTGTGATTGGGATCAAACCTGCAACCTCTGGCGAGAGTAACCAACACACTACCCTTTACATTACTGTCACAACTTTTTACACACAGTCTTTAATGGTAGAATGCTAATCCACCATGTGTCTCTAACTCCTGTACAGGTCCTGCCGCTGAATCAGGTCTTCCCCACGTTCATATGCCATGACCTACAGAGAACTGTTGATGGATGCATCTTCAAGTGTACTTGCCGACATTGGATTGTTCACTGAGGCCCTCCAGGTGTTAAAGAGACTGTTACACGGTGAGTGTATATCACACACGGGAGACAGTAGATTCAGACAGGTGGAGTATGTCCAACATTTATACCCACCAAGTTCGATACAAGCAAGCCAATCACAGAACCCACTAATCTCAAGATCAGTAAACTAAATATTGTGTAATGTGTGGAAGTGCATAGTGAAAGATTCCTAACTTTATCTTGAATAATGACATAATTATCTCCCTTTTTCTGCTTTATTTTTTTCTTCAAAGATATGGAAGGGACTATTTTACAAAGCGACTTGGATAGAGGACAGTGTGTGGAAGTTAGTGTAGAGAGAATTGATTGAATATTTAGCATCATTAAATGCCATCAACAGCTAACATATGATCAGTTAACCTAACCACTGTTTCCTGGGATCCTAAAAGTTTAACCAGTACTCGAACACACCTCATCTCTGCAAGTAACTGATAACTATCCCACTTGAACCAGAGGTGAGAGACAAATAATAATGAGACATAATGTTGTATATAAGTTATCACGGAGACTTGAATACTTTTTGTAATCTTTAATAAACTCAATAATCAATTAGCACAGAAATAAGATTCTTTTTACCACATAACTCAGGGAAACGATTTACCAGGTCACCTCTATAAGGAAGAGAAAAATCATATTTTTGCCAACTCATTTAATAAATTCAATAATAAAAGTGCACCATAGAAGATTCTCTATTTATTAATGATTCTTTGCACAAACTCTTTGTAATTGGTTCATGATGTTATTATGAAAATACAAAATGAAAATATAAGAAGCACAACCTTGGTCCCACAGTAGAGTATCTGCCTTGTACGCTGTAGGTTGTAGACTCTTATCTCCGTCCAAGTCATTACAAGAAGTACTTAAAAATGGTAGAAGCTAGAAGATTCCTTGCTAGGCACCAGGGATTTACAGGATAGTTCTAGGTCTGGAAAGCCCTATCAACTCATGTGTTTATGACATAACAATTCCCATACAACAATACCCAACCACAATCACAGTGAGAACATAACTGAATATTCACCTAAATTAGACAATGATGGGAACTTTACAGTGTGCTCAGCTACCACTGTCTACTAATGACGTAGTGAAGTCAGCTTCACAGAACATCATTCAACTTGATCAACATGTCGTCCTGAAAATGGTTAAGCTAGAAGACATAGTTATAGACCACATTGATACACCAATACAGGCGATTGACTCTAAAACAAATATGTTATACATGCTACGCATGGTAGATGGACGACTACAAAATGTTTTAGCAATAGAACAATTTCCAAAATTTATGATGTTAAATAGATTATATATAAAAAAGTTATACGCCTCATAGAATACACGTATTGTTGATTTGAATAACTAAGTGAGATAACAGTGCTCTAATAAATGTATTTAATATGTAAACTATGATAAAACGGACATAAAGATTAGTGTCAACAAACAGAAGCAATTCACTGGCATAACCTGAGTAACCGATATATAAAGCATAAAATGTTTATGTGATAATGATGATAAGATGCATATTATTTACATGTTAATGTATGTATATAGTACTCGATTACTAACGCACATAAAAATTGAGTGTATATCGAAATGTTGTATTATACTTATATTTCAATGTTGATTATTTTTGTTTACAGTTTAATATATATGTATTTGTACAATCTTCATTAAGTTGGAGGAAATAAAGTTGATGATAATAATAATAATATAAGCTATCTAATTAACACTTGCTTCATGTATCTAATTTATCGTCTTATATCTGATTAACCAGCTCTCTAATCATTCAACTGATATCTGATTCACCAGCTATCTAATTATTCATCTGATATCATTTTCATTAGCTATCTAATAATTGATTCACTAGCTATCTAATTCTACAATTGATATCAGATTCACCAGTTCTATAATTATTCAATTGATATCTGATTCAACAGTTATCAAATTATTTAACTGATATCATTTCCAGCTATTTTATTTATCATCTGATAATTATTTCACTAGCTATCTAATTATACAATTGATATCTGATTCACTAGCTATCTAATTATTCAACTTATATCTGATTCACCAGCTATCTAATTATTCAACTGATATCTGATTCACCAGTTTTATAATTATTCAACTGATATCTAATTCACCCAGCTATCTAATTTATCATCTGATAATTGATTCACCAGCTATCTAATTATACAATTGATATCTGATTCACCAGTTATCTAATTATTCAACTGATATCATTTTCACCAGCTATCTAATTTAACATCTGATAATTAATTCACTAGCTATCTAATTATACAATTGATGTCTGATTGACTAGCTATCTAAATATTCAACTAATATCTGATTAACCAGCTATCTAATTATTCATATGACATCTGATTCACCAGCTATCTAATTATTCAGCTGATATCATTTTTACCAGCTATCTAATTTATCATCTTATAATTGATTCACTAGCTATCTTATTATACAATTGATATCTGATTGACTAGCTATCTAAATATTCAACAATATATGATTAACCAGCTATCTAATTATTCAACTGATATTTGATTCACCGGTGATCTAATTATTCAACTGATATCTGATTCACCAGCTATCTAATTATTCAACTAATCTATGATTTACTGGCTATTTAATTTATAATCTGATATGAAATTTAACAGCAGTCCAATTTTCATCAACGTTCTTAACAAAATTGTTCCAATCTAGTTTAAACAATAGAATGTACACAATCGTCCACCAATTCTTTTTAAAGATGCAGGAAGTGACTGTGTTGCTGGGATTGATGTGTAAGTACCCGTGTGAGGAGTGTGTACTTTTGATATTTGACAGCTCTGTTGAGAAGTACTGCACCATAGAACTTGACAAGGGGACCATCTTCGAGAACATGTCCACTGTGCTCACCAAGAGCTGATAGATGTACGTACTTAAAAACATTCAGCCTTTGTTAGTTTAGTTTAAACTTGATTGTGAAGAAAAAAAGAAGAGACAGCATTGTGGTCTAGTGGTAGAGCATCTGCCTCGCATGTGGAAGGTCGTGAGTTCGATCCCCAACCGGGTCATACCAAATACTATAAAATTGGTACTAGAAGCTTCCTCGCTTAAGGCTCAGTATTTAGAGGATAGTTCTAGGTCTAGTCGGCACGGTGTCAGTATAATGTGACTGGGTGGGGTATCATACCATGTGTCTGCGGCCTGATACTCCAGTTTGACAGTGCTCAGAATACTGTCTCAAGTAGACACCAGTCGCGATATCACTGAAAAATTGTTGAAAGCGACGCTAAACACCTTACAACAACAACAATATCGGTTGTGAAGAAAGCTCAATGCTTATATGAACTGCTTTTAAGTCTGCCTTCCTTTGTAGCACCGAGTTGTTTTTTGAGAGGCATCAGGTTGAGCTGGAGATTGAACCTGCAACCTCTGGCGTGAGTAGCTAACTCTCTATTCCCTACACTACTGCCAAGGTTTTGTTAGCTCCAATATGAACCATTGCTATCTTAGATAGATTAGACAAGTTGTTTAAACTGTTACATGTACAAACAGTTCTCCTCTAATTCATAAGAATAGATTTTTAACTACAGTACAATAACTGTGGGGTGGTAGTGTAATAGACAGAGTGTTGGCCGCTCACACCAGAGATTGTGGGTTTGGTCCTCAGCTCAGTTTGATGTCTCTCAAAAACAACATTGAATATGAGTTCTAACAAGGAAATGGCCTTGTGAACAGTTTATATAAGATCAGAGCAATTGAGCTAAAATAAATTAATTTAAAATATAGTTTTACAATATAACTCATATGCCATACTGTAGTTTACCCATTTCATTATGAGTTATTGCCACTGAAGAAATGTTATGTGTTCCAACAGTCAAAAAAATTTAAATGTGTTCAAGATAACGAAAAAGTCATTAAAAATTGAAATTGAATCTCAAACCATACAATTAAGTGTCAATGTAGAAATTGGAAAGTATTTACATCTTTTTATTCTTATGTACCAGTAACCATAGAAATATGAAGAACAAAATTAATAATATTGCTCATGAGTTGATCAGCAAAATATTATAATCTAGTTGGGTTAAATCACAGGGCTTATCACAGCTTCTCTATTTTATCGTCACCATTCCATACAGATTCCTGGTTTGTTTGAGTTTGAAGCTGGACTGCCTATACTTGTTCTGTTGGAACATCTGAGAGATGTCATCTGGATCCAGGTTTGTCACTTTTCAGTTTGTACATGTATGTTGTAAAGGCAAAATGAAAACTGATTGTGTTCAACCTATTTTGATACTTTATTTATTGTCCCCCAATTTGCGAAAAGCGGGAGACACTAAATTGGGTCTATCTGTCTGTGTTTCTGTCCTACTGTCCATTACACTTTTGGTTTCCATGCAAAAATGTTTTAAAATTTTAATACAATGTTTATACTGACAACACTCAGACTAGTTTGATTTTCGGGATAGCCGCTTTTGGCATTGTAGAGTTATGCCCCTTTAATTTGTGAAAAATCGTCACACTTTGGTTTCCGTATATTATTGTACAATAAGAATGCCTTAATCAAATCTCTTGAAAATATTATACAATGTTTATAATGACAAAACACAGGCTAAGTTTGATTGTTGTGACTTTTTACATCGTAGAGTTGTTTCTGTTCATCTGTCAAACTTTTTGGGGTTTCTGTGCAATAACTTAAGAATGCCTAAATCGAATCTTTTGAAATTTTGATACAATGTTAATAATGATAAAACTAAGGCTAAGTTCGATTTTAGCGGTTGTGGCATTTTTTTTACATTGATTTTGGAACAATTTCTTACAAATTATACAAATGAAGCTTGATGTATTCCTAGGTAGAAGCAGTACTGTGAAGTATATGCATATAGTACCTTGTTGAAGGACACCATGTATGGTTGTTGTGGGGAATCAATTCCATGACATTCCAATCCCGCTTGTTTTAAACTTTTATTTTACATCGATTGAGAAACAAGTTTTTGCAACTTTAATACAGAAATCACTCTCGAAAGCTTTCCTGGGTAGAACCAATACTAAAATATGCAGATAAAGTGACTTGCTCAATGGCATCACAGCATTGTGTTAGTGTTAGGATCAAACCTGTGACCAGATCCTTAGTAGTTTGCTCTCTCACTGAACCACACTCAACCTGCATACAAACAGCTGATAGGTGCTTCACTGCAACCTTTTCTATACAGTGTAATAGTGATACCATTTTGTGTAAATATGTCCTAGTTATCAGCATATCCATAAAAGCTTTATTAAATGAAATTCCATCTGGTACTTTTCAAATTATGGCCTGGACAAGAAAAAATATTCAAAGGGCAATAACTCTGTAATTAGCAAGAATAGAGTTATGTTTCTTGTACACTGCACTTCCTCTCATTATATTCTACCATTGTATGACGTTTGATGAAATTCCATCCAGTACTTTTCAAGTGATGCTCCGGACAAGGAAAATTGCAACGGACAGACCGACCGACAGACCGACCACAGGGTGACTCCAATATACCCCCTCAAACTTCGTTTGATGGGGGTATAATAATATTATTATAAACAGCCAAGTATGTTAAAATTCATTGAGTTAATGCAAAGTAAGAAATAGTCAGTTTCGTTAGATTTGTGTAAGTTTATTCATCAAGCAATTCCTTTTATAATCAAATTACATAATGTACACATCTATGTTTTTTGTGTTGATCTACTACAGTATATATTTGACAAAGTCTTTAAATATTTAATTTATATTTGTCCAACCTCAGAAACTAGTATTTAAATAACATAATATTTCTAATTTAATAGACTCTAATATTAGATTGATCTATTATCTATGTGTATTATTTGAATGTGTATGTAATGAGAAACATTATATGTTTAAATTACTGAATAAAGAATCTTGAATCTTGATAATAATGGATAATTAGGAGATAGCAAGTTAAATATTGGTAATAATAAATATATATATCTTACTGAAGCATTGATTAAAACTACCCATAAAAGTTAAAGTGATATGACAGTAACAGTTGAAAGCTTGTGGAGGAATGATTGTATTTTTACTTGTGGTTGTGTATTTATGACTGATGTCAGATTGGAATTGTATTGTTTTTGTCTCGCCGTGATAAAGGAGAGACGAGATAAGGGTGTTGCTTTTCCGTCGACAGTGGCGGCGGCTTCAAACATTTATATTTAGCTCCAATAAGTACAAGTGCTAGGACACTCATACTTGGATCATAGTTACAACTAACACCCTGCATTATATAATGCAGATGCTGAGTATTTTTCTTCTTTTTTAATTTATTTAAAAAATAATTATTCTTTTTTTAATTTTTTTTTTTATATAAATATGTTTTACTTAGAAATACTAGTTAAAGTTTTTGTTTTTTTAAAATATGTTTTACTTAGAAATGCTGGTTAAAGTTTTGTGTGCAACTACGATCAAGATCATATCTCAAAAATCACTTAATGTATTTGATCGAAACTTCACACAGTATTTCCTACAATGTTTCTTAGTCATTAAACCTACTACATTAACCAAGTTAGATAACTCTTGCATGAATATAATATTTTAATTTTTTTCTCTCCCATGTGTGTATTAGCTGGTCAAAGTGGACACGGCGAGACATATCATTCTGCGGAATTTTTGTTCATATTGACATTTTGTTGCTGTTAACAGAAGGAGGTGAAATGAATGTACAACTGGGGATTGGTTGTTGCAATACTTGATAATTACAGGCATCTAGTTAACCAGATCAACTCTATGTCAATGTATCGTTTGTTAGAAATACTTGTGGGTTGGTGATCTGTGTTTTGTGACATTGGTTATTTGAAGTTTTTATTTCAAATTTCTTTGGTATTTTTTACATGAGGTTTGGGAGAATGGTTTGAGTAGAAAGGCTGTTATCTGGGGAGAAAGGATGGAGAGAAGGCTGTAAATCAGGGAGAAAGGATGGAGAGAAAAGCTGTAATCTAGGGAGAAAGGATGGAGAGAAAAGCTGTAATCTAGGGAGAAAGGATGGAGAGAAAGGATGTTATCCATGGGAAAGGATGGAGAGAAAGGCTGTAATCCAGGGAGAAAGGATGGAGAGAAAGGCTGTTGTCTTGGGTGAAAGGATGGAGAGAAAGGCTGTAAATCATGGAGAAAGAATGGAGAGAAAGGCTGTAATCCAGGGATAAAGGATTGAGAGAAAGCTGTAATCTTGGGAGAAAGGTTCAAGAGAAAGGATGTTATCTGGGGAAAAAATATGGTGAGAAAGGCTTATCTGGGGAGAAGGGATGGAAAGAAAGGCTGTTGTCTGGGGCAAAAGGATGGAGAGAAGGCTGTAAATCAGGGAGAAAGGCTGGAGAGAAAAGCTGTAATCTAGTGAGAAAGGATGAAAAGAAAGGATGTTATCCATGGAAAAGGATGGAGAGATAGGTTGTAATCCAGGGAGAAACGATGGAGAGAAAAGCTGTTGTCTGGGGTGAAAGGAGGGAGAGAAAGGCTGTAAGTCAGGGAGAAAGAATGGAGAGAAAGGCTGTAATCAAGGGAGAAAGAATGGAGAGAAAGGCTGTAATCAAGGGAGAAATGGTGGAGAGAAAAGCTGTAATCTGGGGAGAAAGGATGGAGAAAAAGGCTGTAATCCATGGAAAAAGATGGAAAGAAAGGCTGTAATCTTGGGAGAAAGGATGGAGAAGAAGGCTGTTATCCATGGAAAAAGATGGAATGAAAGGCTGTAATCCAGGGAGAAAGGGTGGAGAGAAAGGCTGTAATCTTGGGAGAAAGGATGGAGAGAAAGGCTGTAATCTGGGGAGAAAGGATGGAAATAAAGTCTGCAATCTAGGGAGAAAGGGTGGAGTGAAAAGCTGTTATTCAGGGAAAAAGGCTGTAATCCAGGGAGAAAGGAGGAGATAAAGGCTGTACTCTCGGAAATTAGAATGGAAAGAAAGGCTGCAATCCAGGGAGAAAGGTGGAGTGAAAGGTTGTAAATCAGGGAGAAAGGATGGAGACAGACTGTTAATCAGGGAAAAAAGATGGAGACAAAGATTGTAAGTCAAGGAGTAAGGATGGAGAGAAAGGTTGTAAATCGGGGAGAAAAGATTGAGAAAAAGACTAATCCAGGGAGAAAGGATGGATAGAAAGGCTGCAATCCAGGGAGAAAGGATGGAATGAAAGGCTGTATATCAAGGAGAAAGGATGGAGAGAAAGACTGTAATCCAGGGAACATGATAGAGAGAAAGGCTACAATCCAGGGAGAAAAGTTGGAGTGAAAGGCTGTTTATCAGGTAGAAGTTCGAGAGAAAGGCTGTAATCAAGCGAGAAAGGATGGAGAAAAAGGCTGTAATCCAGGTAGAAAGGATGGAGAGAAAGGCTGTAAACCAGGGAGGGAGAAGATGAAGAGAAAGGCTGTTATCTGGCGAGAAAGGATGGCGAGAAAGGCTGTAATCCAGGGAGAAAGGATGGAGAGAAGGTTGTAATCCAGGGAGGGAGAAGATGGAGAGAAAGGCTGTAATCCAGGGAGAAAGGATGGAGACAAAGATTGTAATCCAGGGAGAAAGGATGAAGAGATAGGCTGTGATCCAGGGAGAAAGGATGGAGAGAAGGTTGTAATCCAGGGAGGGAGAAGATGGAGAGAAAGGCTGTAATCCAGGGAGAAAGGATGAAGATAAAGGCTGTAATCCAGGGAGAAAGGATGAAGATAAAGGCTGTTATCTGGGGAGAAAGGATGGAGAGAAGGTTGTAATCCAGGGACGGAGAAGATGGAGAGAAAGGATGAAGAGAAAGGCTGCTATCTGGGGAGAAAGGATGGAGAGAAACATTGTAATTTTCGGAAGCTGGATTCAAAAGCAGGGCAGTAGTGCAGAGGATAGCAGAATTATGGCTACTTGAAGCTGACTTCAATGTATATTCTATACTGTAGTCTCCTTATCTATTTCATACAGCTAGCTGTCCAAATGAATTTCTTTTATCTAAGTGACAAGTAGACCAATTAAAGGTGTAAATGTGTCTCTTGTTCTTTATGTTGTAGGAAATGATTCACTTATCAATACTGGTAATGGGAAAACTTACAAATGGTATGTTATGTCATCATGAGAAGGGAATATAAATTCTTGCATACAGATTTTTACAGGGTATGGATTTTTCATCCAACAACCCTTTCATGCGCTCATCCTAACCTGCTGTGACGTTTATGATGTTGGGTATTTAAGCATATTACTTAATGTAACTTATTTGATGTCTTAAAAGTCATTGTGGTAAAAATATAATAATAATTTAAATTAAAATCAGTATTCCGTGTGTTTGATATGCAAGGAAAATAATCATACATAGCATTTTTGGTTCAGACAGAAAATTCAGTCTCTTGAGCCTTATTCCCAAAACTGTTGTCCATCAGGATGGAATTTTCTATCTGAACCTCAAACCCATGAAAGATACTTCTATGAAAATACAGTCAAACCTGTCTTTAAGGAACCATTCAAAGGAAGGAGTAAAAGTGGCCTTTTGAGACAGGTTGTTACTTAATACAGGATATTTTGCTCTGAAAGCATAGAAATGGCAAATAGCAAATGTGGCTACTTAAGACAAGTGGCTGCTTAATAGAGGTGACCTCTTACACAGGTTTTACTGTATGTTATAATAAATGTATAGGGAGAACGAAAGTGAGTCGGGCATCATGATATTTTCAGTATTTTCATGTTTTCTTGAGTTAAGATGTTAGCTACAATATATGTGTTTGTACTTATTTCAAGGTTTGCGACGGACATAAAACCTGAGCACAAGAACATCTATATATCTGGATTCAGTGACCAGATCTTGAGGTAACATTTTTTATTTACTTATTTTGTATATACATGTATGTTATGTTGTTTGTTTTCAACAGTACATGTATTTCAGTTATTTAACAAAGAATAGCAAGTAACTAAAGATGTTTCATTTATAAAGAATTAATTTATGAATGAAAAACATTTTTGTGAATTTTCACCGCTTTCTGTCTGATTCAAGTGGGATAGTTATCAGTTATTTGAG
This sequence comes from Panopea generosa, assembly GCA_029582155.1. Taxonomy (NCBI): domain Eukaryota; kingdom Metazoa; phylum Mollusca; class Bivalvia; order Adapedonta; family Hiatellidae; genus Panopea; species Panopea generosa. The sequence goes on along the minus strand of CM055906.1, from coordinate 21,081,262 downwards.
GAGAAAGTTGTACCTGAATACTGGTTAACCTTCCAGAACCACCGTCTTTCCGCAAGTAACTGGCAAACTTTCTTACATGAAGTTGTTGGATGACAAACTGACCATATCAAACTTGAGTGTAGCCAGACCTCTACAGCTGACATCACAAACACCATTTTATTATACAAATCTCACATTCATCATGGCAGCTGTTTTTAGTTATACTATTTTATTTGTTTTAGCTTGATTACAAAGAAAGCTCAGAACTTATATGAACCGCTCCCGAGTCTGCTTCCCAGGTACCACCAGTATTGAGTGTTGTATTTTGAAAGGCATCTTGTCTTTTGTGGATTGAACCCGCAACGTTCGCATGATTGGTCAACACTCTATCCACTACACTATTGCAACGCCTGTATAATGATATAATTGTACAATATTCCTTGTTACTACAACAGCCAGGCTATTATATTACTTCAAAACTGTCTGACCAATTATTTTACAAAGCAACTAAATAATTTTGCACAATTGGAATTTATATTTAATTTCAAAGATACAAAATGACGTGCATGTCCATGCATTTCAGTTGGAGATCTGCACGTGTGTTCATCTCTTCCACATTCTGTGACATGCATGGTGAAAGTGACTTGCTCACATGATTTATATTCCCAGAGTTGTGTGCTCTTGGTAAGAAACACTTCATCAATGTGCACGAGGTGGGTCTAAAATGGGGAGTGACAGAAGAGGATACACATATAGCAACAAGTAATTTGGTGAAGAAAAAGATCCTTACCCTTTCCCAGTAGTTTGATAAACCTGTTTATCACATGACAGTCAGGTTGAAGGGGTGTAATAAGCCCATGACATATTTTCATCCCCCCCCCCCCCCCCCAAAAAAAATTTTGGGTGGCATATAGTAATAGCAATGTCTGTCTGTCTGTCTGTCCATCCTGTCCGTCCTTCCATCCGGTATTTGGTTTCCAGCCTGTAACTTTGTCATGCATAGATGGATTTTGTTGATAGTTGCTACAAATGATCAACATCACATGACAATGTGTCACAAGTAAGACCCACACCTGTACCTCAAAGGTCAAGGTCTTAATTTGAGTTTGTTTGACAACACTTTAAGTTTGTGTGAGATTTAGTTTCCGGCCTGTAACTTTGTCATGCATAGATGGTTTTTGTTTATACTTGCTACAAATGATCGACATATCATGATAACTTCATTTAATTCTCATTATTAAGGTCATGGGTTTGAGCATACCAGCTGATTTCAATGTGAGAAGTTACTAGCAGAATAGTGATGGTTCTACTCATGTGAATATAAAATGCATTTACGGTTTTCTGCTGCCAAAAAAACAACTGGATGCTATATATATTAACATGTATAATCTGCAGTTCATTTCATTGATATTGATTAAAGAATGTTCACATAATCATTAAAATTTTAGTGTTTTTTTAAACGTTTAAGTAATAGTATATATTGGTAACTGACGGAGAATGAGAGTTGTGTGCCAGTCATCATTGATAAATATATTGATATTGTAAAGTATGGAGTGGGATGTCCCTCCTCGACCTACAACACACTCATTGACAGAGTGAATATAAGAATCTTACATGGGTTTGAGGTTCAGATAGAAAAATTCTGTCCCGAGGGTTACCTGTTTTGGTGGAAACGAGGCTCTGCAGAGTTCCCTTGAAACAGTTATCCCAAGGGACGGAATTTTCTATCCGAACCGAAAAAGCCATGAATGATTTTTTTGGGAAGATAAGCCATGTTTTCGCCTGATTTTGGTCTGAATAGCCAACAACATGCACGTCTGTGTGTGTGCATATGTTCCCGACACTCGTTGACCGACTTCTAGATGAGCCACACTAAAAAAATTCGTGTCCCTGGGAAGGCCATGGTTTGAAGAAGATATCTAAGTTGTCCATTGAAATCCATGTTTTTGCCAAGAGTGGGGGCATTTGCGGCGGGAAGAGATTCCATGTTTTCGCCTGATTTGATCAGAAAAGTCAACAACATGCTCGTCTGTGTGTGTGCACATGTTCCCGACACTCGTTGACCGCCTTCTAGATAAGCCAGACTCAACAATTTGGTGTGTCTGGGCAGGCCATGGTTTGTAGAAGATATCTGAGTTGTCCATTGAAACCCAAGTATTTGCCGAGGGGTGGGGCATTTGCGGCGGGAAGAGAAGTCATGTTTCCGCCTGATTTTGGTCTGAATAGCCAACAACATGCACGTCTGTGTGTGTGCATATGTTCCCGACACTCGTTGACCGCCTTCTAGATGAACCAGACTGAAAAACTTGGTGTCCCTGGGCAGGCCATGGTGTGTAGAATATACCAGAGTTGTCCATTGAAACCCAAGTATTTGCCTGAGGGGTGGGGCATTTGTGGCGGGAAGAGAAGTCATGTTTCCGCCTGATTTGGTCAGAATAGCCAACAACATTTACGTTTGTGTGTGTGCACATGTTCCTGACACTCGTTGACCGCCTTCTAGTTAAGTCAGACTCAAAAATTTGATGTCCCTGGGCAGGCCATGGTGTGATACCTGAGTTGTCCATTGAAACCTAAGTATTTGCCAAGGCGTGGCATTTGGGATGTGAAGAGAAACCATACAGCCTCTCGTTGTGTGTTTGGGCTGCAAAAAATTATTCCTATTTTTTAACAGTTCAAACACTATATTAAAATGTTGTATGAAACAACGATGTATTGCCAAAAGTAACATTGTGGTGGAAAAATTTGATTTGTTATGGAACCTGTACATTCCCCGTATACCTTAAAAATAAAGACTATTAATTTTACATTTTTCAGATATTTATGTATGATAAAAGTTGCCCTCCAGGATGGCCTCTTTGCTTATTTTGTGGAGACAGTACTTGAATTGTTTTTTGTTTTTTTTCTTTTTCTACTTATATATTGTTTGATAATAATCCAACTTCTGTTTTATTTCTCATTAAAAGTAAAGGAAAGTGTTTATATAACAATTTTACATCTGGTCATAGAACACATGTGTATTCTAACTAGAGTTTATCTTATTTGTGAAAAACATAAGATCCTCATTACTGTTTACATCAATAGTATAGCCTATATGTTTTGTGTCACAAATTTAATATTTAGTAAGGTCCTACACCAAACCAACCACTATAGACTTAAGAGAGAAAAATCTCTTGAAGTCATTAGACAACATAATTTTCTTATACTATCATCTGCTGTGTCAAATTATATTTTATTTCTGTTTGATTTTTGTTTTAATTCGAGCTACAGTCTATAATTTGTTGAGACTGGTGTGTCCCTTAAAGATTAATGTATATATGTATCTGCGGTGAAAGGAAAAAGAAAGTATACATACCTATAAACGTCCACAGGTCAAGGAACAATGAATGTATTGCATATAAATTTTGTATATTTATATTTCATCATATTGTTGAAACAAAAAAACAAACATTTAATTCATTTCAGTGCAAAACAATAAGAAAAAATCAGTTCATTTTCCATCACATGAATAAACTTAATAGCCAATAATGAAATAATTTTAAAAACCAAAATGTATGCTTTCTTTTTCCTTTCAGTATATATATATATATATATATATATATATATATATATATGAATGTGTGTTACAACTTGTCTGATACATATATTTGTACGGTTTATTGAGGGATGGCCCACCCCGAACCTCACAGAACAATTAGGGGTTATTAAATGGATCACTTTTCAGTGATTGAAATTAAAAAAAAGAAGAAAAAAAAATTGTTTAAAATATGTTTTATAACCAAACTAAGAGTTTTATAAAACAATCCCGAAAATTTCTCTCAATATAACAGCCATGTCTCACATGGTAGACATTTTCGGCACGACATAAACCTTCATATATACAAAAAACGTGCATTAATTTTTTTCTTAAACTCTATTCAATTCTGTATATCAATAAGATACATTTATGTTGTAAAAGAAAATGAAATATATCAAACCGTATGTAAATTACATGTATATGAGATTTAAGATTTTCTGCTGGTCTCCTCTGGCGTCTGCTGGCGGCTGGCTTCAGCATTTAGTCCACAAAAACAGTCTCCTTTGGTGTCAATAATTAAAAAAGTAACTAAAAACCATTTGAATACGTAGATATACATGTATATATTAAAACACATAAATGTGTTTTTTGTAATGATTCTGGTAGAACCTCGTTTCAAATAGCGAAAAAGCTACCCCTACCCCCATACGAAAATCGCCTATTTCGTGCTATGGGCGCAACAATTTTTTTTTTTGGACAATTTTGCGTACATATCTATATTTATTTTTGCTTGTCTGTATAACCCAACCCATGTACAATATGGATAAAGCAATTATTTAAGTACCTGACAGGGATAAGTGTTGAGAAAATGTAAATTTACGAGGTCGGGTTTGATGAAATACCGCGAAAACCAATTCTGTTTTCGAAAATCGCTGATTTGGCGGCCATTGTAACAAATGTTAACATAAATCGTGGTAATAATTGTGTATATATATATGATATACCTTGATATGTAAATAAAAATAATTCGAAAAACTCGTCAATGGAAACTTCATCATGCAATAGAGATTGAAGCGAATTATATTTAATCAGTGCGCGTTCGCGCCGGACAAACCTGCGCCGAAAACGTGTAGGTTTTCTGCTTCATGGAAACCGGCCTTTACCGGTCCTTAAGAAAACGTTTTTTTTTCAGTTTTTACCCTTTTGGGGCCCTTCCTGACCCCTTAAGACAGTGGAACCCTAGTCATTTTTTACAAATCTGAACATCCTTTACCAAACAATGCTTCTGTAAAGATATAGGCACAATCATATCCATTTAAAAAAAAATATTATAATGACATGTGTCCACTTACTGAACCCTCGGGGCAGGGTCATTTTTAACCCTATGGACACCATTTGAGCAATTCTAATTAAACAATAGTTGGTTATCATTACTTCATTAACATTTTTAAATCTGTGGAGATGAAAACTTTTCATGTTTTGGACTATTTTTAGTAATAGTGGCCATCTTGGATTTCATATCGAAAAAAAAATCTTCTGTATAGTCTCCTATGCAATAGAAACATCCATGTGAAGTTTCAGTTTAATTGGCCCAGTGGTTTCAGATAAAGTGCTGCTAACAGACGACAGATGTCAAAAGACGGACGACGCCATCGCATAAGCTCTTCTGCCCAAAAAACTGAACAAACTTTGTGATAATGGTGGGGTTCATGTCTACGAGTTGCATAACAAAATCTCGTACAGTTATCAATTGTGTAACTAAGCGTCCCATACGTTTCTTCGACTTGTCCACAAGCGGTAAGAATTTGTTCCTTAGCAACGACGATGGTGTCGTCTGCATGAAAGAATCTGGACAAGTCGAATGGCGATACCGAGGGCAAAATAAGAAAGGGGTTACAAACATTAAAACGACTGGCGTTCTCGTTCACAAAGGACAAGTATCCGTCTGCGTGGGAATATCACAAGGTCATCGAACTGGATTCGAACGGTAAATTGATACGCCACATAGGCGTTGAAAACTTGCAAAATCCTTAGGCAATGACGTATGCAAACGGGCAGCTGTACGGCACACAATACATGCCGGATCTCGATACAAAACTATGCCAGGATATCATTATATATAAAAATTAACTGTGATGAATGACCAGTGTTACCATTGCGGTTCTTGGAAGAAATAAAATCTAAAACCGCTGTTGATCTCTGAAGAGTTAGAATTCCTGTACATATTTTAATTACCGAAACCAAGACGTTTTTACGATATTTCTACTGCTGTTTGTGTCGCAGTTATTTGTTTTTTTCCTAAAGGGAACTGAGTTTATCTTAAATTGAAGATGGAAAAATGCACAGGTGAAATCCCTATATCTTGATTGGTATATATGTGCCGCCGTTTTGACCCCTCTTTGTGGACACATGATGTTCAGTTTTGACCCTTCTTTGTGGACACATGATGTTCAGTTTTGACCCTTCTTTGTGGACACATGATGTTCAGTTTTGACCCTTCTTTGTGGACACATGATTTTCTGTTTTGACCCTTCTTTGTGGACACATGATTTTCTGTTTTGACCCTTCTTTGTGGACACATGATTTTCTGTTTTGACCCTTCTTTGTGGACACATGATTTTCAGTTTTGACCCCTCTTTGTGGACACATGATTTTCAGTTTTGACCCCTCTTTGTGGACACATGATTTTCAGTTTTGACCCCTCTTTGTGGACTCATGATGTTCAGTTTTGACCCTTCTTTGTGGACACATGATTTTCTGTTTTGACCCTTCTTTGTGGACACATGATGTTCAGTTTTGACCCCTCTTTGTGGACACATGATTTTCAGTTTTGACCCCTCTTTGTGGACACATGAATTTCAGTTTTGACCCTTCTTTGTGGACACATGATTTTCAGTTTTGACCCTTCTTTGTGGACTCATGATGTTCAGTTTTGACCCCTCTTTTTGGACACATAATGTAGACTTTCAACCCCTTGTTCAATCGGGTTACATCCCCTCCTGCCTCCGAACTCGAGGCTAAGAAAGAGCTGATGACATTGTGTATAAAGTATTATTGAGATTAAATGTAGAGTTTTGGTCCCTATAATTGGTTTGAATGAACAGTTTTTACCACCAAATTTTTCTCTGCAATGTAGAGTTTTTGCCCACAGTTTTGAAGTTTACATGACATAATATGTACCCATTTTCAGGTCAAGCACCCACCCCCAGGGAAAAATGATTTGTCTAGACATAAATCAAAGACATTAACCCATTAAATGAATTTAAATATTACAATAATATCGTTAATCCACTGTACTACTGGGTGACTGGTGAAACCGTCCGGGGCAAGAAATGACCTTCTGCAGGCTGCCAATCAAACAATTTAATAATCCAATCAAAGATCGATACTGTTTCTAAGGCCGTCATTTTCCTTAGAAAAGCGAACTGTGTCTAAGTAAATACTACATTGTATTATATTTTATGTACTTGGATAAACAACACCACGTGGCAAAGTGGGCGCAGCAACAGTCGCTCTTATGTCAGGTCAATTGAACAAACTATTGGGAATTCATAATTTAAGTTTTTGAATAATGAATATTTGTTCTCACATATCTACTATCAATTGTATAGGTTCATATATCTTATAAAATCACATCATTTTGATTAAAACGATGAAATTCCACAAATAAAATAGAAACAAGAGGGCCAAGATGGCCCTATATCGCTCACTTGACTAACTTTGAGTCACTCAACTTAAGTAGATTATCTAATACATGTACACTTAAAATTCCAGAAAAACGAGATGGGCAAGAATTTTGATTTGTTTTGAAGATGCGTAGAAGAGTTCAAAATTGGTAGAGGTTCACCAATGGTAAATGACAGTGAAATTACATTGAAATCAGGTCAGTAGATTCTGACAAGAAGGCTTTTAAGCTTTTACTATAGCTGCCTATATACAGTCAAACCTGTCTTAAGAGACCACTAAAGGGAAATCTGAAAAGTGGTCTCTTAAGGCAGGTGGTCTCTTATTGGGGTAAAAAAAATTTTGTTGGTCTTTTTTTTGTCTTATATAATGCATGTACGTTTCCATCATTTTTAGGGCTTTCACCCGCTGTTCTAATGTTAGACATTTTCTCTTTGCTGAAAATATGGCAATGTTGAAGAATATCGCAGTATGAAACCACAATAATGAAACCCAGTCAAATAAACCTTAATACTCATTGTCTTACGTTTACTCATTTTTGTCGTAAAAAGTTTCAAACCGCCCATGAAAACAATGACAAACTGTTTTGTCTTTAGTTTCCAATTTAATCTAATCAAAAAGCCGATCAAATAATCAAACGTAATTATAATTGTTAATCATAATAAAAAAATATAAAAACAAACGGCACACAGTCCAATCACAATTTTCCATTTTAACCTGATCAAAAAATCCGATCAAACCTATTTAATCTTTTTTGTCGTAAAAAAAAACAAACAACAAACAAACCTCAAACTGTCCAATCTTTAATTCCAATTTTATTGAAGTAATTGACGATCCTTTAATCGTAATAAAACAAATAGCAAACATGTCAATTTATTCCACCCAAACAATGATCAAACGTTGATATATAATTGGGGTTAAAGTGTTTTAACTCTATAACTTATCGAACAATTATCGGCTTTCACCACGAGACATTGCAGTATTTGGCCTCGGGTATTTTTTTGGCACATTACCTCGGAGATTGACAATTTTACACTTACACATTTGTCACGTACACAAAACATGATGCTGAAATTTCACACCTCGTGTATTTGTGGTCGTATGTTAAAGGATATTTGTTGAAATTTGATGGATTTTAAGCGGTCGCTGGTCGCAGAGAGCAAGTGGTCGCTTATTGTATGTGTAATTATGAATGAAATTCGTTTGGGGGGATTTAATGTGGTCGCTTACATCAGGGGGTCGCTTATAACAAGTGGTCGCTTCTCCAAGTTTGACTGTAGTAAACTAGCACCTCACTGTGGCAGTCATGTTTTAAACAAATCAAAACGGCTCGAACAAACTTGGTAAAGGGTCACCCAAAGAACATTTCTGCTAAATTGTTTTAAAATTGATCCTGTGGTTTCTGACAAGAAGATTTTTGTTTTTACTATAGCTTATATAGTTAACTAACCCCATCCCCTAATCGCCATGTTTTTTGACGAATCACTACCATTTGAACAAAATTGGTAGAGGTTCCTCCAAGGAATATTTCTGTGAAATTATTTTAAAATCAAGCCAGTAGTTTCTAACAAGAAGATTTTTTAAATTTTTACTAATTAAACTTGCCCCGCTCCCTGGCGGCCATTTTTTTTGGACAAATCAAGATGGCTTGAACAAACTTGGTAGAGTATCACCCAAGGAACATTTCTGTGAAATTATTTTAAAATCGAGCCAGTACTTTCTGACAAGAAGATTTTTTAAGTTTTTACTATAGCTTATATAGTTCAACTAAACCCACCCCCTGGCCGCCATGTTTTTGGACAAATCAAGAAGGGTTGAACAAACTTGGTAGAGGGTCACCCCAGGATCATTTCTGTGAAATGCTTTTAAAATCGAGCCAGTAGTTTCTTATAAGAAGATATTTTAAGTTTATACTATACATGTAGCTTATATAGTAAACTAACCCCAACCCCTGGCCGCCATGTTTTTAGACGAATCAAGATGGGTTGAACAAACTTGGTAGAGGGTCACCCAAGGATCATTTCTGTGAAATTATTTTAAAATCGAGCCAGTACTTTCTGACAAGAAGATTTTTTAAGTTTTTACTATAGCTTATATAGTAAACTAACCCCAACCCCTGGCCGCCATGTTTTTTGACGAATCATGATGACTTGAACAAACTTGGTAGAGGGTCGACCAAGGATCATTTCTGTGAAATTATTTTACAATCGAGCCAGTAGTTTTTGACGAGAAGATTTTTTAAGTTTTTACTATAACTTATGTAGTAAACTAACCCCACCCATTGGCCGCCATGATTTTTGACAAATCAAGATGGGTTGAGCAGACTTGGTAGAGGGTCACCCCAGGATCATTTCTGTGAAATTATTTTAAAATCGAGCAAGTAGCTTCTTACAAGAAGATTATTTAAGTTTATACCATAGCTTATATAGTAAACTTACCCCACCCCCTAGCCGCCATGTTTTTTGACGAATCAAGATGAGTTGGGCAAACTTGGAAGAGGTTCACCCCAGGAACATTTCTGTGAAATTATTTTAAAATTGAGCAAGGTGTGCTGACAAGAAGATTTTTTAAGTTTTTACTTTAGCTTATATTGTTAACTAACCCCACCCCCCTGGGCGCCATGTTTTTTATGAATCAGGATAGGTTGAACAAACTTGGTAGAGGGTCACCCAAGGAACATTTCTGTGAAATTATTTTAAAATCGAGCCCGATGTTTCTGACAAGAAGATTTTTTAAATTTTTACTAATTAAACTTGCCCCGCCCCCTGGCGGCCATGTTTTTTGACGAATCAAGATGTCTTGAACAAACTTGGTAGAGGGTCACCCAGGGAACATTTCTGTAAAGTTATATCGAAATTGGCCCAGTGGTTTCAGAGAAGTTGTTAAAAAGTTAACAATGGACGATAGACGACAGACGACAGACACCAGGCGATCACAAAAGCTTACCTGTGAGCCTTTGGCTCAGGTGAGCTAACAAGGAAAGAACCTCTCTCTCTCTCTCTCTTACTCTTTCTCTTTCTCTCTCTCTCTCTCTCTCCAATGTGCAGCAGTACAAGAATAAACAAATAAATAGAGATTCACTATATTAAATCACAGCCATGAACTCAAATAGTTTAAAGTTATAACATGCTAGGCCTTTGTTACCATACTTATATATTCATTGAATATAATGAACACTTAATTTGCTTATTTGAATATCAAGCCTCAGTTTTGCCATCAGCTGTGGGCCTACAGGTAAAAGACGATCACCTAACCTAACAACTCTTTTCTTGGGCTCTTGGAAGGTTAACCAATACTCAAGCACACCTCAATTTAAAACAGTGAATTTACCCTTCATAATAACTCAATCAAAAACAGTGAAATTAACATGCTAACTTTCCGACTTGAATCAGTGATAAGAGATAAATGACAATGAGACGCAGTGTTGTATATCATTTAACAGGGATACTACGGCCGACCTCTGATTCAAACTCACGATCTCTGGATTGATAGTCGACGTGCTACTGACTGAAGTAACCGGCTCGGGTCACGTTATGCAGCCACAGTCCCCATGTTGATTGATAAACGACATTGCATCTCATTGGCATTAGTCTCACTGCTGATTCATGTGGGAAAGTTATCAGTTTCTTGCAAAGAGAAGTTTGCTTGAATACAGGTTAATCTTCCAGGAAATGGTGATTATGTTACTGATTTTCTGTAAACTTTCAATGGCATAAAACTGATGCTTAATATTTCAACTATTCTTTTTCAGTTAGGAAAAGAAATTCTGTCACTTGGGATAACTGTTTTGGAGCCAACTCTGCAGTCTGAGGATCGTTCCCACCAGAATAGTGAAAGATTTTTTTATCCCTATCACAAACGATGAATTGTTCTTATATTCTCACACAATCAAAACACAGTCTGTTATTTTCCAAAACAGTTAAAAAGTAGGTACGGTTACTTTTGCATGGCAGGTAGATTTGTATGGTAAGGTAGAGAACAAGCAACTTTTTAAAGTTTTGGCTAAAGGATCAGCATTCCTATAACTGACAACAAGGCTTAAAATTTTGTCAAGATTTATTCAACATTATGTAAAAAACTATCTGACAAACGATATTTTGCATATATTTGATATAATCTGCGTATATATTACTATCAACAACCGGTCAATGTGTGATGACAGGGAATGGATTTACAATTAAAGCATGATAATATATAACAGTCACCATTATACTATATGTAGAAACATAACAGAACTAATATGCCAACGTTTTATCTCACAATTAATATTACCTGTGATTGAATAACAACATCCTATTCAATGTTCTGGTATTTTCAACAGTTAAAGTTGTAAAATGATGTCCATCATAACATGTCTCCATGTAGTACATGTAACCAGAGACAGAACATCATACACTATAGGCACTATGCTGTCATTCTAATCCTTTGTTGTTATTGTTTACTCTTGTTTTATTGTATAAACTGTGTTAATATTGAGAAATATCTACAGTCTATTCAAGTAAAACACTGAGCTGTATCTACTGAATATCTTTAAAATGAACATTAATAATTACAGAATATTGGGAAGGTGGCATGTAATAATCTATTAACAAATACATCAGTGAAAAATTTTTTTTTTCTCATTCCTTATAAAAAGAACCATTTTTGTTCAAAGTAATGGGATATTAACAGTCATCATACTCATTCTTCATGAAAACAATTCAATAATAAACAAGTGCTCATGTTACAGATTGTTCATTTCTTTTATTGATGAATTCACATTTAGTCATTTCAATAAGACAAACACTAGTAGATTTTTAAACCATCTCTGTCACACTGATTTCATGCCACATATCCATTCAATTTTAGCATGCCTCCCCAAACACATCATCTTTTTAAAAATAAACATTGACCTAAACTTAAGATTTTAATTTAAACTGCATTAGACTCAAATATCAGCAAGCTATTTTTCATAAACAACCACTCCGGTGATAAATTGTATTGGATGAATGACTAGATGTAATATGGTGTACAGAAAACTTTGATACAAATATTGAGGTTACCTGAACAGCTAGGTGTGCTTTAATCTAATGAAACATCTAAAAGCATGCCTTGACATACACTAATGAATTGTTTGGATAAATTCACAGAATTTTTAATATAAAAATAATTTTGTGTATTATATCAATCCATTCCAAATTCTGAATTTATTATGCAAGACTTCTGACAAAACAACACAATTTAATTTAATACATTTAACACAGTCTAACAATAGAATAAAGATGAGCTATGCCAAACAATGAAACTAAAAACAAATCTACCAGTAAGATGGGTCACTGGCTTAGATAATTGTAAAAGAATTGCAGGAAGAAATTGAAGTGATGTAAATGTACCTTTACAATCTGAGAATACAACAGTAATTGGAGGACTCACTACTTTAATCAATGTACTTAATGCATACGTTATTGTACATGTAAAACATGTAGTATACAATGTGTGGTGAAATATGTTGTCTTATTCCTGTTCTTGCAGAGCTCATGGTAAAGATTATAATATAATGTTTGTTTTAATGTATATTATCTGGCATGTATTTGTGGTTCTCGGCACTGTTGCTGAAAGCACTGTTAGCTCAACGTCTAGTTAGATGAATTTCTAAATGGTATTTTGAGATTTAATATATACGACGTAACAATTTATTAGCCATTGAATCAAAATGCCATTCTACTTCTATAACTTACTGTACTTCACATGAAAATTTGAATTTTAAAGATATTGATAAAAAATATTTTTCACCCAACGTGGCACTAAACTAACAGAGCTCTCAGTCCAGGAAGATTTAGCTATGTTATGATAATATATCTTTAAAATGTACGAGTAAGCACACATTACTCGACATATAGTCTATCCTTCAATCCTAGATATCTCCCGAATCGGACCTATTTATCACCAATGAAAAGCTAGGGAATTCCAGACCTCCACAATTCATAGCAATGTAATGCTTACCAAATTGTAACCACATTCAACTATGCCTGAAGCAAATGACCGACCAACGTGCTCAAATCTCATTGCTATGTAACGGACATAATAGGGAGAAATGTGTCCATTCTATAGTCTATGTGATAAACAAGACATTACAGTAAAACTTCCCAAGATGATAGGGATTCCTTCAAAATAATCATAATATAACTTTATATTATTAAAACTGTCGCCAAACAATCTTTAAACAACACTTATTCTTTCTAGTCTTATATTATGCTAAATCAATGACTTCCCTTTTTTACCTGTATTTAAGCAGAAATAATAGATATGATTCAAATAAACTTGCTGAACTACCTAGCAAACATCAAGCTTTAATGTACAAGTGTATGGCAAAATATTCAATAATTCCCACAATCCATCTATGTAATATGCTACAATAAACACTACATTAAGTTCAGACATGACATGATGGAATTTTCAAGCCCTTGCATACATTCTAACTAAAGTGAAACAACTCTAAATATTAATTCACATTTGTTATAAGCAATTTGTTTGTTGTACTGGCAATTAATCTGAAAAAGTAAGGATTTCCAGTTTATAACAGTTACAGGGGAGTAACTTTAATTACTTAACCACATGAAGAATTTATATTGATATTTTTAGAATAAGCCATTGCATTTTGTCATATTGGCAATTAAAGAAATTCCAGTTATGTATTAATTTGTAATATATAAAAAATGAATTCTGATCACTTCAGCTGACACATAACATTTGTTCATATTCACTTAGGCATGAACATTTAACAGCATTTGTCCCCTTGAGATTATTTTTTGTATTTATTGTGGATATCAATAACATCCTTTACGTCATCTTTGGAACCCAGGAAGACAGGTGCACGTTCATGAATTCCTTTTGGTACGATATCCATGATTCTCTCATACCCAGTAGTTGCTAAACCTCCGGCCTGCTCTACGATGTACGCCATAGGATTACATTCATACAATAGACGCAACTGTAAATACAAAAATAGTGCTTCTTTTGTATCACGGTTTATATATTGTTTAATTTATGAATGACAAATAAAGGGTATCATTAAAGAACAGAAAATTACAGTACACATTGAATTATTTAGAAATGGGTGTTTGGCACTGTTTTTTTATATATATTACAGGTTCTAAAAGGGCAGCAGTCTAATTATATTGATAGAGGATTGATTGATTGAGTATTCAGCATCATTTTTATGCCATTAATGGATAACATATGATCAGTTAACCCCTAAACACTCTTTTCTTGGATCCTGAAAGATTAACCAGTACTTAAGCACACCCATTTCTGCAAGCAATTGATAACTTTCCAATTTAAATCAGTGATGGAAGACAAATGACAATGAGACGCAATGTTGTATATCAATCATCACAGACATTGTTCAGGCAGTGATTCAATCTCATGACCCCTCGATTGAAAATCAGATAAGCTACCAACTTAGCTAACCTGGCCCTGCTATTCAGCCATAAAGGAATCTGAAGAATGAAGCAACAAGAGGAATTATTGATGGCAGCTTATGAATGAATACAGGTAATTATAAAAAGATGAATCATACCTTGCCTTTAGGCGATGCTGATGTTGCTGGATACATGAAAATTCCACCGTACAGTAGGGTCCTGTGGACATCAGCCACCATAGAGCCAATGTACCGGGCACCATATGCCTTACCCTCCTGCAATGGAGAACATCATTCTTGTACTTCATGGGAAAATTAGTTTACAAGCTGGTTAATTAATAATTTATATAATTACGCTTTTATACAAATCCTACATTTACATGGATATTCAATAGGACAACTCTCTGATGGACCTTTGTGCCATCATATACATGTAGCTTTTCATACTAATCAACAATCTCAACCTGGGCAAACAACTTGTAGAAATGAATCAATAAAGTTTGTGTCACATGTAGCCATTATATACGCATACTGATGGAAAGTGATTTAGTACAGGTAACTATTTACAAACCAAAGTAATCAATAATTCGTCAACTTCAATAAAAAAGTTGTACAAGATAGATAGTATTTATCTCCAAATTGAATTAGGATAATCTGAGATTCAAAACTCAAACATTGAAATATTTTCTCAGCAGTAGAAAGTCCTTCTGTATTTTGAAATCAATTACTTATTTACAGAACATCAAATCTATGAAGTTTTGAATTGCAATTACTAAATCTAGGCAATTTTGCCAAGGTAAAAATTAAGTTTGATACCAATAATTTGAAGTAAAAAAATTGTTTTCTTAATGTACTATTTAAGAGTCTTAACCTATAGGTCAGATAGTTTTAGGATAAAATGTTGCATAATGATTGTTATTTTATGATAAAAATAAAAAAGTAATATGAAACATATCTTTTTTTTGCTTCTGTAATTAATATGCATTGTGCAGTTGGAGACCAAAGTGTTGATGTTACCATGTCCCGTTCAAAAGTCAACAACAGCAACATAACAAGTCAATCTAATAATCTTGAATATATGACATTATACATACATGTAATAAACATCTGGAAAAATGCTTGGCCAGTTTCCATCTACATTCAAAATTTAGAACTTCGGCAGAAATTGAGTGCCATTATTCAGATTGATGATATAACAAACCTTCAGTTTCCCGTAATAAACAAAGTGCAATCAGCCTTTTTCACATATCATGACTAAAGCTGTATTATAAGCAAACTTTTTAAACACACATTTCTGGAAAGTAACAAAAACTACTGGAATAAACTGAACTGATTTCTTCACATCACATGATATTCTCCAAGACGAAGCAGTGGTATCACATCGTGAAGATAAACTTATGGTGAAGCCTATTCACAGTTCAGTCTGAAAATCACTTATTACCAGTAACTCTTCAATATCTGTACCTTATCACAAATACATTATTGCCCAATATTAATTTATTTTCAAAATATAAAGACTTGAGAGTTTTGTTTACCTTGAGATAAAAGTTAAGTCCTTTATCAGTAGCTAAAGTCTAAAAACAAGACGACTGTGCCTCTATGCCTGCCATTTCAAATACTTAAGAATCAGAAAAAAAAAGGTCTTAAATATATCATTTTGCTGGACAATGATGATATCCCTTAACATTACAAGTGACAATTAACAAATTAAGTAATGGAATCATTCAAGATTGATATCTTGTATAAATATTTGTCTCAAATTATGTTCAAAACTGTAGTAGTTGAAGTTATCATGTTTTTTGTTTTGAAAATAAAGAGTAATTTTTATACCATCGAGGGCTAACAGATGATCAGATAACCTAACCACTATTTCCTGGGTTCCTGGAAGGTTAACCAGTACTCAAGCATAATCATCTCTGCAAGTAACTGATACTTCCCCACTTCAATCAGCGATGAGAGATGAATGAAAATGAGACGTAATGTCATATATCAATCATCATTGAGACTGTAACTGGACAGGGATTCTAACTCGTGTTTCCTGGATTGATAGGTCGCGCTACTGAACTAACTATTAAACCAGGTCCGACAGTTAAAAGATATAAACTGTTACAAAATGAAAAGCAAAACCATACAAGACTGTGACCATTTGCATCCCTTAACCATCAGAATCATGGTCTGCTCAAGTGAAATTTTATGATGCCTGCTGTATTTGTGTTTAGTATGAGATTATAACTAACATGGTTTATTATACGGGACCAGAGCAGCATTGAACTTGGACCTTAGTTATCCACTCAGCATGGCCAGTCCCCATATGAAACTTCATAAATGTAAGTTCTGTAGTGTAAATGGTCACCTTAAAAACTAACCTGCCATTTAAAACATGTAACTTTATCTACATGTAAAGCCCTGTAATCATTATGATGAAAAAACTTTATTTCTTATTCTCCAAGGCAAGGTCGACTATAAGCTTGTACAAAATTACTAGCTGTAACTCAGTTGCTAAACGGCAAATATGCACCTTGTGTTTAGTCAAGCGAGTCTGATAACATCTAAATTTAATTGTGCGGACTGTTTTAAGTGACATTAACAAGTAACAGAGCAATGCTTATAATGCTAGCAGGGTTTATAAACGTCTGCCTTATCCTTCATCTTCATCACATGAGACTTGCTGAGCCTTGCGTCAGTCAGACATTTGCTACAAAATATTAGCCACTTGACAATGGTTTTTCTGTCCAAGTAACTCATACTATTCAATTCTTACCTTGGGGTACTTCTTGCTCTTCACATACTCTTTCGTGGGCTCATCCCAAATTGCTTCATAGCCCTCGTTTAGAGAGTATATCTTTCCACGGGCCGGGATTCTCATATTTCGTTCTGTCAGCAGGAACTCACCTATAGCCTATGGAAAAAAAACACCCATTAAATGACAAACATAGTTATTTTGTGTGTAGTAGTTATTTCAATCATAATAAAAATGTATGTATTAAAACTCCCGTTTTTTTCTTGATACTATGCATATTCCAACTCTATGAAAAATGTCACTTAAAGAGCCATCACGTATAAGTCAGATGTTTTTATGATAAAATATTAAATAATCATTACTATATTTATTCAAGAATTGTCAGAAGACAACAAAGCTCGCTGATGGGATAAAACTCACCACCCATGCAAAAATTGAGATTGGAGACAAGCACCAAAACTTAAACAACTAAACGCAAAAGTTTAACCTAGGTGTCTACAGATGAACATTTAGTCCAAAAAGGCTGCAACTCTGCCAAAATGCAACCCAGAGTTATGGTTCTTGTCTGTGTGTGTTCCATTAATGATGGTGTACACACATGCGAATTTTCAATTGATATCCAATGAGTGGTTGCATAGATATCTTACCTAATATAAAACTTTTACCTGAAAAATTAAGTAAAAAAGGGCCATAACTGTGCCAAAATGCAACTCAGAATTATTGTTTTTTGTCTCTGTGCATTCCATTGATGATGGTGAACACACATGCAAAGTTTCATTCATATCCAAAGAGTAGTTGCATAGATATCTTAATCTTAAACTTAAACGCAACTAAACGCAAAAATTTAACCTAGGTGTCTAAGTCCAAAAAGGGCCATAACTGTGCCAAAATGCAACCAAGAGTTATGGTTCTTGTCTGTGTGTTTTCCATTGACGATGGTGAACACACATGCGAAGTTTCATTCACATTCAATGAGTGGTTGCATAGATATCTTAAACTTAAACGCAAAAGTTTAACCTGGGTGTCTACAGACGACGCCAATGACGACGCCGGTGTCATGGCAATAGCTCCCCTTGGACTTCATCCTGGCGAGCTAAAGCTCTCCTTGGACTTTGACCCGATGAGTTAACAAGTATGTAAATAAAAGATATATTATTTATAAGTAACATTTTGTTCTTCCTCTGTAATGTGATTTACCAGCCAGACAGTCTACTTTATCATGTCAATGCATTAATTTCTGTTGATAAACTGTCTGCCTGATAAACATAGGTTTATCACGTTAATGCAAATTTATTAGGCACATGATACATGGTGAATCTGATTTGTATACTGTAGAAATAATAATTATAACTTACATGAAATCTTCCTTCAAACCTCAATATCTTTAATCCAAGATCATTTTGCACAATTGAAACGTGTTTACACATCTAAGATTACATACAACTTACAGTCTGTGGTTAGAAATCAGATGCCTGTGAGTTATGAATGATTAATTTGACAAATAATGAATCCTTCGTGTGCTGTTTTATCAACATTTAGTCAGAAGATACAAGTTTCCTATTCTTCTATACAAGTCCTTGTTGTCAGGGATCAAACCCACAGGAAAAGAAACTACAAGCATACAAGGCATTCCCTTCACCCATTTACTTAAAGACTGCAACAACAAATATATTCTATTAGATAATCTCATAACTCGTGTCAGAGTGAAAGGTCTTAGCATAGCCAATGTTGCTACATTGTACCACTCATTGTGAGTCTGTTAATCGGGAGATTCCTTAAGTATAATTTAATGTGAGGTGGCGGTGAGGTGTACATTGTGAAATTCTATAGGACTTCCACAAATGTTACATCTGTCCTTTAACCCTTTACTCCATAGATACGCGTTTTCACACACCAATCACAGAAGGCCTTTGAAAACATTGCAGAAAGAGTTCAGATTGCTCATAACGAGCAATCTGAACACTTCCTGCACTGTTTTCCACTCTGTCAGTTAATATAAACATAATTCACCCAATAATTCAAAAGCCTTCTACATAAGGTGTCCAAAGACGTCTATATGAAGTAAAGGGTTAAAAGTATGATTTCATTCCGTATTTACAAGTACATGTAACTCAAAAGCTCATAGATTCATTCATGCATTATTGAAAACAAAAACTATGTACTTACAGGATCCAACATGAAACCATTGACTCCATTTCCAGTAGACAACACAATCATACACGCACTACCATATAGGGCATAACCAGCAGCAACCAGTTTGTTGCCAGGCAACAATACATCCTTTTCTGAACAATTACCGTCACCATCCTGTAACAATACAATAGAAACAATAACTAAAGAGTCAAATAGTGAGTCCTTGCATGTTTATATTTTCCCTTCAATCTTCACACACTTTTCTTCAATGCAAATATAATACAAAAAGCGAAAGAGGGCCTTAATCACTCTATTTGCAACAAAATGGTCTGAAGACGAGTACTGGAAAACATCGCATTAACTTTATTTCGAAATTTGCTCTGATTTGTCCCATTTTATTTACTCGCTATGTTGAATTTGAAAAATGAAACAAGAAATACATTTTTTGTTTTAATATTCTCTGATTGTAAAGGTTTAACGTGTTATTGTATTGATCCAGCTCATATTCATTGCTTCATGATCAATGGAATTCCATCTTTATGCATATTCAATTAACTATAAAAATATAATTTTATGTGTCCACTCTTCATGAACTAGTATTTACTGTTCACAGTTTACTACCGTTAAAACAAAAACACATTCTCAACACCTAATCACACATGCCACTATTGTCAAGTATCAAATGGTATTCAAACTCTTTAACTGAAGATCAAAGAAATGTCAGTTAGTTTCAATAAACAGTTTGATAATCTGCAGGAAAGGATGAAGAAAAGACAAGGGGGCATAGTCAATTTTGTAAATGGTATGAAATTTACTGCAGCTGACAATGACAACAGTACATACCTTTTAAATTTTGATTTGTCGCAGATTTTTAAACTTTTGCGTTTTTTTTAATCCATTAACTAATGTATTCATAATTATAAACAAGAGGGCCAATATGGCCCTTTATCGCTCACCTGACTAACCTTGAGTCACCAACTTAAGTAGATTATATTATATAATACATGTACACTCAAAATTCCAGAAAAACGAGATGGGAGAGAAGTTAGAATTTTGATTTGTTTTGAAGATGTAACAGATGCCTAAAAGAGTTCAAACTTGGTAGTGGTTCACCCATGGTAATTTTGTTAGTGAAATTACATCGAAATCAGGTCAGTAGATTCTGACAAAAAGGCTTTTGAAGTTTTTACTTTAGCTGCCTATATAGTAAACTAGCACCTCACTGTGGCGGTCATGATTTTTAACAAATCACAATGGCTTGAACAAACTCGGTAAAGGGTCACTCAAGGAACATTTCTGTGAAATTGTTTTAAAACTGATCGGGTGGTTTCTGACAAGAAGATTTTTTAAGTTTTTACTATAGCTTATATAGTAAACTAACCCCACCCCTCTGGCCGACATGTTTTTTGACGAATCAAGATGGCTTGAACAAACTTGGTAGAGGGTCACCTAGGGAACATTTCTGTGAAATTATTTTAAAAACAAGCAAGTAGTTTCTGACAAGAAGATTTTTTAAGTTTTTACTATAGCTTGTATAGTAAACTAACCCCACCCCCTTGCCGCCATGTTTTTTGACGAATCAATATGGCTTGAATAAAATTGGTAGAGGGTCACCTAACGAACATTTCTGTGAAATAATTTTAAAATCGATCCAGTAGTTTCTGACAAGAATATATTTTAAGTTTTTACTAATTAAACTTGCCCTGCCCCCTGGCGGCCATTTTTTTTGACGAATCAAGATTGAACAAACAAGGAACATTTCTGTGAAGTTATATCAAAATTGGCCATGTGGTTTCTGAGGAGAAGCTGTTAGAAGCCAAAAGTTAACGACAAACGACGGACACCAGGCAATCACATAAGCTCACCTGTGAGCCTTTGGCTCAGGTGAGCTAAAAACATAGTTAAGAAAATGCAAGTATTTCAAGATACATTTCCATATTAAATTATACACTTACATGGAGTTTAAGCGTAAAGATTGTGAATTGAACAGAATTTGAGTATTTATACCAGTCTAGTTATATAAGTTTACTTCCTGTTTTATATTTACAAAAAGTTTCTCACTTTTACATAATTATGGAAGTAACAAAACACACAAAAATATTAAAGATGGTTTATAAACTTTGTAACATATAACATTGGGTATCACATAAAGTCTTAACAGAATTTATGATTCTTTGAAATGTGTCTGTTAAACTGACATGATTTCAGATATGATAAACATTTGGACACTGAACATGATTGCATAAATCTTTGAATTCGCGGGGGATGAATCTAAACTCGCAAACAATAACGGAAATAAAGTTCTCGCTAATATAAAGTGTTTTACAGTATTTCAGAGGAACCTTTTTTGCAATTCTCCTTAAATTGTGCTTATAAGCCCTGGACAATGACCTGTATTATGGCATCATAGCACCAAACTTGAACTTGAGACCCAACTTCCACAAACCTTTCAGAGGACCATCAGGCAACACTACATAAAAATATCTAAGGTCTAGACCTTGAATTTTTGGAGAACATACTTTTTCAGAGAAAAGTTTTTATTTTTTAAGTTTGTGTTTATAAGCTCTGTCATGGAGCATTTGTGGCCGAATCACATTGGTACATGATCTTGTGGTTATATAAGTTTGGTTAAGCTTCAATGAAAAATTGGGGGTGTTATCCTGTTGATGCAATAGTTTAAAGTTTCCCTACACAACTCCAAAAGGAAATCAGGACAAGAACCAGCAGAAGAGGCATTACAATACATTATCATAAATTGTGTATACAGTCAAACCCGTCTTAAGCAGCCAGTCAAGGGAAGGAGCAAAAGTGGCCTTTGAAGACAGGTTGTTGCTTAATACAGGTTATTTTGGTCTGAAAACATATACAATTTAAGACAAGCTGCTGCTTAATAGAGGTGACCTCTTACACAGGTTTTACTGTAGTTACCCCACTTAACATCATGGATTTACCCTGCCAACTAACAAAAAAGTATGCCCCCTCCCCTTCCCTACACACATATATGAAAACCTAGTTTAGGCCATAATAAATAAATTGTTAGATTATCATCGCCGCCCGCCCCCTAAATTTCAGACCATTTTTTTTGCCGTTAGGCCATTTTTATTTTCATTAAAAAAAAACATCAAAAATTAAAATATAAAATCCTCCCTCCCACTTTCCCTGTTTTTAAGAAAAAATTGGATGATATTCTGGCAATTAATTCATAATGGCCTAACTGAAAAAATTCTTTTCAATTAAATTAGCACAAAAACTGTATAAGCTATGGTATAAATTACCATGATAAAAGCCCCGTCACATTTTTATTCTTCTGCTTGGATGTTTTTGGCACACTAAAATATCATTAAACTGCATACTAAAACTAATATCGCACAATGACATTATGTACTAAACATCAAAATGTTACCTTTCTGTAAATGCCAAATATTGTACCAATAGACACTAGACAGTCAATGTTAGATGAGCCATCTAATGGGTCAAATACCACCATGTACTTTCCCTGAAATAAACAAATATGCAAAAAATTAGATAGTCAATGTTAAACAAGTCTTCCAATGGGTCAAAGACCACCATGTACTTTCCTTGAAAGGAAAACCCATGTACAGTACATTGGTGACATGAGTAATTCAGGGGATTAAATATAACTGTACATTTCCCTGAAATAAACATTCAAACAGTACATCAAGCATGTACACTAGACATTTCATGTTAGATTGGCCTTCCAATGAGTCAAATACCACCATACTTCCGTTGAAATAAACAAAACAAGGGTACATGTTAATAATTATGTCTATCAATACAAATGTATATATAAATTGACTGTATACGTTATAGACATGGCCAAAAATGTGACCAATTTTGCAAAGAGAAATTAGTGTTCTATCAAGTATATTTTTTTATTTAAGCATTTTAAATTGCATCCAACTGTTGCAGTATAATAACAGTAATAGTGATTGTAAAATGCAGGATGCAGAGTGTTGTCACTGAAAGGCAATACTGAAAGGAAAAGTAACTATTCTGAATATCATTGCTATTTAATCACAATAAAAACATTGATTATAAACATTCTTGCCTCCTATGAAACAACACCCAAGTCTTGAACAGGAGAGGGAAGCAGGACAAAAGTGCAGTGGATAGAGTGTTGGCCACTCACTCGAGAGGTAGTAGGTTCAATCCCAGACTCAACTGATGGTCTCTCAAATACAACACTCAGTACTGGTTCTACCCAGAAAACAGACTTTAGGGTAATTCAAATAAAAAACTTAAGATTACTAGTATTACAGCAAACTGCATCCATATCCAAATGAGAAAGAAGGGAAAGAAATGTAAAATCTAATTGTCAATTTTCTGTAAAAAATTAAAGACATGAACAGGTACCTACTCATAATAAATAATAATTGTGTACTTAACAAATAGATAATTTTTACAGGTGTAACGATTCATTGGTGGATCACGATTCACCCTTCTGTAGATGTGTGTATTGGATGTTAATTAATGAAGCTTCCAATACATGTGATGCAATGCATTCTCTAGACCTACAATGCATCAATACGATTGTCAGATATCATGCATCTCAATTTCTTTCTTGATGAAACATAAAAACTAGCTAATAAAAACTTACATACGAAAAAGAACGAGTTTTTAAAAAAGCAAGACGAATTTTCAGATATATACAGGCTAAATATGTGACGAATATAATGGACAGCATATAATTGTTGTCATCTCCAGTCCTTCCCATCAGGTACTATCCCACTATGTTTATTTCATCAGTCTCACAGTTATGCAGTGTAATAAGTTCTCTGTTAATAAAGATACTTTTAAGTTGCATACAAGCATAGTTATTACCATGTATAACAATGATGGTGGTTGCATGAGATACAGTTTCAAAATCAGTATTGTGAGAAGCATTGTATCGTGACTTAAATATTGCAAAACGCATCGCATCGCCTTTTATTTTCAAAGGCAATATGTAATGTTCTGAAAATGAAGCATCGCGATACGCATCGCAGATGGAAAAATGCCAATGCACAGCCCTGGTAATTGTTTAGGGGTTCATACATTCAGTGTAATTAGATATGTTGTTAATTACTCTTTCTAGAATGGTTTTTGGAAAACGTGAATAAATATAGTTACATAATAATTTAGTAACCAAAAAAGTGGCTATATAGAATGTATAACAGGCTTAACCAACTGCCAGCCTGACATCTAACTGAGGGTTAAAGTAGTGTAAAGTAGTGTAAAGCTCTATCTTAATACATGTATGTGAAATATTTTGTTCAATTATAACTGAAGGTTGGTCTCGTGGTAGTCTTGGTATGCGGAAAGTTGCGAGTTTGATCCCCAGTCGGGTCATACCAAAGACTTGAAAAAAGGTACTAGAAGCTAGGATTCTTGCTTGGCACTTAGCATTTAGAGGATAATTCTAGGTCTGGTCAGCCTGATATTAGTTTAATGTAACTGGATGGGTTATCAAAACATGTGTCTGCGGTCTGATAACTCCAGTGTGACAGTGCTTAGAATACTCTTGACTGAAAAACTGTTGAAAGCAACGCAAAACACCATTCAAAATGTTCATTTTTGGTTTCCATTTATCAGCAGTTGCCTAAAAGTTATGCATCAAGAGTTATTTACTAAAATGAGCAACATGTGAAGACAAAGCGCTTACATGTACTAAAAATTTAACATACAATTTCAGTACATATAAAGAACAATGGATTCACCAATCAGTTTAAAGGTCACTAATGGTCATCATAAGTCAATCAACTCAAGCCGATACACATTCGTGTGAATATTGGATTAAAGTAGTTTGTATACATTTTATTTTCATTTTGATGCATGAAACAAAATATATCAATGGGAATATATCAGGGAAAAAATGCTTTAAATGTCTTGAAAATAAAATAACTACCTAAATGGATAAAAAGCATCTCACTATCATTTATAAATATAATCTGAACCGTTTCATATGTCAAATCCACAAAACATGACAAAATCTATATTTAAATTGGAGTGGTAAACTTAAAATGAAATCCCCGCAAAAAAAACAGTACTTAATTACCATTTCACACCCTTCACATCGTCATTAAGACTCTTTCTAAGATGAAACAATCTTTGCTACTTGCAAACCTGTTTAACGGATCAAAGTGAAATCAAAATGAAATTACAATTCCTTCATTTTATATGTCACAAACTACCGTATGTTTTGCCATTTTAAGAGGGAAATCTATTTTGGTCTAACCAAGATGCATCACTAAAATTAGGAAAACCCTTTTCAATATATTTTTTGGCATGTTTAAATAGGTATTTTGGCAATATGCGGTCAGTGAGTATATAGGCATGGTATATTGTAAAAATTGTTTTTAGCCAATTTTAAACATTTGAAAAATCATGATAAATTCCCATTAAATTTAAATACTTGCATTTCAAAGAAAAAAAATCTATATATAAACATCAACAAAATTAAGAAAATTGCATGATCATAAATTTCATGGTTTAGAGATAGCGGTGTAGTCATGAAAACATTTAAGATAAGATAAGGTAAGCACAACATGCTTCAAAATAGACAACATTTTAGTATAAAATTTTCGGACAAGTGAATATTCTATCTGGACGAGAACTTTTTACCATTCCACTTGCCTGATGTATGAATGCTTTTAAAAGTTTTAGCTACCACTGTTAGGGTTTTGAATCATCATAAATTGAATGTTTGTTCAATTCTTAAAAAGTGAATTTCTCTGAAAAACAGCTACTCATTTGCACTGTTTTGATCCTTTTGTTTCAATAGTTCACATCTTCAAACACGCTGAGACAGCACCAGCATGTAAAACTCAATCTGACATGACATGATAATATGTTCAAGACATAGTACTTAGTAGTATTTTGTTATTTCATTTTTTTATACACCAATGACTGTTGTTATTCTCTTGTTTCTGATAATCAAAGCAATAAATATTTTTTCCACTTCATGCAGTCAATTTAAGCTCAATAACGATGCATTTAATCCGATTATAGTTCCATACCCTTATTTCAGCATGATTGTTTTACCTTGCAAATACATTTATGCAGAAAAAAAACTTACATTTCGTCTTGAGGAGTGAAACTGAAATGGTCTTAGTGCTTCTTTATTTATATGTACTTAGACCTTTTTCACATTCACCCCTCGATCTGGAGAACAATCTTTTATAATGGTAAATAGAATGCTTTATTTCAAAAATCAGTTCATATGTAGAATGATGTAGTGAATATTTACTTAAAAAATTTGTTATGCAATATTATATTTTTTTATTCAAAGTTTTTATAAATTTCAGTGTCTTCAAAATGAAATTGCTCAAACACAATTGGCATTTGCTGTAAAACATGCTTTACCTTACTGAAAACTTATTTTCAAATATGAAATTTTTTTAGTTCCTAAAAGCCACTGATCTCCATAATAATGCAGTATATGATTTATATAATAATAAATTAATGATTAAAAATCTAAAAAAAATTAATCTAAATACCTTCAACTGAAATAATATATGGACCCTAATCATGATAATTATTTTAACATTGATTTAATTATATAAAATTATGTACTGCATCTGTGTAGTTTACTGGCAAACTGTGCAATATTAATCAGCTTACCTCTTTCTCCTTTAATGGAAACACAAACATATAGACATCATTTAAAATAAAATAAAATATTGGGTCCTCTATGGCCCAGTGGCCTAAGGCGCTATCCTGTATATCATACTAATGACCACTTATCTCTCATGCTGAGGTCATTGGTTCCAGCCCAGCTCAATCCAAAAACTTAGTATGAGAAATATGTGAGATACTTGATGAAAGACGGTGGCTCTACTCAGATTCATTCCGAGGTATTCCTCTACCAGTAAAATTGGACATGCCATACATAACATGTCATGAAAATAACATCACCCAATACAAAACTAAATAAATAAATTCAAATGTTCTGTCTTTCAGGTGCTGTCAGTTGTGCCTTTGCTTCTCATTATGGAAATTTAGGTTCAATTCTCTGTCTGGGGACACATAAGCACATATACTTTTGTAGTTTATCCAGGTATCTCAAGGGACAGAATTTTTCTTTCTCGCCAATGAAAGATATCCTAGTTATATAATGATGTGAGATAATCTTATTTGTACTTAATTGTCTCAAAATATAAAAAATTATGTACAGAACTCAGCAGAGCGTTGTTTTTTCAGTATCTTGAGCATGGGATTACATTACCCAAAACACAACATTGTTACATAATCACTGTAAGCAAACCTAAAAAGTCATGAATGCATCTTTTTCTTGCATACTAAACACAATGAATAATTATTTCAATTTAATTCATTATCTTTTATTTTTAACCACAATCACATTTAAGATGTCAAATCCTGTAATTTATTCAATAATTTTGTACATTTCATCACAGTGGCTGCATAAGAAAGTAGGAAAGGCATGTGGAGAATGAAAATTCTATACCTGGTAAAACATGAATAGAATCCGTGATGTCTTTTATACAAGAATTTATTACTGATCAAGAGTTAGAGATATAAAATTTACAATATCTGTCCTTTATAGAAACCTTTCACTTACCCTATGTTCTTGGTCGACAATGATGGCATTTTCATTTTCCTCTGACACCATGACACATGTTAGGAAGGAAGATTTGAACATGTTGATAAATAGGTCATTGGCCAACACATCCAGCTTCTTCTGCTCATCCCCAGTAGTGTTGGTCGTACCAGAGATGCCATACCTGAAATCAATGTCAATTTCAACTTTCCTGGGGAACCGAATACAAAACAACCAAGCCATGATCAAATGGTTTTAACTTTTATTCTAGAAAATTGCTGACACAACTCCAGCATTTTCACCCAAAAGCTAGCTCTACCATGTGAAATGTGTTTAACTAGGCTAGCTATTGGTCAACATATCAAGCTCAGATTGTAAATGACCTGACACGAAAGTGACTATTGCTCCACCGACTGGCCATGTGGCGTGGTTTGTCCAAATAAATACAACGTAATGTAATGAAGTGTTTACTTAAAGATGGCTCACTTGTCTTAGAAAATGGCAGGAAAGCAACTGATACTGATAGCTGATTGGATTATCGACTTGACAACCTGTGTCAGTTCAATAAGATAGACCAATGGTAGTGTGTATTCAGGGATTCCCCCAATTTTTTTCGAAAGCTCAGCCTCATGTGTTGTGAGAGACACAATTATTTTTTGGGGGGGGGGGGATGTATAATTTTAAGTTATAATTTGAAAGAAATTACTTTGTCTTTCTTTAATGTTTGTATTGAATAAAGTTAAACGTATTTCTCAAAATCATGTCCATTAATTATTTTATATCTAGCAAGTGTTTCATTCAAAATGAATACCCACATTATTTAAAGTTAAGCATATAAATTTGAAAAATAAAGGAATGTCGCAAATCAAGCAAATATTTCAAAAGAAGTTGAAGTTGTAATAACTTGTTTTACAGTCTTCTTCTTACAATAATGTTCAGGACCGACTCTGAGGCATTGTCGTACATCTAAAGTAAAATGAATAAGTTTAAACTAGGAGTCTAGACATGGGCAGCAGATTTCATTTTGTGACTTCAATTTTAAGAGGTGCCTGATGTTTTGACAATTTAACTATACTTGCCAACCTCTGGCCAGGAGCAGCCCCTAAATCCCCGGGATGCACTACTATAAACTTCAACAGGGTGGGAACTGCTTAACCAAAGTTTCAGATGAGCGAACATTTGGTCACCGTCAGGCAAGTAAGATTTAAGAAACTGACCTTAATATTTCTTTGATCTTAAGCATTCAATTAAAAAAGTTGGAAAGAGTGGATGAGTAGCTTTTATGAATGTCGGACGAAGCGTACCACTGCCTTACCGTACCAGGACGAAGCGTACCAGTTTCTAGGACGAAGCGTACCATAGGGAAAATTTAACAATATTAATGTATTGTTTGTTAAACTGTTCAAATGTATATTATGTTATTTTTTTTTTATCTAATGTTCATCTTCTCTAATTTGCATCGATAAGTACTACAATATAGCGAAAATAAGAATAATAATAAATTAAATTTTTTAATAGATCTAGTTTAATTTCGAAGACATGTGTTAATTATTTATTTATATTTTTATTGCAGGGATCACACATGCTCCGTATCGTCAGTTGCAGAGGGGGCAGATCAATCTGGAATGGTCTTGCGGAGAATGTAGATCAGAATCAACAGACACAATTGCCGCTGACATCACAGACACTGTGTCACAGCTTCAATAAATGTAAAATGTGCTTATACTGATCGACGAGTTATGATTATTATTATGATATATAGGAAATTGTTGTAAATATTGAAATTTTAAGTGAATGAAGAAAAAAATGTATGTTTGGCTATTAATTAAAATTATGTGCTTTAAATGAAATGTGCTTATACTGATCGATGATTTTTATTATGAATGAATGAAGAAAAAAAATGTATGTATGTATGTTTGTGCTTATTTTATGCGTTATTATGCAAAAAAAATAAAATGCTTATATAAAAAAGAAAGTGATCTATATGTTTCTCGTTCTTTATAACCTAACTTACAATTACTATATTGTACTGCTTTTACAATTAATTGGGATTAATTAACCTTATAATACCCATTACTACTTTCTTTTTGTCAGTTTGCTTTAATTTACCACTGATTTGAGCAAATGATACTTGTTATTCACACCTAGTTGACAACGTATAATCGAGCGTCCCACCAGGTATTTACTACTATATTATCTTTATGTGGTACGCTTCGTCCTGAAATGGTACGTAAAGGCAGTGGTACAGAAAGACAGTGGTATGCTTCGTCCTGCACCCGCTTTTGTCAAGCGCTATACTGCACATGCCCAATACTGAGCATCACCGCAGGTGGTGATGGTGGTAACCTTCATAGAAAAACATGCACAATAAAGCAACGTTGCTAGAAAAGAGTAAAACCACGAACATATAAACATATATCTGTTATTAGGTCACTGGTAAAATTATATACAAGTAAGGGGAATGTTTGTTGTAGTTATAAGTTGTCATATGAAAAAGAAAAAGAAAACTGAGATATCAAACAGGAATATCAAGTAGAACCCGTCCTGTCTAAATGCAGAACTGGCCAGTATGAATGATGAAATAAATAACTAGAAAATACATAACTCACAGTTTGTGAATTCCTGCCTTCCGGACAGCTGATGATACTGCCTTCACAGCAGTTTGTGTTGCGTTAATGAGTGCTGTAAAATCTCCTGTTGCTCCTGGAAGTTTTCTCTGCTCCTCGAGAAGGAATCTCGTTAGAGTAACCGGGCAAGTGTCAATTGGAGGCGACGTCATCTTTGATGCTGTTTGTGCGTATGTGTACGGTTCGAGTCTACTGCTGCACCGGTTTTGATATTGTACCCTTAATTTGATTGGTTGACTCGGTTTGTCCTTTACACTGATTAGTCAACACGCACACACCTCCACGTAGCCTTGAACTTTACTTTGGGAGCCTTTGGTGTTTAACCTTCAACTAATATAAATATTTATTGACATGTATAATTGCTTGTTGTCTTATTCTTATTCAATTACTGTTATCACTCTAATTTTATTACTTCTAAACGGAAAACACGACATGACAAATTACATTTTAGATTTTTTTGCTGATCAACAAGTCCAGAAATTAGGACATCGTAATCGCATCTTCTCAAACAAGAGAGGTGCTGCGACTATCTTGCATAAACGTAACAATACCACCAAATCTTTTTTTTCTTCAGTTTTCTGAAAACAAAAATGACATTTTTTTACGGTGTGGGTAAAAAAACGTTATATATGATTTTAGTCAGTCATTCTTCCTATACCAATGACTTAGTTAAATATGTCTCTGCCTATATAAATATGTAGACCAGAGACAATTAGGTCACTCGACATAAATGCAACCACAGTCAGGGCATGTTGTTTTTTATTGTTGTTTATAAATAGCTCCAGTTGTAAATATATATATAAATTACATGTAGCCAGCCTACTGTTTATTTCACGTTAAACGTACCGGTAAATGTTTTTTTACGGTCAATGTCTTTGTAAATAATAGTGATATGAACTAGATCAAGACACGTATTTATAAATGTCACTTTTAGGGGGCTCACACATGCGATTTTGAAGTGGATTCTGGATTGGATGTCAAGGGGGCTGCAGCCCCTTATCAGGGACCAGGGTGGCAGCCCCGTTGGGGTTATACAAAGTATAATTATGTATTGCTTCCAACTGTATGAATAACAAAGATTTTTAAAAGTCGTTTATAACTGTTTGACTCTAAAAACTTCAATTTAAATGTATTTCTCTTTGGAAAACAAAGTTTTGACTGAAGCGAATTTTCGATGCAGTACGTGTTATCAAAAAGAACCCGAAAAGTTGAAAGGGAATCAATCACTATTGTTGAGAGTATCATGATATATCAAACTTGGCAGCTGTTCCGCTCCACCCCTGTGTCATCCCAAATTTTATTTCTATGTTTTATTTCAAATTTATAAGTATCTTAAAGAAATTATTATGTATGTATAAAACTATAAATCATTAATTCTATTGATCAAATCAGTTTACTAATTGCCATAAACATCTATAATATGTAAGACACGTATGGTAAGCAGAATAATTCCTTATGTTATATAGTCTCGTTCTTATCATTTTCCTACTATTGTACATTATCGTTTTGTTACCACATAACATTTGGAAATAGAATATGTTTGAATTAATGTAAAAGTCACACATATACAAATCTCCTTAATAACGACATGGAATGTTCATTTGAAGTAGATCTACGTTATTACTTTTGACACGCAAAGTGTTCCTGATTTAATCCATTGTTTTCATGTTAACATCATTATCAACATTACAATGGATAGCCTGTCTTTAACACAGTCACAATTTGCACTTAACTGATCATCTTCAGTCTAGATTTTAAAGCTCGAATTTTCTTATCGGCAAATTCCCAAGGTCAATGACATGGGCGAAGGAGCGTTTCAATTATCGGGAGAAGGTGGGGGGGGGGGGGGGGGGGGGGCAACTTGAGGAGAGAGTAACTGAATATTGGGGGAGGGGGGGGGGGCGGCAAAGCATATGATGGCCCCTCCAACCTGAACATTGGGGGTGCTCCGTGTTCCCCGGCTCCTACGCCTATGAATGAATGAGTTCATGCTTTTATCATGGCTAGTCCGCAGAGGAGTTCATTTATTTATGGTAGACCTAAGATAATTCTTCACGCATTACAATTAACGACCTTTCTGCAAATACAACACCACGTGTCGGGTAGAGGGTGGTGTTAATTATTTTCCACAGCTATACTGTCAGGTGTTTATCATCTATACTGAGCAAATGTAGAAACGTCCCACCATATTCAAAGAAAGATTGCTGGAAATCTATAAGGTTGGTGGTGCTAACACCTATACAGAAAATGAAGTTTATTCATTTGTGAATCCATATCAGTTGACCGGGTGCGTTTGGTGTCAACCTTCCACGACTGTATTTACAAATGACCAGTGTCTTGCATGTACATTCACTGAATGTGTAACATAAACATAGCCGGATATATGCCGGATCCATAAGTGGGACGTTTCTACTTTTGCTCAGTATATATTCTAAGGACTATCTGCTCTCAATCAATGCACCAATGACCCAGTCTCCCAAATGTGCTGTCAGATGGTACAAGATAATGGGGATTAGTTAATGACCAAGGAAGCAGGCAAATGATTTAGCAGGAGCTCCCGGAGCCCCGTTAAAAAATAGCCAAGGAACGATTAGTACAGAACACACTTCTAGCACTAGGAAACAGACCCGACTGGGACATTCCCACGATACTGCTGGTACTGACTGTTCTAAGATTCGAAAGCTTGGTTTCGTAATCTTTGAACTGCCAATGCCAGCGTTCTCGAACGCTAAAAGTGTTCATTACATACTGCGCCATCCGCTCTCCCATCACGAATGTTTGATCAGAACCGTACTGCTGTACTAAGCCGTTTCAACCGAATCGCTACCATTTGCCTGCGTACAACTTTTTTTTCAACCACCAAATTTTGGTCCATTTAATCACTCTGTGACTGTGCACAGCATTTTGTAATGGGACAATTCAGCCTGCTGTACACTAGCTAGAAACTTCGGGATGTTAAGTGTGTTTGCAAACGTGCGCCTTGGGGTGCTTTAGTACTTTTTAAATGTATACCAGAAATATTTTAAAGTCATGTACTGAATTACTTTTTTAGTTCTGCACTGATAATAAGCAAAAATATAGAACTTTTCACCAAATTACAGTAAAATTAATATTCACGCAACCTGATTAAACATTGTATGTAACCAGATAAACATTGTATGTAACCAGATAAACATTGTATGTAACCAGATAAACATATGAATTTATGTAGTTTCTTCTTAAGTTTGAGCGTAAATACCAGATACCAGAGACATACATTATGATGATGTCAGATTAATTAAGGTATATGTATATTTGGCAGGTGTAGGCCTGGATATATTAGTTTAAATGGGAATAAACCTGTAATCAAAATATAACATGTTATATACTAGATTACTAATGCTTGATTCTAAATAAAGACACCGTCCATCCTTCAGAAACTGCAGTTTTCTCATACACATTGTTTGTGCCAAGCCGGATTGCGAGATACACGTAAGTGATATTACTGCGGTATGCAGAGCTTTCAGATACAACTTGGAGGTACGCAGATGGATATGCAGGTCTATATAACAGGGAAATCCAGGAGCTAATTTATGTGATACAAGTGAGGTCCAGGATAGCAAACTTCAAAATTCCGTGCTGCTGCGAATTTACATTTACGGTGCATCTAAATAACCGACTCAACCGATTATTTTTATATTACAGACATTTTGTGAATGTAAAAATGATAAATGTCCAGATATTATACAATTAATATATAATTCCTGGGTACATAATATTGCTTAGATATTTTTGTTAGCCCGCATTATTGGACAAATTGCTATACGGCTCGGACATTTAAACATTCCGGACAGCTTGTTATCATAATGATACTTAGCCTGCTTAAATAAGGCGTGAATGGACAGCTTTTGTATTATTTGGATATCCGATATGCTGCCCATAATCTGCTCGGGAGACGCAAAATAAAAATCTTTAAAAGGCTCCCGGTTTAGAGACGTACAGTATGTCGCACTTAATGATGCTGATCTCTTGGATCAAGGACTAATATAGGATTCTAGGTAATTCCTTGCCTGGATCTATATTTCTAGTCCACACGTGCTTAAAACAAAATGGTACGCTCAGCGGATGTGCCCCTCCATCGGGTCCGCTAGTGGGAAGGGTGGCGTAGCTATTTTTCAGGGTTATCAAGGACCTGCATCAAATATAATTCCTGAAGTGAAATGTAACAGTTTGTCTCAGGGACGTAGCTGGTATGCACGTGCTTACACTTTTTTCTGAGATCGAAAAATAAAAAATGGCAGAAAAATGCAATAAAAATCGGACCCCTAGACTACTTCATTTTTTTCCTTTATTTAAGCCAAAAAGCTTCAAGCTTTATATTTATTTGGTTATAAAACAGTGTATCCAAGGATAGTATTAAGGATACACAGGCCGCTAAAAACAAAAGACATATATGCCAAAACGCACCCGGGCAACGCGGTCTAGCGGAACATATTTTTTTCTGGGGATCATGCCTCATATATGAGCCGCGGACAACTGTGCCTAAACATCGTGTTCAGACAAGCTGCGCCCCTGTCCCTGTTTGTTTTTTTTTGTCGACATAAAAATACAAATTCATATCAAAATATGCAATATATTTCATCCCGGGAATAATTACAATTGTGGCATCTTGATGATTTATTAGTCTACGTACGCGGCTGTGCTGGTTGGTATGTATTTTTTAAGATCTTTAATTTCTTCACTCTCGTTTATTTAGAAGGGTCATGATTCCCTTTAAAATTCTTATTATAACTCTAATTGTCATTCTTCTATTAGCCGTATGTGTAAGCAATATAAAATATCAAACTATTTAACATATTTTTTCAAATTGCTCAGTTCTCAATAGCGTGGTGAGACGCATGTGTCGATAGTTGCGCGATACGCTGAACAAGGGGCATAATTCAATTGTTGATAATTTGTCGACCAAGAAAAACACATGCATTTGGACTTTGGGATTTTACTTCTACAGGCTGCATGACGATATTTCCACCTGAAACATGACAACACATCTATCAAAGGGATTCTTTAGAGTAAGAAATGTCAAAGAAAAGAACATGACACTGTTGTTCTGTTTACATAAAAATGGATTCCAAAATGAGTATTTGTAGTTAAACTGTATCATGTTATTCGGATAATTTACATTTCGGATATCATGGTCGAATGCGACTAATTTCCCTATTTTATTTGAGGAAACGCTGAAATCTATAGTTCATCAAAAGATATATATAATTATAACTCTAATAATTATTTACATTGTATCACGAAAAATACCTATAAATGTCTTTAATAGAATAAATTTAAATTAAATATAAAATGATTGAGAAAGCATCTATTTATCATCAAAACTAAGTAAAAATTATTTCGAATTTCAGATACACAAAAATGTGGCACTAAATTATATTTTTATCAAAGTTTGAAGTCGACAAACAAAACAACACATTTCAAAAATGAATATCAAGCAAACACTGCTTTATGACCTTCATGTCAACATTCAGACTCTTTCTTAGATAAATCAGTTTCAACAGTAATATGAGCATTATAATGGATCAAATTGAAGACCTATAAGACTCATTAAATATGCCATAAAATGCATTGCAATTTTAAGAGAGAAACCTTTTTGGGTCTAATCTGGGCAAGTAAGCCAAGAAAGGAAATTCCTTTTTAATAAATTATTTTGGCATGTTTTAATAGGAGTTTTTATTTGAGTATTTGTGATAATTTTTATACCATTGAGCACTAACAGATGATCAGTTTACTTAGCCACTGTTTCCTAGAATCCTGGAAGGTTAGCTTGTACTCAAACTCATCCAACTCTGTAAGTAACTGATAACTTTCTTACTTGAATCAGTGGTGAAAGACAAATGACAATGTGATATATCAATCCTCATGGAGACTGTGGTTGAGTAGGGATTCAAACCCATGATAGTCAGATGCACTACCGTCTGAGCTACTACCCGCAATGACTTTTCTATTGTTTTGATGAAAAATATATCTTCTAACAGGGTTCAGTGCCAAGGAGAACATATTTCTCCCTAGAAATCTGCTCTGTTTTAATTATTTTTAATAAATTCTCTATATTTATACTTTTATACTTTTATTCTTTTCATTTTTGTCATTTGGCATACAAAAGTCTATGTATCCAACAACAGAGGTTAAGTTTGTAAATACTATTTTATCAAAGTTTGATTGCGAAGAAAGCTCAAAGACTATATCTCAAGTCCGCTTTCTGGGTAGATAAGATGTTAAATAAGATGTGAATGGACAGCTTTTTTGATTTCTGATCTGATGTCCATAACTCGGGAGACGCAAAATAAAAATATTTAAAAGATTCCATAGAGACGTGCAATATGTCGCGCTAGGGTAGAAGCAGCACTGAGTGTTAGCTTTCGAGAGGTACTGGATTGAAATGGGGATTGAACCTGCAACCAACAGAAGATAGACTGTAAGGAAGACACAACAAATATAAGTTCATGTTTGGATTCGGCAATCATGCACTCCTGAATTTTTTATGTTTGCTATTTACTTGCTCAATAAAATTCAGTATTATACTTGATAAATGCTAATGCATATTTGTAAGGACCAAACTTGCATCTTTTATGAGTCATGCAGGTTTTTTTTGCCTTATTAAACAGAGGCCGAGATTTGGCTATGTTCAAATAGAAAAAGCATGTTTTATTTCAAATTGAGGCCAAAAAAATCTCAAAATATTATTTTTCATACATTTAAGTTATAAACAACCCAGTAGATATTATAAGGTTATTTAACAGTGTTTTTTTACAATATGGGAATATATTGTACGAGTATGTATTGTGATGAAAATCATGTTGGACTAGAGGCTGTAGGTGTTGAGTCCAATATGATTTTCACCACAATACATATGAATTTGGGCTGTTTTTGCCCAATTTCAAAGGCTTGAGCCCCTTCCCAATTTCCAGGAATAAAGTTCAGGAGTGGGCAACACATTATCCACTGCACTACCACTTCGTGTTAAATCTTTTCATTATTTTGTAATTTTTCTTTGTATTTGGAGGTGCTGACACACAGAAATGGACATCTGTTAAGACAGTTTTCCACATGTAGATGTCTTTTATCGGATAAGGAGAATCAGTACACCATCACTACAGAGGTGGATGGAATCAGAACGATTTGCCTGAATGACACAAAGAAAAGGTTTATATAAAACTGGATTGTTTTTAATTACAAGTAAAACTGATTTTATAACATGATTGGATAATATTCTTTTTCATTTTATTTGCTAGTTTTGTGTTAAAATAATTATTTAAAAATGTCACTATTTAAAGTGTTTATAAAATAACGCTAATTGATAGATATAATAACTTGAATGAAATTGCTATATAATCATTAATTTAAAACGACTTTTAAAATAATTTATAGATTGAAGCTTATTGCATTAGGTATAAAATTAAAAATGCAAAGTGGCCTATTTATATACCTATATCTAATCAATACATCAGTTAAAATGCATAGTTGCCTCTGTCTGTCTGTCTGTCTGTCTGTCTGTCTGTCTGTCTGTCTGTCTGTCTGTCCGTCCGTCCGTCCGTCCGTCCGTCCGTCCGTCCGTCCGTCCGTCCGTCCGTCCGTCCGTCTGTCTGTCTGTCATCAATACATCAGTTAAAACATAAATATAGTTACCTATATATATGTTATCAATACATCTGTTAAAAATGCATAGTTCCTAAAAATATGTAATCAATACATCAGTTTAAACAATGCTATTGTAAATCGGATATTTGAGTATTACTGCAGTGTGTGTGACTTAGGAATTATGTATTTAAAAGTGAACAAACTTATTTTTTCAGAAATGCTTTATCCCTTGCCATGTTGCGGCAATTAGAAAGGGACCTGTATGCTGAATCTAAGGATTTGAGGGCTATAATACTAACACACACTGGTCCTGTGTTTTCAGCAGGGCATGATCTAAAAGAATTGGTAGGTATATATTGATTAATCTGGAGATGTACTTTGTTACAAATTTATAACAACCGGACCACATGTGTATATATGCAAAT
Source organism: Panopea generosa (assembly GCA_029582155.1). Classification (NCBI taxonomy): domain Eukaryota; kingdom Metazoa; phylum Mollusca; class Bivalvia; order Adapedonta; family Hiatellidae; genus Panopea; species Panopea generosa. The sequence continues at coordinate 21,042,581 of CM055906.1, read as the reverse complement.
TATAACTTGGTTATAAATTGATACAAATTTATAATTACAAGACTGTGTATGTAACAATAAGCACATCATAACATGATTATTAAGGCATTATTGTAAATAACATATATTGTTCATACATACAAATTTGTGTACTTGTGTCTGCTCTGTTTGGATCATTATTTAACAATACCTAGTGTTGTAGAGGCATATAGGTAATATTTAGTTCATCCAAAAACTTTTTTTTTTTAAAAACTTGCTCTTAAAAACCACGTGTTAAGTTTTGACTCCAAATTTCACAGAAGCATTGATAAACAGTATATGTTGGTACAAATCCATTTACAAGAACTGATATATAAAACATGATTTGAAAGTAGTGCATATATCGCATATGTAAAACATTGATAAACTACTCTTGAAACAGAAGATCATCTCAACTATAGCTTATGCTACATTTTAAATTCTTGCTGGAATTATTGCAGGTAATGTTTAATTAATATTTCTTGATATGCTTGAACAACTTATATTATTCTATTCATGCAGTTTTTGTATTTAGGGTTATTAAACATCCATGATGTACCTTAGTACTACACCTATACGATTATTTGTCAGCAATGATTAATGAATTTTAAAGTTTAAACAGCAAAAGTAACTAAATTAGATAATATTCACTTTATTGCTTTCAAAAATACAAAAGTATTGATAATGAAAATAACTATTGTTGTTGAATTAGTTTGCTTATTCATTTTAACAGAAAAGCAATAATTACAGTTTAATTTTACCACCCCAGTGTTTTTATATCAATTGTCTTCCATTTGGTTCTTATTACCTGAAATAACTGTTGTTTTAGAACAGTATCAAAATAGTCAAGCGCACAGTCAACAGCTCTTGTTCATTTTTGGGATATTTGGGTTTTACACAGAAATGGCGATTTAGTCCAATTAAAAGATCTGACAAATGACTCTTGGAATAAGGTGTTGGACTGACTTCGGACTATATTAACATTTCTCTGGATGAGAATATGGTTGTTGCAGAGTCTCTTGAATATTTCATGAGTAAACATTTCGAAGTCTGCCAATATTTCATTAAAATATTTGTATATAAGAGAACAGAAATAGTAAAATGAATAGTATCACATACTGATTGTGCTTTCAGACCACCAAGGAAGGTAGGGACTACCATGCCCAAGTGTTTTCTACATGTACAAGTGTCATGTCATCTTTACAGGTAAGAGGAAACAAGATGTAACATAATTTATGTTAAAAATATTTAGATTTTTACTGCAATCAGCCTCAATTAACTATATAGATTAACTGCATTTCATTTGCCAATGAAAAACATTTGCACCTTGTCGGCGCTAAAAAGGACCATTTGCATTTCTTCGTTGCACGATATTGTTTTGCTAATGAGACATCACCTTGCCATTTAGTGTCGTTTGCTGTTAATTGCCATACAAATGCACACACTATTTCAGTATGTTGACAACGTCTCTGTTACATTTATGAAATTGTCTTTGCAGTTTAATGCATAAAATTAGCTTTTTGCATATCAATATTGCAAAAATTATGTAATAGTCTTATGTAAAATTGTTAAAAAATACGATGTAAATATAAGGATTATAAGCCGAATTTTGAGTTTTCATCAGGGGATGAAAAACATTAGACCAGTTTAATGTTACCGAGAAGACCTTTGGGCTTCATGAACATTAAACTGGCTTAATGTTTTCATCACCTGATGAAAAATCAAAATTCAGGTTTTAATCCTTAATAATAATTTATAAACAGCCAACATAAGTTATAAAAGTTATTTTTTGTCAAAACAGATTTCAAAATAAACTTGAAAAAAAAAGGATCTGTTTACATGATTTATATTGCATAACAAGTGACAATAAATCAAGGAATTTAATCAGAGTTAAGAGATTAAAGACATGTGATATTGCACAGGTATTTGATGTAGCATGAACATTATAGTTACTGGTATTAAAAAGTATAGGATGCAACAAAATTATACCTTATACAAATATACAACATACTCAAAGTCATGCCTGACACATACCGGTATTAAAGCCAATTAAATCTAAAATTTATTATGATTTTTTTTTTGAGAGTCAAATTTGGGATTGAACCAGCAACTTAAAGTGTGAACGACCAACACTGTACCCACTGCATGACTGTCCTGCTGTTTGTAAGATAGAATTTGGCAGAGAATCACTAGAGGGGGAGAGGATTGGGAGTTAAGACCTTCATAAAATTCCTGAAATATTGTTAAATGACACTAAAACAATTGTTTTACCCTCCTTGACATTTGTAGTCCCCATCCCTGAAACAAGTGGGTTCCAACTGACCAAGACCAAACATTTTCGATATTCCAATGAGAATAACACTTTTTTTTATACACATGGATACAATCTCCATGTGATGTCTAACAAAGATTCATCATGATGTATTATAGATTATATTCATTCAATAAAATACAAATTTCTCTTTAACAATGTTAACATGGCAATCACTTTGTTGCTTCACAAAGCTTGTGTGGTTCTAGCTAAGAATAGAATCACTGTCGATCTCTGCAGAGAATCCTCGGAATGGGTGTCATGTTCATTTTGTCATTTTTTGTCATATTCACTATTGTGGTTAAATTATCAACCCCTGTGTGGTTCCAGGAAGCCATGAGTGATGGCAAGAATAGGATTACTGTGGCTTATGCATGTCGTAAGAAGCGACATATTGAGTTATACGATAGAATTTGCTGGAACTCTGCAATTCTGCAGGTATTAAGGTTCTAGGTTCATTCTGCATATTCATTTGTTGATGTATTTTTTTAAATCTTTATATTAATTTGTTCTTTTTGTACATGTAGAGTGAACCTGGAATCTTCCTTCCTGTTGGCGTCCAATAACCTATAATGTGTTGGTATGCCGTAAAACCATATTCATTCATTCAATGTTTCTTCATACTGTGGCTAGCTTGTGATTTTTTTCATCTACTGTATTGTTCTTATATAACACTCCCTGGGGCAATGGATAATGGGCAGGCTAATAAGAATACAAAAAATATTATAAAATGATACATCCCTTGTAGAAATTATCAATTATGTCTCTAACATTATGATTATTCAGTATATTTTTTTAATAATTATCAGCAATTTAACAGCCATGTTGTCTTCGGTAAATGAAAGTGTAAAATATTGATTTGCCTTTCCAAGCAATGTCAGATTCAGAATAAACTTGTGATGCCTCACTTAGGGATCAATAGAAACACTGTTTTAGGTTGTTGATGTAAACAGCAACAATGTTGTGATGATATGAATTATTTCAACAAAACCATAATTTATATCATCAGTGAAAATTATCAGTGAAAGAAAACAATGAATAAAGTGTAAATGTGATGATGTTTTCTAGATTGATAAAAACCCCTGTAAATTAACAAATAAAAAAAATAGATTCAACTTGATATTCTTTAAAAAAATAGCATTTAGTACTGAATTGGCCCATGATGGACTCGAGATTGATTCATGCAGGCTTTTAACCTACTTCACAGTCAAAATAAATTGAATTAGTACTGTGTATATAACCTAGTACTAAATAAACAAAAGTTTATATGATGAATTTCATATAAATGACACCTCTTTCAATTATGTGACATCTAAACAAATTGTCAACTGTAATTTACTATGTATTGTATGGTTTTGTGTTTTGTAGGAACTACCAGTTCCTGTCATTGCCAAAGTGTCAGGTAAACGAGTTTCCTTTAATTTGTGCTGTCCTGTTATGTCTACTATACCCATGTATATACTCGTTAGTTTACTTCTAGGGTAATCCATGGTATAGTGGTCTTAGGTGCTGTCTTCACTAAGTCTTTGGTTTGAGTTTGCTTGCTCCAAAAACTTTATGTGAGAAACTTTGCCAGTTACTTGCGGAAGGATGGTGGTTCTATTCAGATTCATTCCGAGGTTTTCCTCTACCAATAAAACTTGATATGCTATATATAAGCTGAAATGTCTTGAAAATCCCCATTTTAAAATAATTTTACTTGTGACTGTCAAAATGTTTATGGCAGATTTGGCATCAGCTTTTAATTTGAGTATGAAAACTTACTTCTTGATTTACCGTTTTTACTGTTATTCAATATTATAAAACAACTACCTATCTTTTAAGTAGTCATTTGTCTCAGTCAGTAGTTTCCAAAAGTCAATAGTCATTTTTCCTTGGAAGATAAGTTTAACCATTGACTATTTTAAAGGTAAATATTTATATATGCTGTTTATGATGATGTCTTGAGGTAGTTTTATACTTTTCTCTTGAATACAATTTTCAAAAAGTGAACACCTGCATTAAGAATGACATCTGAAACAAACTTTAGTATTTGTGACAGTTTAAATACTTTTACAGCAGTCCTTTGAGTCCAAGTGGTTTAAGCCGCTCTCTTACTTTTTAGAGCTGAGGTCATGGGTTTGAGTCTGGCTTGATTAAAAAAATATCTTAGAATGTTTGCTGGTTACTTGCAAAAGGATTTTGATTTTATTTAAGTGCATGCTGACGCCTTTCATCTTAGATAAAACTGACAGTCATTATATATAAACTTGTAATGTGTTAAACAACTTTAAAAATAAATAAACCACCACTTTTACAGGTTTGGCAACAGCGGCAGGATGTCAGCTGGTGGCCAGCTGCGATATTGCAGTAGCAACAGAGAAGTCTGGTTTCGCCACTCCAGGGTAAGTTTCAGAACAGAATTTTATTAAACATTTATGATGGACCAAGTTGCATATAGAACTTATACACATTAGTGTTGATGGCAAGGATGCAGCCATTATTGTGGCTTTGATTTTGGAAAGAATTTGGATAATACAGGGGAATCCCAAACAGCCTAAATAGATGGCCACTGTACTCATCTCTCATACCTGATGGATGGGATTCAAACACAAGTTCTGTTGTCAACAAGTGAGTGCACTTTCCACAGTTCCTACTAGTTGACATGTTGCAGTGTTTTTTTTCACCATTTTGGGAAGATGACCCATACCCTTGGAATTGGGAATTTTCGCGGCATTTTCATTAACATTGGGAAAACTTTTGCATTAAATATATTTGTTCAACTTCATAAAAATGTGTACACTTTCTTCTCTGGCCATTTGATTAAAGAATCAATGTCTTTCTCAATTAAGAATGGAGAAAACTTTGTTTATTTTATTAAGGAATTATTGAAGTTTCAATTTACAATTATTGAAGCTTTCATTTGGGAATTTTTACCACTCTTTTGGGAAAAAAAGATACTATTTGCCATTGGGAATATGACCCAATAACGGCTATAAAAATGGTAGAAAAAAAACACTGTGTTGGTTGTGTTTTTTACTCCAGATAACACTGTCAATAAGTGCACTTACATATTATTTGTAGTGTTGTGACACCCTTGCCAAAATAATGTGTTTGTATATATATAAATATTAAGCATAGTTTTTATTACAACCATTACAGAGGCACAGCTGAGCTACTTCTGCAGCAAGTACTAGAAATTCATCATCATTCATAGTCCACCATTTCTTTAAATGACTTTTTCACTATAAACAGTAGAAACAATTTTCATTTTGTCCATGCATCAAATCTTATATGACTACCATTGCTAAAAATTGACTGAAATGGAGAAATTTTCAATCATCAGATTCTCCTCTGAAACCCCTTCTTCAATGTTGATACGATTCTGTGTGCTTGATCCTTTAGTCAGCCTTTATCAAGTTTGTGTTTCTTTCCTCATCATTACAAAAATATCTGCTCTGAAACAGCTTAAAGGATTTAATACATGGACATCCATAATATGTCCCTTGTATGTCCTGGCCAGTCTTAACTCTATATGGCATCCCATACATTAAACATCAAATACATTGAAATTTAGAAAATTACAAACAATATCAAGGAAGCCATTATTATTGGTGATCAAATTTTATAAGCATGACTCTTGGGTTAGCCTGTAAAAGTTTGTGGATTTCCTCTCCATAAAATGTTGATGCTGGTTATTACAGAACAGAATTTATTTTGAAATCAAATTAGAATGTCACGGCCATTGTTGGATCTTTTGCTTTCGTTTATTTTATTGATTGTTGCTTGATTTATTTTCTAATAGTTTTAACAATACTTTAAACAATATTTATTCAGTATATTTTTGTCATCTCACTTGTTACTGTACGCATACAGTCAAAAACTGTTTATTATTTATTTGCAGAGTAAATGTTGGTTTGTTTTGTTCAACACCAGCTGTAGCAGTAGGGAGATCAGTTCCACGTAAGGTTGCCATGGAGATGTTGTTTACCGGCAATCCTATATCAGCCAAAGGTGTGTATCTTACAGGGCTTGAAAACTTATAAAAGCTACTCGTCCTCCCTTTTCCAGCATTTTTTATTGAATGCTTAAAATTAAAGAAATTTGAATGACGGGTTCTTAAATTTTACTTGTCCTGACCAAATGTTCACTCATCATGGCGAGCGGACAAGTGGAATTTTCCAGCCCTGTCTTAATGTCATGGTTCTGATTTTAGTTGCCATTAGCACGTCAATCCAGGGTCACAGTTTCCATGATATTTGATATAGAACATTTTTCTTGGCTCTCATCACTGATTCAAGTGGGAAATTAACAGTTATTTTTCGAGATGTGTGTGGTTAAATAGAAAAGAGTGGATAAGGTTAACTGATCGTCTGATAGTCCTTGATGGCATAAGAAGGAAGCTAAATATTTAAACAAACAAAACTGATTTTCACTCTCCATGCCTCTCTCAAACAAATATTATCTCTCTCTCTGCCATTCTCTCTCTATTTCAAAGTTGTTTTCTTTCATTGTGTTTTATCTTGTTTCAGATGCTCTGTTACATGGTTTGATCAGTAAGGTTGTGCCGGAGGAAAAATTGGAAGAAGAGGTGTGTAATGTTTTGATTTATAGTATACCAAGTTCAAATCTGGATGAGGGCTTATGTAGTAACCCTTTTATTTACCTTTTAAACTAGAATTTTGTAGGGGTGAAATTTCAGGTAATCTATGGTTTGGTTTGATTTTCTGTTGAGAGCTAACAGTTTGGTTATTTTTGGTTCAGTTTTTAAGTACTAAACAAGAAAACACATTTAAGTTATTAAACTTTTATAAAATAACAAATAACAATTAATATCAGTCATACATTGACTTGAAAAAAAAAAAAAATAAATAAAAGTAATCACATTACCGCAATAAATATCAGTCGTGCATACATTGACTAGAAAAAAAAAAAATAAAAAAAAATAAAAGTAATCACATTACCACAATTAATATCAGTCATACATTGATTAGAAGAAGAAAAAAAAAATAAATAAAAGTAATCACATTACCACAATAAATATCAGTCGTACATTAGCCTGTCAAACTAAGTTGGTGACTATTCAATGTGATTGTGATGGAGATTAACCGTGTGCTTTCGTTTTAAATAAGTTACCATGTTAGTTGTGTTCCTAGCTTTGTAGACTGTATCTGTGTAACAGATCTTGCATGTTGACAGTCCTTGTGATCCCTCACGAAACGCAAAATGGTCCCCTACCTTTGACGGAAAGGTCTTTAGAGGGTCTCCTAATTTCAGCTCTGTACGAGTGGCCTTTTTGGTTTACGCAACGCAATGGCACAATGTCGTCATTATCTATTGGACAGAGCTGAACGAATGGACCAATTAGATTGAGCATTTCATATGTATGGCTATGATAAGTATTTAATTATCGCCCCTGAAAACATGGTCTGAATTGAATTGTTTTGGTGTGTTGCAAAATCGAACTGAAACGAGCACAACTAATCGCGATTCTCGGTGTACCACGGTTCCCTGTTTCACCCTTAGAATTTTGGAAGAAACAGGAACTTTTGTACTAAAACAAATTCATCATTGCTTTTTTAGTTTTAAAGTAAGATTTCTGGTTTTGCATTAATGGCACTTTCTGCATGTCTTCTTGTATTTTGTAGTTTCATTCAAATTTCTTGTCATACATCAATTAAAAAAAAAACAGTCAATCAAAGAAAAAAGTCATCAAAGAAAAAGCAGTCTGTCTAATAATCAAATTACTGAACTTTCGAAAAACAATGGTCAAGTAGAAATGAAACAACAAAGTTTATGTCAGGTATAGCACGGAACATTACATAAGAATAGATCTATTGATGCAAAGTGATTGAGTAGAGGTTACTATTTACAAATTGTGTTTGTTATTTGGTTACAACAAATTACATATGGCAGGATAATATTTTATTTTTTTTGTTTAGAATGTTTAACTGTTAAATACTATTTCATAGTTCAGTCTTTGAGATATTTTACATATATTTCAAACGAAAGTTTTAATCTCCAAGTAAAATGTTATATTTCAAAGACAGTTGAACAATCCTTCAGATGATCTACATGGCTGTATATGGGTTTACATATAAAAATCAATACCAAAGTTGACATAACTGTTTGTATAAAAAAAATGTAAATCATTATCTAAACCTGTTTTAAGCAGCCAGTCAAGGGAAGGAGCAAAAGTGGTCTTTTAAGACAGATTAAAACAGGTAAATTTGCTCTGAAAACATAGAAATAGGAAATAGCAAATGTGACTGCTTAAGACAATTGGCTGCTTAATAGAGGTGACCGCATGGACAGGTTTGACTGTATTAAGAAGGAAATATTGCTGTCCTTAAATTGAATTATATATTTTTTTAAAAAGTCAATCTTCAAGTTCTATTCTCCAAAATAATCAACATGTATATATTTAACAAGTTGGCTGCTTTTAAAAAGCATCCAATGGTTAGGTCTTATAAAAGATGTGGCAATTAAAGTGAATGAATGTGTAAGTTTGGTTTCTTGTACTGGGTACTGAATACATTGGTGATACCAAATCCTGACAAGGTTCCGGCTGACATAGCAAATTCCCAGCTGCAGGGGTGCCTGACAGTAACTTTGATGTTTAAATGTACTGATCGCAATCATTATGTATTGCCATTTGTATATTTGAAAAGAAACATACTTTATATATTGTCTAACATACTTACAGCTATGTTCTATACAATGTTTTAAATAATTCGAACACATATTTTAAATGAATTTATATATATTATTTAAAAAAAAAACAGTTAAAAATTACTGTTTTTCCAAAACTTGTTTATGTTCAACGACATATCTGATTCTGACGACGTGCTGAAAATATGTCACACCAGTAAATCTTTATATTTCTGTTGTATCGAGTAAAATAAACAACTGTAGCTGTTTAGTTGTTATTTTTCTGTTGTTATGGGTCCACATTATTACAATAATTGAGTACATTGATGGTTATTTGAAAATTATTAACATTAACCCGGTAGGAATCTGTCAGAAATGGCGATAAATGATCAAAAAAGATAAGTTTCGAGACCTCATTTAAGCAAAAGTTAAGAACATTCCTTGATTTAAGGCATTTTCATTATTCCCTGATTAAATATCCAAAGAACAATTCATAGTACTCTCACTTAGTTCATTAAAACATCACAATCGATTATGTCAAACCACATTTAAAATTTCCTTTTAGCCGGAAAGTGATCGGAACAGCCGGAACATGACCAGGTGTTAATATCAATACCGGTTTGTACATTCCGATAATGCACTGTTTGGCAAAACAATGGCGACCTCCATGTGGTGAATGCCGTGTTTTTAACATGTGATCGTGACGTTTCAATATGGCAGCACCCAGAGTCAATTTCTTAACTGGTCCTTATATATGGTTTGGTCGCTCATGCGAACTAACCAAAAAATAGTACAATCTTCAAGTTGAATTATATATTTATAAACAGTTCAATACCCAAATTTATTTATTGTACATGTTGTGAAAAAATTCCAAACTCCAAGTTGAGTAATATATTTCAAAGAATATCCAATTGCCTAGATAATCTATGTATATTTAGAAAAAGTTCAGTTTCAGAGCTGAAATCTGCAAAAGAAAGTTCACTCTCCTGGAAGATCTTAATGTATTCAGTTTTTTTATAATTTTTTTTATCTCTGACCTGACGTTAATTTCAAATACAAAATTGATCAACCAAGTTGAGTTATAATTTGTATCACAGAGAGTTTATCTCCAAGATGATATATATTTATAGAGTTCAGCCTTGAAGTTGAATTTAGTATTTCAAGTTGTGACATCAACACATCATTAGCAAAGAGTATCAAATTTGTTTTCTTTTAAAAAATAGTTCAGTCTACTAGTTGAATTCTGCAAATGATACTTAAAATAACAAATAATGATTGCTAGATATGTGCAAAGATACAATTGCATATATGGACAAATCGTTTTTGTTAGATATATCTGTGATAAATGAATGTGAAATGAGTAAGTAATGAATAAAATATATAATAACAAAATAAGAAAGTACTGAAATTAGTTCCAGACTGTTTTATATCTTCAAACTAAATTAAAATAATCGATGATTACAAACTCAACTGTGGATCTTTTTTGGGACGACCTTCAGTTTTTGAAAGATGTCACTACTACTATATACAAATGTTACTATTTACAGGACCGACCCTTCAAATAATCAACTTAGACTTCATAATCGACTTTTCTAGCCAGTGTTGCAGCACTTAGAGAAGTAGTAATCCTGCTGATACTGACAAGTGGTGACATATTCATCTTTTCCAGCTTGCCAATATGCCTAGAGCAGAGTTGCAAGGGTGAACAAAAACTTCTGACTGAAAAGAAAGTTAGATTCCAGAGACTTCAGATGTGAGAACAGCATTTAGAAAAGAAGTTTTGGTTGATACTTGATTTGTTTAAATATCTGCTAAGAGGCTATACTGCCTATGTCAGTTGTTAATATACAATATATCTTATTTTCAGACGATGGCCATAGCAAAGAAAATATGTGAGACAAGTAAATCAGTGGTAGCTCTTGGAAAGGCAACATTTTATGCACAAATCAATATGGATAGGAAACAAGCTTACAAGTATGTGCTATAGTACTTAATATGTGTTCATCTGTCTTCATGTTTACTGTTAACGGTATATTTTGTATTAAATAAATTGAAGATATTACAAGTGTTTATTAGTCTCCTACCAATTGCATGTGGATAGATGGTAATACAGAGATAATACAGGTCATTTTAGTTTTTCATTTGGACAAAAATTGTGGTTGCTGTGGCAACAAAATTGATAAAATTACAGATACCGCATGGTTCTTGGTGTAACACAAACGCTATCCAAGCTGCATTAGTGAAGCTTAGCATGTGGATAGAAGGCAATAAAGAGATCATGCACATCATTTTATTACTTTTTTAGTCAGACAAAATTTGTGGTTGCTATGGCAACAAAATTTGTAAACCGGTAGGGGACTTATGATTTGGCAGCTTTACTTGATTGTCGTGTTTATTATTAAAATTATTAAAGCACAGAGCTTTTGTGATCGCTATGTATCCATTGTTAATTTTTGCTTTAAATGGCGTCTTCCCGAAACCAAATTTGATGAGAATCTTTACATGAAGTACTCAAAGACTTTATCCCTACGAGTTAGCTTATGACATTTGGTCCTTTAAAGGAGATTTAATATCCATAAATGGTCAGCAGGGAAGACCCTGCAGAAAGGAGTTCAATTCCGAATTTTCAAAAATCTTTTCAAAAATTTGTTCCTATTTGGCCTTAAATACCACACAAATGGGATTTCAGATTTGTTCAAATAAATAGACTACCGGTAAATTCATTTGGGTCCTGGTTAAGCCTTTATTTTGACAAAGGATATTTTTGAGGCAGTCAGAAACTGCTCACTTTGCCACACATTTCTGCTATAGTTTTATTTAGTTTGAAATAATGAAGCATTGTCTGAATGATAACAGTTGAGTACTAGTTCTTTAATGACGGGGCTTCAGTATCATAGACTGTAAATTGTTGTTCTTTGTTTCAGTTTAACAGAGATGGTGATGGTAGAGAACCTATCTATGATGGACGGACAAGAGGGAATTAAAGCCTTTTTTGAAAAAAGGAAGGCCAAATGGACTCATAAAACAGACAAACTACATTGAAAACTAATCAAATTTAACTTTACAAGTTACATATATCGTGTATATAATAATCAGGCATTGGTGATTAAAAATGAATTCAGAAACATTTATTGTTCAAAATTAATTTCAGCATAGTGATTTCAAATCAAATTGTGATATACTTATTTTTTACAGCATTGTTTGATTTCCACATCAGTATTTTATAATATATTATGGACTAAATTTTGTAATTACGGTATAATGATTATTCTACATCTGCATTATGAAATATAAACTGAAAAGAATATGCTTACCTGCTATAAAAATGTATTGTATGATATTTCCTGCATGTAATCATAACTGAAAATAACAGCCTATATTTAAAGAATGACATATATTTATAGTTTGATGGTTACAGTCAAACCTGTCTTAAGCAGCCAGTCAAGGAAAGGAGAAAAATTGACCATTTGAGACAAGTTTTTGCTAATATAGGTTAATTTGCTCTGAAAGCATAGAAATTGGAAATAGCAAATATGACTGTTTAACACAAGTGGCTGCCTAATAGAGGTGACTTACTTACTCGTGTTCAATTGTATATTTTTTTCTCGTAAAGGATATCCAATTTGTATGGATTTCTCTGAACTTCCATTTATACATAATCAGCCTGAAATTGTCTTAATGGAGTAGAAAATTTGCTAAATTCTGCAGCACAGCTGAATGAGTCTAATATGAACTATTGCTCTTTGAGCAAGATAAATGTAGCAGTTTAAATAAAAATACCATTTGGAATAATTTATGAAGGGAAATCTAAAATTATTAGCGAACATATCCGCAATGCAACAAACTTCCAAGGATGACAGCTTATTTGTCACAACATTAAACAAAAGATTTTCATTAACAGGTTTATGTCTAGTACTGGTCAGGTATATTTGGTCATGATTAATGTAAATTTCATGAAAACCTTTATGATCCATTAATTAAAATTTTGTTAATTATATAAAGGCAATTAGAGGTATAATTGTGGCTGGTCGTGTGATTTTAAGGAGAGAAAATAATATTTTATGTGTTTACGAGGGGCGTCCCAAAACAATGTAGACTGTTTGCTGCAATATACGTATTTATTTATGAACAGATTTTTACTTGGAACAATGGCTCACACAGTTGAAATTTAGCATACAAACCCAATAAATGTGCTTTTTATCAATGGCGATTTTCATTGTCTTCATCACATCCGGTTTGAAAGTTATAAGCAAAAGTTTACGTAATTCTGGGACACCCCTCGTATATTTTAGATAAAAAACCTGGTATCAAGAGTTAACAGATTTCCAAAAACATTTTTATTGTCCAAACCAAATAAGGCATGAATTTATATTTTTCTTGCATACAAAACGCATTGAATAATTATTCTAATTCAATTCATCTTCAATTCTTTGCCACAATTGCTTTTTTTTTTTTTTTTTGAATGGGGTTTAACGCCATGTTCAACACATTTCAGGTTATATATGGCATATCCAGTTTTACTGGTGGAGGAAGACCTCAGACTGAGTCAGACTGAGTAGAACCACCGTCCTTCCGCAAGTAACTGGAAACTTTCTCACATAAAGTTTTTGGAGCGAGCGGGACTCGAACCTACGACCATAGCGGTGAGAGGTTAGTGATCTTGAGACGGCGCCTTAGACCACTCGGCCACGGAGGACCCTTAATTGCTTTTAAGATGTCTGGAAGTCAACACCTGTTATGCAAGAAACTGTTGTTGATATGACCAAGGACTTGTGTAGAAGGATAGGAAATTTGCATCTCCTGACTTAATTTTGATATACATGTAATAGCAATACGGAGGATTAATTTTTGGTAAATTAAGCATTCAGAATTCACAAGCAAGTGCTTTCTTGTACATATAAGGTAAATTGTAGGTAATCTTATATGGTTTGATAATGTAAAATGATCTTGAATTAAAAATGTTAATGTTTGATGTAAAATTTCTCGCAATTTTGTTATTAGCTTACCAGGACGCCATGAATCGGCGTTGTTGGCGGCATCGTCGTCGGCGTCGTCTGTAGACACCCAGGTAAAACTTTTGCGTTTATGATATCTGTGCAACCACTGATTGGATGTGAATGAAACTTCGCATGTGTGTTCACCATCATTAATGGGACACACAGAGACAAGAACCATAACTGGATTGCATTTTGGCATAGTTATGTCTTCTGACAACTCTTGTTTTTAGCTGCAGTATACACATTTTTTAATCGGAAGTACTTCAACAATTTTAAACACAAATTGCAGGGGATGGTATTGTTTTGATGAGAATTTCGTTATGAAATTAAGATTTTTGAATTGTGTACCTATGATGAATGGAAGTTGATAGACAGATACTTATCAAGATTGAGTTTGTTTGCTTATTTTTACGTATAAATAACCTGAGCCAGTACTAGACACAAATGAAGTGGGAGGTTCAACATGATCGAATGACAAAACCGAAGATAAGAGCCAACAGGACAAGTGTGTTCAAACAAGTTAAAATGCAGCATGAATAAACATGGTACACACTACGGTATAGCAGCGGCTCCAATCTACGCGTTATCAGAAAATTTCTAGGGATGCAGGCACCTGATTGGCCTTGGTCAGTTCTCTGACAAAATCCCGGACAGACGCTTAGGCTGCTGCAAACTGTCCGCATGCGCCTGTTGAAAAACAGACTTCGGATACACAGTCTGTAGTACAGACGCTTACATTTCATTATTAGACCCTTCAAAACACGGTTGAACAAAATTCACCCTCTACTTTAACATAACTCGCCGACACATTCCACGGTACTGTATTTAGGTACTTGGTACTACTATTCCCTGTTTCTCGGGTTTTAGCATATTTTAGCATGAATTATATCAATTGCTTTGTTACATTTATGACGTCGAATTAAAAAGGGAGGCGTCGGGGAGTGATGAGGGAAATTACTCCGATTGATGTGCGTTATATATGCAATACCAGGTTGTCCCCCTTGCAATAAACCGGTGATCTTTGGAAAAGATTGGAAAACGAGAAGACTTTTTAAAATATTTTATTGGTTCGTTTTCTATGTACTCATACGCCGAAACATATCTCTATATGGTGAAGACTCTAAAGTGCATAGCTTTAACAGTGATTTTGTGACGTAATGTTTTAACGGAACAACATATATTCTCAAATTCTGACGTCATAAAATTATACTCTATATATGACGTATATAATATTCATTATCATTCTGATTCAAATCAAATAATATCACAATCCTTCTCTTCCTCAATCTAGTCGAATATAGTATCGTCATCAAATTATTTAATACATGTAATTGGGTTACGAGAACAAAATAAAAAAAGAAACACGCGGTCACTGCAATTTATTTGATATTGTGTGTCTATATTGCTATAAAAGCTCACATAGGGGTAGATCGTCCGCCTCGCACACGGAAGGCCGTGGGTTCGATCCCTGGCCAGGCCATACCGAAGACTTGAAAACTGGTACGAGAAGCCTCCTCTCTAGCATTTAGTCTGGTCGGCCTGGTGTCAGTATAATATGACTGGGTGGGGTATCATACCATGTGTCTGCGGCATGATAATCCAGTGTGACAGCGCTTTGAATACTTTATCAAGTTTACACCGTCGCGATGTATTTGAAAAATTGTTGAAAGCGACGCAAATAGAACACTATACAACAACAAAATAAAAACTCACACAATAAATTTCATATAATTGGCCTGCCGGGCCCTATTGGTTCGGTAACGCGTCTATCAATCCAGGGATACAAGAAATTTAATTAAACCTACAACCAAACCACCATCAACGGAAGCAACGGTAATAGCTAGAACTTGAACCATTTCCTTTATAGCGGGAGCTGGACTGCTGGCAGACTTTTCTCTTCTAGTATATAATGTACACACGGTTGCAGACGGGCAGCTTTGATGGGATTAAACGTTCTGTATATATTTTCAGATCAACCATCTTTCTAGTATGGAGCCATTAAAAATCATCGCGCTTCTGTCAACTTCTATTTTTGCCGAATGACACATACATATAGTTCTGTACACTTGTTTCATGCTGGTGAACATAACATTGTATTCAGGACTGTTTATTAAACCAAACCGAGATAGTTTGCAACTTAACATAATTGTGACCAAGTTTAACGTGCATTGGATTAAAATTACTGGAGTATAGACGGGAACTTTTCAAAATTTGAGCGTAAACCATTTAAAAACTGAAAATCATACTGCCACATCTGCCAAAGACATCGTTAATACTTTGGCAGATACTTTTTCGAAAAATTCATCTACAACTAATTGCAACCCAAAATTTTTAAAACATAAAAAGTAGACTGAAAAACAGAAATTGCATTTAAAATCAAATAATTTAGAAAAATATAAAAAGGAATTCCCTTTGAGTAAAATTGAAAAAAATCCTTAAAGAAGACACATGATGGTCCTGATGCTATCCATTATAAATTTTTGAAACACACTTTTTAATAGTAAAATTAATAATATTGTTAGGAACATAAATCCCGGTGTGGACTGTTCTTTATATGTTGCCGATTTTGTAATTTGTTACCGATCAAAACATATGAAAACTATTGCAAGGCAACTGCAACAATGCCTTAATAAACTTCAGACTTGGTCTGATGAAATTTTTTTAAGTCTAAAACAAATTGTTTGTATTTTTGTCAACTCCGGAAACAACACGATAACCCCCATCTAACGTTAGATGGGGCACCTATACCCGTTGTTGAGGAAACAAATTTTTTATGTCTTATTTTTTACCGTAAACTTACTTTTATTCTTCATCTTAAAGACCGTAAGACAAAATGTAATAAAACATTTAATTTATTGAAACTTGTTGCTAATACAGATTGGGGTGCAGATCATAAAGTTTAACTTAGACTTTACAGATCACTAATCAGATCAAAATTAGACTACGGCTCTATTGTGTATGGATCTGCTCGCAAGTCTTACTTAGCGATGCTTGATCCTATACACAACCAAGGACTACGACTCGCTCTTGGTGCCTTTCGTACCTCTCCAACCGACAGTCTTTATGTAGAGGCCAACGAATCATCATTATATTTAAGACGTGATAAACTGGCTCTTCAATATGCAATTAAACTTCATTCAAATCCATTTAATCCTGCTTTTAATCTTACTTTTGACCCCCAATTATGAAACTCTCTTTGATAAAAAACCTAACGCTATTCGAACCAGAGCTCACCGAAGCCAATATTGACCTTAATTTAAATGCAAAGTACGAAGTCTCACGAATTCCAACATGGACTTTGGAAAAGCCAAAAATCATTTTTGATCTTTGTCAGAACTTAAAATCTGAAACAGACTCGTCCATATTTCAAAGTAAATTTATTGAAATCAAATCGGCATACAATCTTTTTTGTCATATATACACATTTTGGTTCGAAAGATGGAGACACCGTGGCCGCAGCTGATGTTACAGGACAGCACATTTCAAAGAGCCAATTACCAAACGGAGCGTCCATCTTTTCAGCTGAACTCAAGGCAATTGATTTGGCTTTGGCCTATATTAATGAATCTGATAAAAAACAGTTCGTTATATTTTCTGATTCACTTTCATCTCTTCAAGCCCTTGATGGCTTGAAATATAATAACCCTTATGTACTTCAACTTTTTAATAAATATCATTTGTTGTGTAAAGATAACACTATTATTTTCTCATGGCTTCCTGGTCATACAGGAATTCGTGGAAACGATAAAGCTGATAAGGCTGCAAAAGCGGCCTTAAATCAATAAAAATATTTTTAGTTCATGACAGTCCTCTTGGGATCTTGCTATTAATAATAAATTACATGTTAAAAAACCAAACTTGGCGAATGGCATCCTAACAATAGCAGTATTCGTCGAGAAGAAGTTGTGTTTGCTCGGTGTAAAATTGGGCATACACGCTGTACACATTCATATCTTATGAACCTGTTCCAGAGTGTGTACCCTGTTTTGCACCGCTTCCCGCGAAGCACATACTGATCGACTGTGTGGACTTTTCCTCGATACGAGGAAAGTACTAAGGAGTCGACAGTTTAATAAAATTGATGTTACACATATATTTGATTTTCTTAAAGAGGTTAAGTTTTTTATTCATTTTTAGTACCAATTTTTATATTATTGACCTTGTTCACTTAATTGTCTTTTTCATTTATTTATTTGTAAATAGTTTTCATTTATTTATTTGTAAATAGTTTTCATTTATTTATTTGTAAATAGTTTTCATTTATTTATTTGTAAATAGTTTTTATAAATTTATAACCGTATTTATTTAATATATTTTGTAATCATTATGTCCATTAATCTTTGCGCGCACAAAATGACCTATCTATGTGTCGACGTGCCATAAAACACCATTCATTCATTCCCTTTCAAATTTTGAACAATTCAAGGTCAATAACCGGTTGGTGATTGGGCTGTGTTAATATTTTGCTATAACTGATTGATATTCGTAGTTACGATATTACAGCAGTATTTATACTAGGTCAGGGGACACAGCAGAAGGCACCATCAAATCAACATTTGCAATTCCCGGAGGATCCTTCTTAGCAACAGTTGTCACCTTTTTGCTTCTGCTGCCATACGGGCAATTGGATGGACGTTTTGGCATTTCGTAAGTATCATAATTCTGGAAGAATTACTATAAATTTAAAAAAGGACAATGACTTCATTTTTATAACAATTCTTCTTCGCTAAAATATTATTATTTAAAAAACAATGTAAATAGTGTTATGTTGACACACCAGTAAAATCGCTTGTGCCACTGACCAAGACAAACTATCATACCGTACCACCTTGCTTAATAACTGCTTTCCCCTCAGGAAGCCATCGTGAGACGTGTAAAATCAAAACGAATTTCTCTACAATCAAGTGAAAACAATATATATTTAGAATAAAATATTAAAAAAATATACCACTAACTGATGTTATAAAATAATTTCTGAATTAACTTTTTTAAAATTTAAGGGAGAAAACTACTACTCAAATCTGATAAACAACTTACAATAGCTACCTCCCCTGACTACAATAAAAAAAATTCCAGCGAGTCTTATATTCGTCCCAACGGTTTAAATAAGTGAAACTGAATAATTATACGGTTAAAGTTAGGCCTGCAATACTAATCATAGCAATACTTTCATAACATATTTTAATACACATGTTACTATGTAAAGTAACAAAAATGACCATGTTTTAAGCAGGTTATTGCTTTCACGCGCAGGTTATCACTTATCGGCCCGGGTCGAAAACTCATAATCATAATCGGCCCGGCGGACACTTGCCCATGAAACCAAATGGCCACGTAAAACGTTATTATGACTTTGTTTAAAACCTTACCTCAAACAAATTTAAACTAATAAAATACATGTTTGAATGTGATATCGATAAAAAACGAAATCTGCAAACGAGCTGCATTAATATATATTAGCACTCTTTCTGGGTGGTAGGGGAACACAGGAGCTTCGGGAGTGGACTATAACGTTTAATGGGATGGGCAGGTCCCCTAGCGTATATATAGAGTCTCTTGGTGGTAATTGTGGAAAACAGTACGTGGTCCATCTTTTTGCCATATTGCTTTTTCATATTGTTTGAGTATCTATATATACGCTTGGGGACCTGCCCACCACATTAATAGATTTTATCCACTCCCGAAGCTCCGGTGGTGGTGAATGGTTATTTCGGTCTTTATTCCATCTAAAACCACTATCACCAATTAAATTACAGAGTTACTATACATATATAACAATATAATAGCCATCAAAGTAACACAATGTTGACTGTTTAGTTACCCTAACCCTAACCCTAACCCTAAAACCACATGTCGAATGGATACCGTTTTTATTCAAAAGAGAAACAGCAAGACAGAGTAACCGTTAGAATCACATTGTCATAATACACACCACCAGTTAGTACCCTTTAATAACCCAATTAAGTCTTTTATACGATAAATCCTAATATGTCATAATACTCAATATATTATATGCATTGAAATTAATAATGCGTTTATGTTTTCCATTCGGTATTTCCATGCCCAAATATAACGTTTGTGCCAGTCATAAAACTACGAAATCCATCCAATGTTTATATACCCCGCACCTATGTCATTAAAAACACATCCAAGGCTGGTTTAAGCATTATACTTGTCTGAATATTGTTCCTGATGGTATTGTTTGAGTCACAGTCTTTTATTATATTCTGATTAAGTAATCTAGTCAGACGTTTAATGTCTATTCGATTGAGTTTGAATCTCTCAAATGTTATTAGAATTACACTAAAACTCAATTTTGGCCAGACGAATTGTGTGCCATAATGATATCCTGCACACTCGGATACCGTTATATGCAAAAAAAAATTCAATGTTGTTGGTCGAAATTTTACAAGAAAAGGCAGTAACCACATAAACATATTATTAAATTGAGATCAAAGTTTAAAAAAGTATTTGGGCTTTGATATAAAATCACTGCTTATCCAATTTGAATATTTGAACTATTTCACCATCGTTTATAATAATCTTTTCTTACGTAATGCTATTTATTTCAAAGTTGAATTATATAGTATTAAATTGTATCATCATATTTCGTTTACTTGTTATATCTAAAACTGTTTATGCTCGTTATAATTTAACAAAAAGTTTGGAGTCTGCATTCAATGACACAAAAATGTACTACACGTACACTTACAACATGTTTAACAGGAGTCAGTTCATCAGATAACATTTATATATGTAAAGTTAGTACTACAATAAAAAATACAAGAGGCAATATGGGAAACTGCACTGAAATGCCAGCATTTAACCACCAATTGGATTTAATATGGCATACATATAAGCAATCTTATGAATAAGTAAATGATATATAAATAACATTATCCATATCAACGTAACGCACATATTCAATTTGTATAATATTATGATGAATTACTATTTAAGATTTCTTGTTTTTAAACTATTCATATTTAATCGACTGTGGAACCATTTCATTCAACCTATATACATATCTCGAATCCAGAATCCCTCGATCCTGGGTGCCTCATCAGCGGACCAAGAACTCCGTTGAAGCTTTCTTAGTTTATAGTTTATACTAATATCTTTTAGCTCGATTGCGATAACAGCCCAGAGCTTATATAAATTGCTCTCAAGTCCGCTTCCTCGGTAGAACCAGTACTGAGTGTTGTTTTATGAGAGGCATCGGGTCGACCTGGGGATCGAACTCGCAACCTCTGGTGTGAGCGGCCAACACTCTAACCATTAGACCACCGCCCCGCCTTGGAAGCGTTCATAACGTAATGAAGCACGTGAACACCGACATTTACGTATAGCACATTGAAAATGTCACCATGTACTCATCTAAATACAACATTAAATTAAAACCATGTTGATATACATAAACAAATTATAAACATATCAAAATATTTTGTGTGAATCTTATCCTGCTTCAGATTTCTCCTTCTTCATGAGGATCGTTAACGTTGTTTGTTCTACATCATTAGACAGATTCCATAAATGCTCCAAAGTGATTGAGTATAACATGCCAAACTGACACTCGCAGTATTTAACCGTTCAAAAGCATCTTTGCATTAAAGCAAACTATTTTAAGCTGACGTTGTTGCATTAAAAATATCATTAATTGGTCTGATACTTTCGTTGCACACAGACTGAGAGATAAATATCTGATGTTAAAGTAAAAGCTAATTTGGAGTAATATAATCGCCTTCTTGGATTTATTTTGTATTGAAATCTATGGTTTAACCATTGAACTACATATGCACTGTAACTAATGTTAATTGGGTTGAGGAGTGCCGCATGTTACCTTACCTCTCATGAACAAACTATGAAACAAATTTTGCTATTTTCTTCTTTTGGTTGAGTTCTGCGGTTGCAAGGAAACCTTTTACTAGTGTTATTTGGTTGATTCAGTTTATTATTTCTTTTACATTATTTCTACCACCTTGTTTGCATTTTTATATTTAAAATTGTCAATATGTTTAGAATTGTCGAATAAGATAATCAAGCATTGCTCATTGAATTCTTTTTTATTATATTGGTGCAGTTTAGAAAGTTTTCAATAAACAGGATGCAACATTAATGTGTCAAACAGAACCTTTACAAATGCACTACGTAATAATATGTTTTCTATTTTATAATTTCATTTTGTAATGTATAGGTTATGATTTCAGATATGACATTTAAAAAAAATGAAATAAATATTCGGATGAGTGGCAACGAGTGTAAATTCAATGCAACTTAAAGTGCGGTTATATCAATATTTTTGTATATTTATTAAATGAAAATGCATATAAACTTAAAAAGAATAATAGTCAATGTACTTTTGCAACTTCCCAAGAGATAGTACTGAAATATTACCAATGCAAATATCTTGAAAAACAATTTGCATTATATATATATATATATATTATTTTTCTAATTTTACCTCAATCATGCACTTCCTAAAGAGTTTAAACTTTGCACGCAACCTTTAGTCCAAAACGCTCTTATAATGTATCAAGTATCACTTTTATCAACAAAGAGATGATTGCATGATTGCATGCTCAAAAATAACATAAACATATAGATGTTTCGATTAGCCATTATATGTAAAATGCAAACATGCGAGCTTTTACTTTTAATAAGATTTATCGTTTTTATATTTTATTTATTTTATGCTCAAAGAGAATACAATCAATCCGGTATTGGAAGTGTGGCAAGTATTGACAAGTATTGTGCGACACGTATTAGAGGTGTGACAGGTATTATGTGACACGTATTAAATATGTGACAAGTATTGTGTGACATGTATTAGAGATGTGACAGGTATTGTGTGACAGGTATTAGAGATGTGACAGGTATTGTGTGACAGGTATTGGAGGTGTGACAAGTATTGTTTGACATGTATTAGAGGTGTGGCAGGTATTGGAGGTGTGACAGGTATTGGAGGTGTGTCAGGTATTGTGTGATAGGTATTGGACGTGTGACAGGTATTGGAGGTGTGTCAGGTATTGGATGTGTCACAGGTATTGTTTGACATGTATTAGAGGTGTGGCAGGTATTGGAGGTGTGACAGGTATTGGAGGTGTGTCAGGTATTGTGTGATAGGTATTGGACGTGTGACAGGTATTGGAGGTGTGTCAGGTATTGTGTGGTAGGTATTGGATGTGTGACAGGTATTGTGTATAGGTATTGGAGGTGTGACAGGCATTGCGTGAGACGTATTGGAGGTATGACATATATTGTGTTACATGTTTTAGAGGTGTGACGGGTATTGAAGGTGTGGCAGGTATTGTGTGATAGGAACTGGATTTGTTACAGGTATTGTATGACAGGTATTAGATGTGTGACGGATATTGTGTGATAGGTATTGGAGGTGTGACGGGTATTGTGTGACATGTACTGGAGGTATGACGGGTATTGTGGGATAGGTATTTGAGATGTGACAGGTATTTTGTGACACGTATTGGAGGTGGCCAGGTATTGGAGGTATGGCAGATATTGTGTGACACGTATTGGAGGTGTGACAGATATTGTGGGACAGGTATTGGAGGTGTGACAGATATTGTGGGACAGGTATTGGATGTGTGGTAGGTGTTGGAGATGTGACTGGTAATGTGTGACACGTATTGGACGTGTGACACGTATTTGAAGTGTGACAGGTATTGTGTGACAGGTTTGGAGGTGTATCAGGTATTGAAGGTGTGGCAGGTATTGGAGATGTGACAGGTTTTGTGTGGCAGGTATTGGAGGTGTGACAGTTTTTTTTGTGTGACAGGTATTGGAGGTGGTAAAGGTATTGTGTGACAGATGTTGGAGGTGTTACATGTAGCGTATGTTATGTATATTATTTTCTTAAACACTTCTAAAAGTGTCATAATGAACAATATTATATGTTATAATGAACAATGTTATACATAGAAAACACAAGAATAATTCAATTTAATACTATAGAATTTCAAATACTCCAGTTTTTTTATAAATTTTAAGTGTCTGTCATTCATTGATATACTTATTAAAACACGATGCTTCGACATGATATTTGAATCTTTCAACAGTTTGAAAACTATTTCAGGAAACATATCCTTAAGGATGATGGCACGTAAATGAATTATAATATCTTAAATTTAGATAAAAAAATATTCATCATGATCTAAAATAAAACATAAAGACTGTTGCCTTGATAAATATTTATTAAGACGATTCGTGATTTTGATAAAAATGAGGTCATAATGTGATATCATTCTAAAATATATATGAAATTGATCTCCCCAAAAAAAGCATTATTATCAAAATGGACAAACACACATGCTTATCTTTGAACAATGACGCTGAGAAACTAAGATTTTCTCTTACATATTCTTGTTTCAGATAAAAAATGATTTGTTATATCCAAACCCACTTATTTATATTTTTTAAAACAATAACACAAAAACAAATATAGCTTCGGTAATGGCATTTTAAATATTATATTTTTCTTTGATTCTGTGTGAGCACTTTTAGAATTTATAAAAAAACAGGTTTGTGCGAATAATAAAGAAATATTTTAAGCGATCTTAAATGATGTTTATTTTTATGTTATTTTAATCATTTTATTTCTTGATAACATTCGAAACTTATTAATGTTATGTTTAAGATTAAAAGTAGTCTAAATGTAATACATACTATCAAACAGGAGAAGCTTTTTTTTTCAAAATGAACAAACAAGAGCTATTCTTTTGAAAAAACGATTATTTCACGTCAGTAACGCCTATCCTCTATATTAATTTTCTTGGTGGGAAAATAATGCCAAAAGTTGAACAAAATGCCGAAAAATAAACTACTTTGAAATTAAAGCTTTCAGTGTATCCATAAGCCTACAAGGAAAATAAAAGTTTCCTACAAGAAATACAATTACAATGCAAGATATAAAAAAAACATAAACATGAACATCTGAAAACGGCCTAGACAACATCCCTTAGTTCACCAGTGAATTCACCAGTGAATAATATAACGGGTGTTTAAATTGTCTCTTCATTCTTTATTATTACACTATACAACTACGACTACGTACATCGAACTTTGGTTCGATATTCATGATGCAGACGAGTACTCCGACTGATGAAATATTCGTCTGAAGAACAGTAACTGCTATTTATCAAGAGAGGAAGAACAAACCCCATGTTATTTCTCTATATGGTTGATTCTACAATCGTGTGTGATAAATTGTTGTTCATAAAGTTTTTGATTTGTATTTTTTATCAATAAATAACTTGTCACGATAATATTTACGCCATTAGCATCGCTTCAAGTCTATGCTACATGTATTTAAAAGTAGTCGCACATCTTATAAAAGTTAAGACATGACAATCCAAAAATTATCTTATTTGAAACAAATCTGTGTATATACTTTCATATTTGCTAAAACCATTTTTATACGCTATGAATATACGTAGGGCAATATTCCGAATAATAATCAATCATGTACCATAGCAATGATATGTAATACTATTGTTTGTGTAATTGTAATGTCAGTACGGCGGTGACGACACATATTGCCATTTCGTTTCTACGATTGTATTGTAGGTTTTTATTATAATTCTATATGTTGGTAATATCTAAACCGTTGTGGTGTCTGTGTCCTTTGAGTAATAAGTCTGCTGTTGACTATAATTTTCCCTATTAATCAACTGAATGAAATATTATAATTTTGTCATATCTTGAATTTGTTAAATGTGCTAGTTTTGTTGATACGCCAATAATCTTACACACTCTGGGATAGTGAAAGAAATGAATTGGGCATTGGGTCAGCGAAATGGTAAGTAATTTTTGGATATGTAACAGTGGTGAGTGGAGCGTAGAACAAACAAGACGAGAATGAACTGTGGGAGATGTAGACAGATGTGAATGGAGCATAGAGTAAAGAGCACCAGAAGGAACTGTGGGAGATGTAGACAGAGGTGAATGGAGCATAGAGTAAAGAGCACGAGAAGGAACTGTGGGAGATGTAGACAGAGGTGAATGGAACGTAGAGTAAGGAGCACGAGAAGGAACTGTGGGAGATGTAGACAGAGGTGAATGGAGTGTAGAGTAAAGAGCACGAGAAGGAACTGTGGGAGATATAGACAGAGGTGAATGGAGTGTAGAGTAAGGAGCACGAGAAGGAACTGTTGGAGATGTAGACAGAGGTGAATGGAGTGTAGAGTAAGGAGCACGAGAAGGAACTCTGGGAGATGTACACAGAGGTGAATGGAGCGTATAGTAAGGAGCACGAGAAGGAACAGTGAGGGATGTATACATAGGTGAATGGAGCATAGAGTAAAGAGCACGAGAAGGAACTGTGGGAGATATAGACAGAGGTGAATGGAGCATAGAGTAAAGAGCACGAGAAGGAACTGTGGGAGATGTAGACAGAGGTGAATGGAGCGTAGAGTAAGGAGCACGAGAAGGAACTGTGGGAGATGTACACAGAGGTGAATGGAGCGTATAGTAAGGAGCACGAGAAGGAACTGTGAAGGATGTAGACATAGGTGAATGGATCATAGAGTAAGGAGCACGAGAAAGAACTGTGGGAGATGTAGACAGAGGTGAATGGAGCATAGAGTAAAGAGCACGAGAAGGAACTGTGGGAAATGTAGACAGAGGTGAATGGAACGTAGAGTAAGGAGCACGAGAAGGAACTGTGGGAGATGTAGACAGAGGTGAATGGAGTGTAGAGTAAGGAGCACGAGAAGGAACTGTTGGAGATGTAGACAGAGGTGAATGGAGTGTAGAGTAAGGAACACGAGAAAGAACTGTGGGAGATATAGACAGAGGTGAATGGAGCGTAGAGTAAGGAGCACGAGAAGGAACTCTGGGAGATGTACACAGAAGTGAATGGAGCGTTGAGTAAAGAGCACGAGAAGGAACTCTGAGAGATGTACACAGAGGTGAATGGAGCATATAGTAATGAGCACGAGAAGGAACTGTGGGGGATGTACAAAGAGGTGAATGGAGCGTAGAGTAAAGAGCACGATAAGGAACTGTTGAGGTGAATGGAGCGTATAGTAAGGAGCACGAGAAGGAACTGTGGGAGATGTAAACAGAGGTGAATGGAGTGTAGAGTAAGGAACACGAGAAAGAACTGTGGGAGATGTAGACAGAGGTGAATGGAGCGTATAGTAAGGAGCACGAGAAGGAACTGTGAGGGATGTAGATATAGGTGAATGGAGCATAGAGTAAGGAGCACGAGAAGGAACTGAGGGAGATGTAGACAGAGGTGAATGGAGCGTAGAGTAAGGAGCACGAGAAGGAACTGTTGGAGATGCAGACAGAGGTGAATGGAGTGTAGAGTAAGGAACACGAGAAAGAACTGTGGGAGATATAGACAGAGGTGAATTGAGCGTAGAGTAAGGAGCACGAGAAGGAACTCTGGGAGATGTACACAGAGGGGAATGGAGCGTAGAGTAAAGAGCACGAGAAGGAACTCTGGGAGATGTAAACAGAGGTGAATGGATCGTAGAGTAAGGAACACGAGAAGGAGCTGTGGGAGATGTAGACAGAGGTGAATGGAGCGTAAAGTAAGGAGCACAATAAGGAACTGTGGGAGATGTACACAGAGGTGATTGGAGCGTAGAGTAAGGAGCATGGAAACGAAAAGTGGGATATGTACACAGAGGTGAATGGAGCGTAGAGTAAAGAGCACGAGAAGGAACTCTGGGAGATGTAAACAGAGGTGAATGGATCGTAGAGTAAGGAACACGAGAAGGAGCTGTGGGAGATGTAGACAGAGGTGAATAGAGCGTAGAGTAAGGAGCACGAGAAGGAACTGTTGAGGTGAATGGAGCGTATAGTAAGGAGCACGAGAAAGAACTGTGGGAGATGTAAACAGAGGTGAATGGAGTGTAGATTAAGGAACACGAGAAGGAACTGTGGGAGATGTAGACAGAGGTGAATAGAGCGTAGAGTAAGGAGCACGATAAGGAACTGTTGAGGTGAATGGAGCGTATAGTAAGGAGCACGAAAGGAACTGTGGGAGATGTAAACAGAGGTGAATGGAGTGTAGATTAAGGAACACGAGAAGGAACTGTGGGAGATGTAGACAGAGGTGAATGGAGCGTAGAGTAAGTAGCATGAGAAGGAACTGTGGGAGATGTACACAGAGGTGATTGGAGCGTAGAGTAAGGAGCATGGAAACGAAAAAGGGGAGATGTAGACATAGGTGCATGAAGCGTAGAGTAAGGAGCACGAGAAGGAACTATGGGAGATGTACACAGAGGTGAATGGAGCGTATAGTAAGGAGCACGAGAAGGAACTGTGAGGGATGTAGACATAGGTGAATGGATCATAGAGTAAGGAGCACGAGAAGGAACTGAGGGAGATGTAGACAGAGGTGAATGGAGCGTAGAGTAAGAAGCACGAGAAGGAACTGTGGGAGATGTACACAGAGGTGAATGGAGCGTATAGTAAGGAGCACGAGAAGGAAATGTGGGAGATGTAGACATAGGTGAATGGAGCGTAGAGTAAAGAGCACGAGAAAGAACTCTGGGATATGTACAAAGAGGTGAATAGAGCGTATAGTCAGGAGCACGAGAAGGAACTGTGGGAGATGTAGACATATGTGAATGGAGTGTAGAGTAACGAACACGAAAAGGAACTGTGAGAGATGTAGACAGAGGTGAATGGAGCGTAGAGAAAGGAGCACGAGAAGGAACTGTGGGAGATGTAGACAGAGGTGAATGGAGCGTATAGTAAGCAACACGAGAAGGAACTGTGGGAGATGTAGACAGAGGTGAATGGAGCGTAGAGTAAAGAACACGAAAAGGAACTCTGGGAGATGTAAACATATGTGAAAGGATTGTAGAGTAAGGAACACGAGAAAGAACTGTGGGAGATGTAAACAGAGGTGAATGGAGCGTAGAGTAAGGAGCACGAGAAGGAACTGTGGGAGATGTAAACAGAGGTGAATTGAATGTAGAGTAAGGAACACGAGAAGGAACTGTGGGAGATGTACACAGAGGTGAATGGAGCGTAGAGTAAGGAGCACGAGAAGGAACTGTGGGAGATGTACACAGAGGTGAATGGATTGTAGGGTTAGGACCACTAGAAGGAACTCTGGGAGATGTACACAGAGGTGAATGGAGCGTAGAGTAAAGAGCACGAGAAGGAACTGTGGGAGATGTAAGCAGAGGTGAATTGAGTGTAGAGTAAGGAACACGAGAAGGAACTCTGGGAGATGTACACAGAGGTGAATGGAGCATAGAGTAAGGACCACGAGAAGGAACTCTGGGAGATGTACACAGAGGTGAATGTAGCGTAGAGTAAAGAGCACGAGAAGGAACTGTGAGAGATGTACACAGTGGTGAATGGAGTGTATAGTAAGGAGCATGAGAAGGAACTGTGGGAGATGTACACAGAGGTGAATGGAGCGTAGAGTTAGGAGCACGAGAAGGAGCTGTGGGAGATGTAGACAGAGGTGAATGGAGCGTAGAGTAAGTAGCACAAAAAGGATCTCTGGGAGATGTAAACAGAGGTGAAAAGAGTGTAGAGTAAGTAACACGAGAAGGAACTCTGGGAGATGTACACAGAGGTGAATGGAGCATAGAGTAAGGAGCACGAGAAGGAACTTTGGACGATGTATATATACGTGAATGGAGCGTAGAGTAAGGAGCACGAAAAGACACTGTGGGAGTTGTACACAGAGGTGAATGGAGCGTAGAGTAAAAAGCACGGGAAGGAACTGTGGGAGATGTACACAGAGGTGATTGGAGCGTAGAGTAAGTAGCACGAGAAGGATCTGTGGGAGATGTAAACAGAGGTGAATTGAGTGTATAGTAAGGAACACGAGAAGGAACTCTGGGAGATGTACACAGAGGTGAATGGAGCATAGAGTAAAGAGCACGAGAAAGAACTCTGGGAGATGTACACAGAGGTGAATGGAGCGTAGTGTAAAGAGCACGAGAAAGAACTGTGAGAGATGTACACAGATGTGAATGGAGCGTATAGTAAGGAGCACGAGAAGGAACTGTGGGAGATGTACACAGAGGTGAATGGAGCGTAGAGTAAGGAGCACGAGAAGGAACTGTGGGAGATGTACACAGAGGTGAATGGAGCGTAGAGTAAGGAGCACGAGAAGGAACTGCCGGAGATGTACACAGAGGTGAATTGAGTGTAGAGTAAGGAACACGAGAAGAAACTGTGGGAGATGTACACAGAGGTGAATGGAGCATAGAGTAAGGAGCACGAGAAGGAACTGTGGGAGATGTACAGAGGTGAATAGAGCGTAGAGTAAAGAGCACGAGAAGGAACTCTGGTAGATGTAAACAGAGGTGAATGGAGCGTGGAGTAAGTAGCACGAGAAGGAACTGTGGGAGATGTAAACAAAGGTGAATGGAGCGTAGAGTAAGGAGCACGAGAAGGAACTGTTGGAGATGTAGACAGAGGTGAATGGAGCGTAGAGTAAGTAGCACGAGAAGGAACTCCGGGAGATGTAAACTGTGGTGAATGGAGTGTAGAGTAAGGAACACGAGAAGGAACTCTGGGAGATGTACACAGAGGTGAATGGAGCATAGAGTAAGGAGCACGGGAAGGAACTCTGGACGATGTATATATACGTGAATGGAGCGTAGAGTTAGGAGCACGAAAAGACAATATGGGAGTTGTACACAGAGGTGAATTGAGCGTAGAGTAAGGAGCACGAGAAGGAACTGTGGGAGATGTAGACAGAGGTGAATGGAACGTAGAGTAAGTAGCACGAGAAGGAACTGTGAGAGATGTAAACAGAAGTGAATTGAGTGTAGAGTAAGAAACACGAGAAGGAACTCTGGGATATGTACACAGAGGTGAATGGAGCATAGAGTAAAGAGCACGAGAAGGAACTCTGGGAGATGTACACAGAGGTGAATGATGCGTAGAGTAAAGAGCACGAGAAGGAACTGCGGGATATGTACACAGAGGTGAATGGAGCGTATAGTAAGGAGCACGAGAAGGAACTCTTGGAGATGTACACAGAGGTGAATGGAGCGTAGAGTAAGGAGCACGAGAAGGAACTGTGGGAGATGTAGACAGAGGTGAATGGAGCGTATAGTAAGGAACACGAGAAGGAACTGTTGGAGATATACACAGTGGTGAATGGAGTGTAGAGTAAGGAACACGATAAGGAAGTGTGGGAGATGTACACAGAGGTGGATGGAGCGTAGAGTAAGGGGCACGAGAAGGAACTGTGGGAGATGTACACAGAGATGAATGGAGTTTAGGGTAAGGAGCACGAGAAGGAACTGTGGGAGATGTACACAGAGGTGAATGGATCGTAGAGTAAGGAGCACGAGAAGGAACTGTTGGAGATGTACACAGAGGTGAATGGAGCGTAGAGTAAGGAGCACGAGAAGGAACTCTGGGAGATGTATACAGAGGTGAATGGAGCGTAGAGTAAGGAGCACGAGAAGGAACTCTGGACGATGTATATATGCGTGAATGGAGCGTAGAGTAAGGAGCATGAAAAGACAATGTGGGAGTTGTACACAGAGGTGAATGGAGCGTAGAGTAAGGAGCACGAAAAGACACTGTGGGAGATGTACACAGAGATGAATGGAGCGTAGAGTAAGGATCACGAGAGGTAAATCTGGTAGATATTGATATATGTGAATAGAGCGTAGAGTAAAGAGCACGAGAAGGAACTCTGGGATATGTACACAGAGGTTAATGGAGCGTTAAGTAA
Organism: Panopea generosa; assembly: GCA_029582155.1. NCBI lineage: Eukaryota > Metazoa > Mollusca > Bivalvia > Adapedonta > Hiatellidae > Panopea > Panopea generosa. The sequence continues at coordinate 21,010,957 of CM055906.1, read as the reverse complement.
AGAACATGAGAAGAACTCTGCGAGATGTAAACAAATATGAATGGAGCGTAGAGTAAGGAACACAAAAAGGAACCCTGGAAGATGTAGACATATGTGAATGGAGCGTAGAGTAAGGAACACAAAAAGGAACCCTGGAAGATGAAGACATATGTGAATGGAGCGTAGAGTAAGGAACACAAATAGGAACCCTGGAAGATGTAGACATATGTGAATGGAGCGTAGTGTAAGGAACACAAGAAGGAACTCAACAAGATGTAACCATATGTGAATGGAGCGCAGTATAAAGAACACTTGAAAGGACTTTGGGAGATGCAGTCATATGTGAATAAAGCAAAGAAGAAGGAAGACAAGAATGAACTATGTGAATTGTAGACATATGTGAATAGAGCTTAGAATAAGAAGCAACAGAAGAGAGTCTGTGAAATGTAGACAGAGTTGAATGGAGAGTAAAGTAAGGAAGACGAGAAGGAACTCTAGAAGATGTAGACACGTGTGAATGGAGCGTAGAATAAGAAACAAAGTAAGGGATTCTGGGAGATGTAGACAGAGGTGAATGGAATATAGAGTATGGAAGACGAGAAAGAACTCTGGGAAATGTAGACAGAGGTAAATGGAGCGAAGAAGAAGGAAGACTGTAAAGAACCCTGGGAAATGTTGTCAGAGATCAACAGAGGGTAGGGTGAGGAGCAGTTAGGGTACATCATAGATGTAGTAGGATGTAAATAGATCGTAGAACAGGAAAATCAGTAAGAAACACTTGTCTGGGAAGTTTAAACACTTGGTGAGATTGAGTTGGAATAACACTCTCTAATTGAGACAAAAACATAATTGCATTAAACATTGTTAATATTGACCCAAAACAACATACTCACACATATTTCAGGTAATTTCTGTTTTACTATTTCAAATTGTGTACATTATAGTATTTATTACAAAATGTAGACCTCGGTTCTCGGCTGTCCTTATTTTGTATTGAATTTGGATACACATTAGATTCACATTGAAAACAGATTGAAATTTGTAGGTACTCATTTTCATTAATTATCAAACAGAGACTTGGAGCTTATTTTCAAAATGGAACATACTGGATTTATAATTTTCAAACTGATAATTTACACTAGATCTGAGTTTCTATCTATAAATTATTTTGTTTTCAGCTAAAATGTTTAACTATATAAATGTAATTTACCTGTGTTGCATTAATCGTAATATCTAACCTTACTCGATAATTGTGTAAGTACTTACTTTTCGTATTTATAATTCTTTTAACTCCGATATTGGCATTGGTAAATCAGTTGATTAAACATATTGGCTAGGAGTGTCACATTATTAATTGTCACTTAGAGCATACTATCGGATGAGCTCATTTATCTGTCATTTTAATGTATAAATATATTTTGTTGATACAAGTTCCAGTTTAATGATTTGTTTATTATTCTGGTTTAACTGTATAACAATGACGAAGAAGGATTTGTCAAAGCTGTAAGAACTAGTTAAGTAATGAATATAAATATGTAAGTTTAAAAAAACTAAAACAGTTGGACTTAAACCCTCGTGTGACTGTATACACAATAGTCTTTTCTATAGTAGATTTGGACCTACGGTTGCTTTAACGAGATTTGCCAATGGAAAAAAATTCTAATGGCCTTTCAGTGATATTGTATGATTATATTTGAAATATTCGAAATGCCTAGACAATATAAACACATTTTATAATAGGATTCACTATTAATAACGCACTTTCCTCAGCAAGCAGAACTAGATTTAACGCATACACAAGTATTACATGCCATTGTGATTTAATAAAACGTAGGAAAGTAAGTGTGAAAATAAGTACAAAATAAGTAAGTGAGTGAGTGAGGAAGTAAGTTAGTAAATGTAAGTAAAAGTAAGTTAGTGTAATTAAGTGTATTAGTAAGTGTATAAGTCAGTCAGTCAGTCAGTCAGTCAGTCAGTCAGTCAGTCAGTCAGTCAGCTCCTATTACTAGGGGGTCGTTCTCCTAGTTACGGTTTGATTTAATTGAATTTATTATTTAAAGACATGTTCCATGAAGATTGTCATAATTTAATGTAAGATCAAATTTTAAATTAGAAAAAGTCGCAGGTAAAATCGTCTTCGAAGCCTGCGTTATCATTCGAGAACTCCTGGACGCCGCAACAGTATTATCTATATATAGCGAACTAGTTGTTACAAGCAAATGGAGGTTATAAGTGTCACCATTCATCGCGACATCAACGACTTGAAAACATTTTAAAAGTTAATAATGAAATAATTAATTTGTTCTGATATAGTTTAATGACAAACAAATGGCCTTTAATTGAACTGAAAAGATTGAAACAACGTTATGTAGTAAACTCTTTAGTTATGTTGTCTCTGTAACAAAATATGCAGCCACGTTGTCTCTATTTAAAGAAACTGCTGTCTGTATTTGATGATGATTTCGGTAAAACAATGGAAAACTGGTAGAGCTTGTGGCAGATACTTGGATTTTCCATGGCGGAATTTATGAGATTATTTGATTTGTGATTAAATTATGGACAAATCTCGTTTCGAAAATTTTGGTTTAATGCGAAAACCAAATATTCGATTACCTTTAGGTTTTCGTAAAAATATTATATTTTTGTACTTACATCAAATGTGATACGACCAGAGAATGCAAAAGATAAATAAAAGTATAATATATCTACCCCACTTAGTAATGGCGACAGCTTGCAGTAAAGAATTTGCTTCATTATACTTTATCTTGAGATATTTAAGATGTAGAGTATACAAATAAAGACATAGAACCAACAGCATACACAGCACAGCCAAAGCATTACGAACACTATTAATAGAAGTAATAATACAAACACTACATATTAAGAAATAAATCTTTAGCGAAAGATGCCACAGGGAAGCTCAAACTTGGTTATCATCCCTCCAGTTAAAGTTTTAGAAAGAATTAGCTTACACTGGGTGCCCATCTTTCTCGGTCGTTGACAAAAATAAGCTAACGTTAAATAAATAGATTTTTTTAAACAACAGATATTGCTAGTCCACCTTAAGTAGAGAATAGAAGTATTGTTTACGGATGTTTAAAATCAATGGTAAGCTTGGTCCAATGTATTAATGCCGCTCTAACTTCAATGCTATCTGATATTTAAAGGCACAACAGTGAATAATAAGATTGATCGTTTAAACAATTAGGACAATGTCGCCACGTGGTTTTAAATTTGAACTAAATGTTTGATAATATTTTAGGGAACTGAAGTCCTTTTATTAAAGGCTGAAATGCTTAATATAAAATATTTACAAAAAAGTGGCAAATAAATACCAGATATTCGCTAAATTTATATTTTAGTTTATCATCAATAATGGTAAAGAACATGCAACATAGCCGTGTCTCCATAACATTTACAAAAAAGCTTCTGGCATTATTGTTTAAGACTTCTCGATGACTTAATTCAAACCACTAAAACGGGTTTTATGCAGTGAATGACAGACATTATAATGAAATTTGCTTCGCCCATTATTCAATTCTTAAATGCTGTAAAATAAAATGGGTTATGGCAGCAACTTGTGTTTCATACATTGTTTAGAGAATTTGATTGCATTTCTATTCAACAAACAGAATGTTTTGCTGAATTATGAACTATGTCTTTTGAAATAGTAATGTCATATATAACTTTAAATTAAACGTGTGGAAAAAAAGTGTAAAGTTGTGACAAATAATCTTAATATATTCTGTTTGTTCCTAAGCAACATAAGATTCAGCTTTATAGATATTTCATTCAGTACATATAACATATACTGACAGATGTTAAGGCCAAAAGTCAAATATCAATAATTTTATCATCTGTTTATCAATTTGAACAAAACACATAATGAGTCAATTTTTTCTCCGAACGACAAAATGTTACTCTGGGTTAGGAGAGAAAAAGCAAGACGTATATATATATATTCATATAACTTCCTGGATAGCTAATGCAAACAGCTTACGTTTTTTTGACAAGCATTTATTAGCCCAGTGACCAATCAGCTCGCCCACATTATTATTACTGCCCAACGTAGATAACCAGAGGTTTGCTTTATATATCTTCAGAAATGTATAAAGTAATACCACCAGAAAACCACTGAATAAAATGTTACATCATCGTAACGCGGTAACAGCTTTATAATGAGGTAACAGTTCGACACCTTTGATTGTAAATATTATTTTTTTTCTCTAAAATATAGATTGAGAAACCAACCGTATTATATAAACTCATTCGTCATAATCAATCTTTGCAGTTTTAAGCAACACTAAAATGATCATACGCGATAGGGTTTATTTTTCATTAATATAATACTATATTTTCCATGTTTTTTTTTTATTCATGCAAGCAACAACAAATCACACAGTGAAGCTATATCGTGGGCAATGTATTTTAGCATTTTAAAAAAAGGTGCATTAAATAACAAACGCTACACAGACATCATTTATATTATAAAGGCGTATGAAGAATAAATCCCGGCTAACACACTTTGGCTACTTTGACATATTAAAATCCTCACACCTGATTGGTTTTGCATCTGTTACAACAAACAAATCAATGTATTCTGCTTACGTGTATATATTTAACCGTATATTATCTCTTTGAATGTATTAAGCTTACTGCCATCTTTTTTTTTATTTTTTGTGCTACGTTACGGACCATTGATCAATAAAATAATCTTAATCATCTGTATGATGTATATTAATAATTATCGTTTATATCTTTATATCGTTCTATGTGTTTTGATTGGTGTTGATAATTCGTTGTGATAAAATCATCAGACCCACCCATATTTTATGAAAAATAAATCTATCTTCATTGTCAAGACAAATACGTAACGGCTGAAATAGTTATTGTACTTTTAAAAATTATTCTCATTGGAGACCGCGTGGCCCCTCTTATAGGATGCAAGATGCTAGTAAAGTCCAATCCGTTGATAATAGTTATTTGATTAGATCGGCGATAGTAAACGTCCAAATGTCAAGCAGCTAAGCCAAACTAATCTATAGAAATAAAGACCGGGATTGACATTTATCAGTACAATATAAACCGTTTAAGTATACGTATACATACACATACATTTATATATGATGTAAGATGTCAAGGCTTTACGCGGTATGGCTTTTTAATCTTATTAGTCAGATTGGGAAATACTGCATGGTGAGTGTTTCTCAAATACAAACTATTTAATGCGTATAAGGTTGTTGATAAATAATTCCATATCGCGTAGTTTTTGTATCAGACCTTCTATGCATTTCACAAAAAATAAGACATTACGTCCAATAGCAGACGTAGCCCTCAGAGTGCAGATGAATTACAATAACAACACAGGCATCATCTACATAACACACAATCATTGCTATATATTCACGTATAATAGTAAATACAACATCAACTTATAGTGACAACATATATTAACGTCTTGGAACGGTCAGCAGCGAAACCACCACCTGCGGCCTTAACCTAGAACACCCGAACTAACCCAACAGTTTACACAAACAATTTTAAGCACGCTCATCAACGTTTGATACAACTTGTGCTAACATAATGAATAATTATTATACCAGATGTGTCTGTTTAATGCCAAATATAATTTAGTACTTTGTTTATGTCAAATCGAATTTTATACGACTTAGTATAACTTTGAGTTTAAAAAGCCAAAAATAATATGTTTTCTGCTAAAATTATAGATACTTTATTCAAAACATAACACATGTTAAAATTACAGTATTTAAAAACAACTGTTTTGTATTTTATTCATAGATTTTTAAATACAATTTATAGCATATTATTACAGTTAATGGCGCATATTGCTATCATGACTAACATGGTATTAATATGCACATATGTCAATTATTTTATGTTCGAATTATGACGTGTTGCAATGAAAATGAATTGCCATCTTTACAGATAATTGGATATTACTAACCCTGGGCACAATCGTACATATACGCAAATTTATAAATGTATCACACTATAGGACTATCTCTCGTATCTACATGTTGCAATTAATCAAATATCATACAAGAGCGAGCCTGTATCATTAAAGTTAAATGAAGATTTGACAATTACTCGGATATCATTAAAGCTAAATGAAGATTTGGAAATTACTCGGATATCATTAAAGTTAACTAAAAATTTGGCAATTACTCGGATATCATTAAAGTTAACTGAAGATTTGGCAATTACTCGGATATCATTAAGGTTAAATGAAGATTTGGCAATTACTCGGATATCATTAAAGTTAAATGAAGATTTGGCAATTACTCGTATATCATAATAGTTAACTGAAGACTAGGCAATTACTCGTACATCATTAAAGTTAACTGAAGACTTGACAATTATTCGTACATCATTAAAGTTAACTGAAGACTTGGCAATTACTCATACATCATTAAAGTTAACTGAAGACTTGGCAATAACTGGTATATCATTTAAGTTAACTGAAGATTTGGCAATTACTCGTACATCATTAAAGTTAACTGAAGACTTGACTATTACTCGTACATCTTTAAAGTTAACTAAAGTCTAGGCAATTACTCGTACATCATTAAAGTTAATTGAAGATTAGGAAATTACTCGTACGTCATTAGAGTTAACTGAATACTTGGCAATTACTCGTACATAATAAAGTTAACTGAAAACATATCGACTACTCGTATATCATTAAAGTTAACTGAAGACTTGGCAATTACTCGTACATCATTAAAGTTAACTGAAGACTTGGCTATTACTTGTACATCATTAAAGTTAACTGAAGACATGCCAGGTACTCGTATATCATTAAAGTTAACTGAATACTTGGCAATTACTCGTATATCATTTAAGTTAAATGAAGTCTTGGCAATTATTGGTACATACTATACTGTTGCCTACGAGTGTAATAGATTTCGACGTAATTGCTCTTAATTATAAGATATCATTTCATCACATTCATTTACCGTTTTTTGGTCATCTGCACAAGAAAATATTTTCTAAAATTCTATAAACAATACTATGGCTATATTAGTTGCATCCATCATTGTATACCATATAACGTCATTAATAAAGGTTAACGGACGCCTTTTAGATGTTTGGGAAAGAAGCTTGCATTTTATGCGCAAGAAACGTTGTCATGGTTACTTGCACTTCTGCACCGTTACATTATATGTGGTAATATAAATAAAGTTCATATTCCATTATTTTGGAATGGAAGATGGAGACTGAAGCAGATACGTTGATGGTTATTAATTTAAGTAGAGTAGTATTCTGTTAAATATTACCTAACAATTGACAATCGACAATATTCTTTATGTGTAGTGATATATCATCTAAACCTTTTCAAGGGTCATCTGTAGAAAGATATATCACAAACAAGGGGTAATACCTATAACAATATTGACAATACACTTACATACATGTGTTCTCGGCGTCGTGATTAGATACATGTACTTTGCTATTTCTTTGATACTTCTATCAAATACAACATTAATCCTTTTGTATAAAATGAACTGCAGACATACCATCATTACTTGAAACACATCCCTTGAATAGCCAATAAGTTAATGTTGATAATGCCTGTCATTTAAACAACCCAGTGTAATTTACTTAACAGTTGTAAGGCGTGTTGACTTTTATTTTTATCTCTTAATAAGAGAAATGACAGATTAATCGTACTGTTCAATAAGAGAAATGACAGATTACTTGTACTGTTCAATAAGAGAAATGGCAGATTACTCGTACTGTTCAATAAAAGAAATGACAGATTACTTGTACTATTCAATAAGATAAATGACAGATTACTTGTACTGTTCAATAAGAGAAATGACAGAAGATTACTCTTTCTATTCAAGCAGAGGTAGGAATCTTACAAAGTTTTAATTAATGTCACAATTCAGCTAGAAATGCCAACAGCTGTTATGGCTAAGGAGCGTTCCGTGACAAAGCTATCACTGCCGATCTTGTAGGATTTACAGGACGCACATGATACTTCTCAAGGACATTAACACTAAACGTGCTCGGTGATTCCAAGAAACAAGACGAAATAACAACACTGAGACACCCCACAGCAATTTCTCGTTGTTATGATACTAAAAGATGTTGATGTAAATTTTCGTATTTTTGTATAATAAAGAACATCTGATGTAAATATTGGCCTAATAGTCAGTCGAATGGGCAGATTTCATTTCCAGTTTTGTAATGATAATCAAGTATCACTCTTTGTTGATATGACGCGCATTAAATGTATTGCCTTTTCATTTCTCTTCCTGTATTGCTTTTTAATTTCAGATCTTTTCAACGTATGTTAAATAATAATTGTTTCATGTTCTTGTTTGGAGCCTATTTATTTCTCCAACGACACAAGCAATAAGAATATTATTCATTTAATTTTGAAATTAAACCTAGAATCAAATATTTGAAAACTTAATATTATATTAAAACTTATCGAGTCAATGATTTATGTTTTTATCCAGTCTGTGTTTCGAAGTTAGGGTATTGTGAAATGGCGTCAGTCTGTCTGTCTGTCTGTCTGTCTGTCTGTCCAGTTACCTCAAATGTCAAGATCATTGCTAAGGATCCCCGCAGAAATCATTTTGTTTCAACTTTTTACATTATTTTAATTTCTTAATTATGTTTCTACTTGCATTTTGTTCCAACAAACCATCCTTAACATCTCAATCCTCCCTGCCAAATCTACATCATAGTCATCCATTTCTTCATTCATTAACACATTTTATTTCACAAAATAGTATTGCTTTACATGTCAGGTATCATAACGCTCTGGTCCCATTCCCTCATTCACAGGCAATGTCTATTTTACTTAGCCTATTGTCATTCAAGCAGTGATATGATTGCACTGAATTTCTTGTTTCTGTCTATTTTCTGTGTCTTCAGTTTTATAATTGCCCTAAACAGTTCTTGATTACAAACAAAACCATTGTGAAGACGACAATGTAGCAGTTGTAGTTTGGTTATTTGTCTTGCAAACCGAATTAAGCACAAAACACAGAATCACATAAGATTAATCCTTTCTGAGATTTGTTTTAAAATAGATTATCTGAGTCTTGGCGTGTATTGGAATTTAACAATCAATTTATAAGAAGCATTTATACGACTAGCTAAATTCGACATGAATTGGAGAAAAAAGGAGGCCCAACAGGCAACAGATGCTTCATGTAAAATATCTAAGGTCTAGGCCTTAATTTTTCAGAGAACATTATTTTTAAAACTTTACGTAAAATGTGCTTATCAGTCCTGATGCTGGGGCATTTGTGGTCGAATGACGCTGGTTAAGTTATAAACAATTACAAAATAGCAATTAACTACGTACGAAGGTTGAAAGACGAGTTATTGTTTCTTAAATAGCCTGCTTGTTGTTAATGAAAATTATTGCTGTGTGCGTGTTCTGTCGGTACGATACACATTTCTAAGAAGACTATATATGTGTTTATTGAAATTTTATACTTATTATAATACTAGATTTAAAGTAAAATAAAATATGTCATGTTCAACCAGAGTCGTATTCACAAAGCTTCTGAGGTATATCTTAACTAAGTTCACGTTTTTCACATCAAATTCTTTGGTGGTATATTCTTTCTAATACAAAAATACGAAAAGAACCAACATAATTTGATATTATTTAACTGTTTAATGGTTATACGTACATAAGATTAATACTCTATAAGAATATTGTTTTACAATGAGCCAGCATATAGTTAATTAACAATTTATTGTTTTCTTCAAAATATTAAGATGCTTGATAAGATGGCCTCATGGATATAGCAGCTCATTAGTGATCTGTATCTAAAGTCTAAAAGAACTGACCAAGGTTTGCCACGCTAGCTCTCTCATTGGTGGTACATGAATATGCACGCATAGATTCCATTAAAAAAAGACACACACAAAAAACACTTAAATTCTGACCAATACTTTGCATACACATAATCTTGTAAAAGCTATTCAAATAGGAATACCCCGTTTTTCTTTGAATAAAATGTCCTCTTCTATTATGAGACAAACATTTGTTGAGGTTCTGCTGCAGCACATTTTGGCGAAACTTCGAGCTTTGCCATTTTAGTGGCAAACCCCAGCGTTTCCACACACTTCGTTACGGTCAACGTGCTCCGACACAGCGAATTTAAGATCGTTAAGAAAAAACACAAGCAAAACCATTTTATACACTTTGTCACAATGTTGACCTTACTCGTTTAAATGACATTGTTTCGTATTTGCTATTTCGACATAAACTGCTTATAACGGATTGTAGCGGTAATGTAACAAACTGTTTGAAGACTATAACATATTGCCTAGTCCTTGCAGTACAAGATTCATATAAATAACTCGTTTTAAATAAACAAAGTAGCAAGTTCGACTTTGTAATTGAATAGTTGAAGTTGAACTTTTACTTTATTATATTTTGACTCTGATACTAGTAACTCGTTCTGAAAACTTTGTATTGGACTTCTGCTAAATAAATACCTCCCCAAATAACTGCCACGATATATGACTGTAACAACTGTCCATGAGCGTAAATAAAAGAATGATTAAATAAATAAATAAATAAATAAATAAATAAATAAATAAATAAATAAATAAATAAATAAATAAATCAATAAATCAATCAATAGATAAATAAATAAATAAATAAATAAATAAATAAATAAATAAATAAATAAATAAGTAAATCAATAGATAAATAAATAAATAAATAAATAAATAAATAAATAAATAAAAAAAAAAAAAAAAAAAAAAATATTATTGAATAAATGAATGAATGAATGAATGAGTAAATAAGTAAATAAATATATCAATAATAAATAAATAAGATGTAATATATAAACTAAACAATAACTGTTTTACATGATTTGTTGCAATAATTGTTCAAGTCATCATGTTAATCGTTGTACTTTAACATGTATATTACCTCACGACAATCTTCAAGTTTGAACATAGATATTAACCATCCATTACTTTAATTTTAAAAGAAAACGAAATTAAGAAAAATAAAATTGAAAGAAAACATCTTTTAACTTGACCACACTTATTGTATTTACACATTAAACAATACGTGAAACAATACGAGAAACAATACTTGAAACAATACTTGAATTGGCGTTATATTGCACCGCATCTAAGATATCTGTAATTGCCGAACAGTAACGTTATACGTACACGTTCCATGATACCGTTTGAAACCGCTAAAACACCAACCACGAACAGTATGACATTTGGACATGAGCATATCTATAACAAACCATAAAGTTTTTAACGTAGTCTAAAATCTACCATCGAATACAACCAAATGATCAGAAATATATGTTCTATAATATGTTAGTTGTATAACGCTTAGAATTTTGTTTTTTGACAGATACGCATGTTTTATAAACAAAGATGCCATACATAGGCCTACATGTACCAGCTGGCACAAATCATCAACCAACATGTACATGTATGACAAAAAATTATTGAGTATCTGATATATTGCTGCGTGCGGTTAAATTAAAAAAAACAACGTATACTCAGCAATATGTAATTGACCCTCATTTACAAAGTACAGTGCTTCATTACAGTATAGTGACTGTAGCTTCATGTCTGGCAACCTTTAAATTTAGAATGAAGCGCAACTGTTTTGAGGTAATATGGAATTTTATATGTCGCACTGATATTTATATATATTCGATTGAATAGATTCCTCTAATACCCAGACGGTCGGTGGGAACTATAAAATCTGCACATGTATCAAAATTCGAAACGAAAAGCACTTAGCCAGCTTTTGAAAAACGTTCCGTCCCTGTACTTAGCAGGTGTGCGTGACGTGACGAAGGTTCTGCCCCTTGTAAAAGGTGTGCTTGGAAGCATAAAACGTTACCAACATAGGATAACACCTGTGGGTTTAACTATGTCTGTTCATAAGGAGGTAACACAATATGCAACTTTGTTGTTACTCCCCTAACATCAACCTAAGTAATATTCTATTTTCAACAAACAGCAATATAACGATATAATGAATCTTGCAAAGCACAATAAATTATAACACCGCTGAGTCAAATTATGTGAAAAATTTGTTTATACTAATACATTTTAGCTAGATTACGATGAAAAATCAAAGTGTATATGACCTGCTCTCGAATCAGCTTCGGATCGAACTGGGTATCGAACCAACAGCCTCTGGAGTGAGCGGCATCAACTCGCTATACACGTACGCCGCACTTTGACGATTCGACTAATTTTTCTAATTATAATTTATTTTTTCATCGAAGTCTTTATACACCAATCTTGTTTTATTTTTAGCGTAATACCATATACATATATTAGCTGCTTTTATCTACGTCTGCCAGCTAAGTGGTTTGCTAGCTTAAGGTTATTAATAATTTACAGTATATACAATCATGTACCTTTTCAATGTTTTACAATGTTTTATAGCAGCAACGTCATATTAGTTTTAAACAAACTTACCAGTTATAGCATAAATTGTATTTTCAAATCAAGTAACTTTGTTGCCAGTTTTCCGGTAATTCAATTCAGAAATGGTTTTATAGGAATATTACAATCAGTGTTTCAGTCCACAACTTCGTTATGTCCGATCGTTTACATTATGTTCTAAATATTTGCTGCTAGATTCAGTTATGGTAAACATAACTTAAAACTGAATTCTGACCCACTGTGTCTGCAGAAACGCATATGTTTTACAGCTATATGTATCTTGTCGGTAGTGCACTTCAAATAGTGTTCATTGCACACATCACTTCAAATGTCTAAATACACTTAACTCCGAACACACTCCGAACATACCATCACCTAACCAACCCACTCCGGCCCCTATGCCTACGGTGATATAGGTGTCTTGTATTCGAAACCTATTCCATATATAAAAATATGTTACACTTAAATTTCTTTTTTTCTTTTTTTTTAAACTCCATTTAAAACATATCTAAACAGAAAAAATGTTACTGCATGTGTTTGTCTATATTTAGGGTGGCAAATTTGCCGTTTTCCAGTTTTCTAAGAGACATATAAACAGCAATAGGTGAATGCAGATGTTTGTCTAAATTTCGGTTATTATATTTGTCGTTTTCCAGTTCATGGAATCAGAACTCCTCCTGAACCAACAAACACAGTTTTCGTGTTGTTTTTGGTACCAAAAGAAAGGGATTGATTGTAACTATGAGTGGTGAACTTTTCTTTTTTAAATTTAAAGGATTGAAGATTTTTTACGCGTAGAGTTATTTTTTGTGATGATTCTCTCATTTTAGCCCATTTTTAAAGTAAGAAATAATAAAATATTCTTAAAATATCCATACCAAATTCTTTGCCACTTATTTTGTCATCTTTCTACAAAATAGTTATATATTTATGATGTGTTGTTAAATTGTTTTTATTAAAATGAGTAGATTCTATACTACTTGTTTTGTTTAAAAAAAGATATTACGTAATAGGTCAAACATTTTTCAAACCGTTATGATTTAAATTCAATAGAAAATATTGAAAAAAAGTGTATAACATTGAATGTACGAATGAATGAGATTTTGCGGCGTACTAACACATTGTAGGTTATTTGACGCCAACAAAACAGACAGTTCCAGGTTCGCTCATCATGTACAAAAACAACAAACTATCACACACATTTAAAACAATCAACAAATAAATAAACAGAATTAACCTAGGTCCTTAATACCTGTAGAAATGTAGAGTTTCGGCATATTATATGGTATTACTCAAATTGTCGCTTCTTACGACATGCCACAGTGATCCTATTCTTCAAATCACTTATATGGCTCCCTGGAACCGCACAGAGGATTCCTACCCCTCTGCAGAGATCGACAGTGATTTTGTTCTTACCCGGAACCACACGGGTTGTTCAGCATCTAAAGGTAATATGTGTTTATTGAAGATGGTTGTTTTTTCTGGCCAGTAATTTATTTCAAATTTCAATCGGCCAATTATAAACCGAAATAGATTTCTAAAAGAAGTCTCGTATGACTTATACATTGAATTTGAGACTGTCCTTTAATAGCGGTACATGTAAGACATGGAGTTAACAATTTAGCAATTATGGTCGTAGTGCACTTACTGTATTTTGTTATATAGCCATGTGCACTGTACTGAGCAGAACAGTTAACCTGCCACCTGACATTTTATGTACTTGACATTTTATGTATTTTCTCAAAGGGTACAAAAGCTATTTTTTTGAAATTTGGAGTTGAATAAGAAATGACACTGCTTTGTTAAATCTATACATACTTGTCTTTCAATATTTTGACGAAGATATCGGCAATACAAAACTGGCGGGTTAGCTGTTCAGTTCAGTATGCTTGTGTAATGCGTTACGTCTTATAAATAAACGTCCATAGTGATGTTAATAACCTGTCTGAAAAGGGCATTCACCAGTTTATCTTGAAAGAAATGAGTATACTTAATTATTTACTTGATGAATATATAGCACAAATAAGCCATGTTGTTATGTCTGAAGCATTAACAATGTCAACTATAAAAGGAATGTAAAAATGCAATGAGCACCGGTATCATTAAATATACACTACTGAAAGAATAGAAAAACCTTGCGTGAATTTTAGGGCCACATCATGAAACTGTTTATTGCGATATTAACATGAATTAGAATAAGTGGATATATGTGCGTAAATATTTTATTACTGGTTTTGTCAGTAATAAAAACATATTGATATAATCATTAATGAAATACCTTAAGATACGCAAATTCTAAAACAGTAAATATCGCTTACAATAGTTTCATAATGTGGCTCTGAAATTCACCCGGCGTCTCTATATCATTTCGCTATATAATTATAGTTTTTTTATTATAATTAAAATTCGTTCCTTCTTGCAAAATGAGTTCTCTCGGTACTCATTGTTTAATAACAACCTCGTAAAACATTCTCGAAGCCTGTGATGTCTTTGTGCCATGGTTTACACCCAACTTTATTACCGCTGTATTGCTTTTATTAAATTTATAACCTAATAAAATATATACCAGTAAAGCAAACAGAACTGATGCTGGCGTCACAGTAGTTTTACTCTCTAATTATATCGATGCAGGGACCCATATATCAACGTTTGACACGACATGTTCTAAATCGAAATTTTATTTAAACATGTGTACCATTTTTAATTTCAGAATATCTGATAGAGTCATACCAAATGTAAAATATTGTTAAAATTGCAAAATCACATCATACTATTTTAAGGTACCAGTTCACTGCTTTTAAAATTATTTGACTTCTGATGCGAATGCATCATAGGAACGGCACACATTGGCGTTACTATTATTACACGTGTTACTAAATATAGTAACATTTGTACACTAAATTCCGTTGATTATTACTGCTAAATTAACTCATAATGACCTGCCTCGCATGCTTCCTATGAGTAAGACATTATCACTACCTAGAATTCATTTTGATAACAGCACCGGTTAAAGGTCAATGGTATGGGGAAAGAAAATGCGCACGTGAAACAAATCGTAAAATCAAATCGCAAAAAATAATGTTCTGACTTTCATATCAAATCGGTAATATGAAGTCAATATTCATATGTAGAGGTGTCTTAGAGAAACAAGAGAATTACATAAGAGATCACATTGCGAGAAAGAGAAACTGAAGTCTTGAAAACGAATCATTTGACAAATTGACAAAGAATTTATCACGATCGTGGAACAGCACAGAAAGTCTTGCAAAAAAACAAAAAACAAGCATGCATATGAAGCTTTGTTTTCCTAGTATCAGAAATACCGGATTCAATTTTACAAGAAAAATATAAAACAGCGTAACAGATACTCAGAAAAGCAAAACTTAAATTCAAACATGCATTGTTAGTTCTAGCTTTTACAAAAGCAAGCACTTAGACCAAGAAACATAAAACATAATCTTTCACGGATAAAGAAATAACTTTGTCGTATTAAATGCGTTGACATGGAAATTGTTTGCATACATTTGGTTTATTATTTCACTACTGTTTCAAACGTTAACAAACAAGGAAAGCAACTGCAATCGACCGATACATTGAAACTAAGATGCGAAACATAAATTTATTTTAAATAAGATTACGTCAAATCGGTGCGATGGAGCAGGTGGAAAACATGTTTGTTATATTTTACCAATCTGAACGTCGTGTATTCAACACTCGTCTATACTCTATTTTTTTTTAAACCGACTAAATATTAAAGAAAGTACGTGTAGACACACACTTTAATAACACGTGTAATAATGAGGTGGATAAATGGGTGAACAGTTCCTTGAAGTGATGATAGCCCCAGGTAGTGGTATTGACCTTCGGGCCATTATCCCTATACGGGCCTGTTATCACTAAGGCACTGCCCACCCATGATTCAACCTCTAAATACTATCCTTCTAAATCATTAAATATTGAAGATACTGTAAAGACCAGTCTTTATTTCGAAGGGGTATATCTAGTATATTGAATGACAATGTTAAAACCAATATTTACAAATCACATGCTTGTTCACATGAATGACGGACGGCGTGGCAGTAAAGGGTAAAAAAATAACATTGATATTGCTATTTTCAAAATTCTGTTAAAAAGTCTAATTAAAATTAACTAAAACACAATTTTTAATAATAACACCAATGACTGAAATTAAATGTGCTTGTGATATTGCTTATATTATACTTAAAAACTATTATTGACTGCTATTTAAAAACGTACAAAATGAATTACTTCGTTCGAAATGTGTGTATTTTATTTTTATAAATATATTGTTTTCCTTCAATGTTCGGGAATACACAAATGAATACACGTATTATAATCCTTATATTTTTTACAGGCTTTGTTAAATTATTAAGTATTTTGGGGGAATTTTTATACTATATAAAAATTCAGGGGTGTGGGTGGGGGTTTATGCTTTAAATGTGTAAGATGCAATTGTGTGTACGAGTCATTAACGTCAACGATCACTGTATGTTATTGATGACAGGCAGCTGGAGATGGTATGTCAGACAAGATATAGCCTTAGGCTTTTCAACATGTAAAGATGACAGGTTGCGCTGGGGATAAGATATGGGCGTGTTTAATATGGACATAATTATTTAGAAATTAAGCAGTAGCCATGTAGTAATGAGTTTACTAATCAGGGAGTGTGAGAAACAAAATGGGATAGTCAGTTAGAGACAGACCTTGCTTAGGGTTACATGTTAGTTTTAGATAGACCGTAGTGAGTTAAGATGTTAGCTGTGATTTTATATAGAGTTAGAAACAATAATTGAGAAATTAACAAACATGTGAATAAAATGACTTTAAATGAAACCACCCTGTTTGAGTGTCAGTTATGCCACAGCGTCCGGCGCGAAGCATGTGGACTTACCGTACCGCTTCTACACAACCATATGAGAAAAATATGTATTAAACTACTCGAACCATTCATAAACAATAACAAAATAGTAAATCCTGGCCATATGATCAGTTTTCAAAAATAAAAGAAAAAGAAAAGAATAACAATGTTTATTACAATATCATAACATTAAAAGGTATACATCCCGGACGTGAAATATATTAAAATGTTATCAAGCGTGTTGTGTTCAACCTTATAAAATCATCACGTTTTTAACTATTTTTCATAAATTTTGTCTTAATTAAGAATTAAAATTTATTCTCAACATTTGTTAGTCGATTCCAGCGAACGTTTGCTTTCCGAGCATACAGTATTTTGTAAAAGGTAATAAAATATAAAAAATCTCCTTTTGGTGCAATTCTTGATATTTAGCAAGTAACGTTTTAAATCTGCAATGGCAAACGACCTTGAGGATCTTCTAAATAAAATAAAAAAATTTGAAAAAATACAAACAACTGAATCCGGTACGTGGTTTTATTTTGAGAATTCGATCGCAGAAAACTCAAACGGGCCTTTAACATGTGATGTAATCCGCTTACAACTGTAAACGAGTTCGACAAGATAATTGTTAAAAAATCATATTTTAGCTGCAATTGCATTATTACATAAATAAACTTATACTGTTTTAAAATGACAAGGTTTAACTTCAGAATATTTGTTCAATGACATATTCTTATATTCTAATGTTCTTTTCTTATGTTATTTTGGATTGCTATTTCTTTTTTCAAAAATGTACACTGACCGTCTTGTTAGTCTTGACAAATTTGGTTTATTATTCGTGTCCCGTGTCAAACACTGGATGTGGATGAGGTAGTGTATTAGAGAGACCTTGGTCTAATAAAGTATCCTACTGAGTTATCTCTGGCATTGTTTCTATCAGAAGGACAATTACTGGCAACCTGTTTCGTGTTAAGATCCAGATTTAGCTCATCTCTGTCAATGCTCACAGTATTTTATCTGTTTTAAGATCTTATTATCAAAGAAGTTCTATCTGAAACTTCATATCAAAGACAGTATTCAAAATTTCATTGAATAAAAAACTTCTTAAAACAAAACAATATTTGCTTGGACGTTCTCATATAGTTATAACTAGTTATGACACGGTCCTTTTTAACTATTCTCAATTATTCTCCTTTCCAAATAAAATCGTAAAGGTAATTACATAAACTACGGTATATCTAATTTCATATTTTCATCATGCAGATATGTAATTTTCAGATATTGCGTTAAGTGACAAATCAGTTAAATTGTTATTTTAAGTTGTCATTTTGGGGAGATATTCCTTGACAACTGTTGATGACATTTTCGGTTCAATGAAAAGTTATAAGGAATGCAGGTAGCATTTCCCATTTGTTTGAAAACATGTAATCATAACTTCAGCAGTGCAGTCTTAACATCATATGACCTATTTTCTCTTTAGACAACACATAAAAATGCATACACAATGTAAACATACAGAAAACGTGATGTAAGATTCACTGCCTTGGAAAAGTCATTAATAAAACGACACTGAGGAGCTTAAACATAGTTACCGGATACATTATCGATCGTTGTTTTAAAAAATCGAATCATAAAATATTGTGGTTTCCACATTTCATTTTCAAGTTTTCAATATACTTTCATATGTGTGTGTGTATGTATGTATGCATGTATGCATGTATGCATGTATGCATATGTATTATGCAAGCATGTGTGCGTGCATGCATGCGGATGTGTGTGTGCGTGCGTGTGTGTGTATGTGTGTGTTTGTGTGAGTGCGCGTGTATATATTTCTCATTAAGTACACTTTATGTAACTCATATTTACCAGACATGACTATACTTTTAATATACTTAAACCATCTTTAAAATTGCAAAATAACTTAATGGCCAGACCCTTTTGCCTTAAATTGTATTTTACTAATACGCATGATATACATTGTAATATGTGTTTCTGTGACCCAGTGCTATTATTAGTTCTTAGTTTATACGTAGTGTCTGATATCTCCCGAATTAGGTTTTTTACCTCCCTCATCTCCATTAAATAAGCAGGGCTTTGCATAATACAAAGCTTTTGATCACTTACGAAATTGTGACATTCAAACTTTCCCTGAAGTAACTGACAAATCAACATTTTCATATTTATTGCATAACGGCCTTGGAATCATGTAGCTCGCTCAGTATCGTTCGAAAATGAAGACACCGCTTAAACTGATTATCGAGGGATGTATGCTAGGGTGTGTTGCATATTTCACATTCCATTATAACTCAACTCAATAAAATATAATCTGCTATTTTCATTTTAATCGTGTTTTATGTTTCCAATGGATTACTTTATCAATTCGTTTTTTAACAACACACCACAAAATAGATATAACTCTCGTTGAGGCGTCATTTAGTAATATTTCCATTCCTTCCATTCAATTTGTTGCCTTTTTCCCCCTGTAAATTGTAGAAGTAAGTTTATCTTTTTCTAATGAACACATATCGATCTTCAAGGTTTACAGGGAATTAGTTACAGCTGTCATGGATAATATGGAGTCGTTATTTTTTGTTTCTTATCATGGGGAATTTTGAAAAAGATAGTTCCTAATTGGATGATATACGAGTGGATGAGTTAATTATAGTAAGTATATCATTACACTGAGTGTGCTATTTGGAGAATATTTGAAAGCGTACGAGATTGCACATTAAAACTAGTTGATTGAACTCAAATAGGTAGGGACTTTGATTGTACATATTAAATATATTCCACGATAAAACAATGTAATACTTCCATAGCAATATACAGAGACTTCTTCAAAGGTCACTAGTAACGGCCATTTCCTGGGGTGACCTATTCGTCTAAGGGTCTGTACAATTACAGAATGACAGAATAATATGATTATTGGTTTCAAAAGCCAAAGGATAAATCAGATGATTTCTTCTATATGAAACATCTTTTTATTTCATCCTACCTTTACATTTAGCCCAAATGAAAATTTTGCAATTTACAAATTATTAGGTATTTACTTTTTCAAATCAGACAGCCATTGTATCATTTAAGCCACTTTCCATTTATTATGTGTTTTGAATTATGTGATTGTTTCTTACCGTGGAATATTGATTAGTCTATACCTAGCATGTGCGCAGGGGCTTTCATCTTTTTACAGCCGCCTACGACCTATTAACCAGTGAACAACAGCCTGTGAGATCGACTATAATTATAGCATAATTTCTGTTTATGATATATACTCCACGCATATATTAGAACATTTGAGTTTTGGATAACATACCAGTAATAAGCTAAAATAATCCTGCATTGAACAATATCAGAATGGGAGAGAGAGAGAGAGAGAGAGAGAGAGAGAGAGAGAGAGAGAGAGATTAGTTTATGTTAACTATACAGCAGGTTTTAACAATGTAGCACGACATCAATTAAAATACCATTAAACTATTTTGTTGTATAGTATAAGTTTTAACACTTTCCAGTCATATACTTAAGCAAGTACGTTCGTAGTGAAAGCGTTATTGCACTGCAATGTCATGCCGTGAACTGTTTATATAATACTCACTGTATGTTGAGCATTAAGCTAGGAAATTACTTTTGCATGAAACGATCAATTTGTGCACTTATTACGTTGAGAACATTATTTACATTATGTTATATTATTTATTGAACAATCTAAAATCTAAATTAGGAATTATCAATTATTATTATTTAACTTAATTCATTTAATAGTTTTGTAAATCAAATGAACACTTAATTGATGCGTATGACAAGATATGTCACAACTAATCTTGAATTATTACGACCATAGTGTCAATTACCTCGTGTTAAAATTTGTAAATGACACGATGTAATAGAGTTGTCTGTCTCCCAAGAAATGGAATTTAATAATATTTGAGCAACTTTTCCCCGCCCGAGAAGACAAATCGATTCTTTCCTTAAACGTTATTGACTATCTATATTCTAAATTTTATATAATTATATTACATGCAAGTTACTCGTTGATAAATGAAAGCCAATTTTCTTTAGATGCAGGTTTGTAAAATATGGCTACTTTACTTTATACTCGTTAAACCACAAATTCAGTGTTTGCATTTGTGTCATTGTGTAGATATGTAGCGATTACTCATGTTAAAATTCCCCGTCATAAGAACCGCTGAGAGTATCATTGAACGGTCTTTAATTTGGTAGATGGATTTATTACACACTTTGCGGTGAAATTAACCCATGACATATTTTTTATATTAACGTAGTGTAATATTACTTCCAATTCATCGCTCGGTGTTTTCCGTATAACTCGGCTTTCAAATGTAAATTGCCGAAGTATTTCGGACTTGCCCGAATACAACAATGACGTTGATTTGACATGGTTAAAGGATGTTTTTAGACGTTACGAAATACGATGGCTCAAAGAAACTAATAATTTTTTTTCTCGTTTGTTATCGAGAAGATCTGTTAAATTAATGGTAAATATATTTTTTTCCGAGTTATGTGATAAACGAATCTTGCATTGTTGCTTATTTATTATTGGCTCGCATAATATATGTTGTCCAACTCGTTTAATAAATTCAATAATAAATAAGCACTCGTGCAAGATCCTATATTACACACTGTGTTTTGTGTATGTTTCGTTTTCTGTTACACATGCCATACTTATGATGTGGTATGATCTCCAGACGATGTGCAAGCCATTGGTGAACTTCTAAAATATAAATTGAACATCTCATACCTAAAGTTGGGGAGTTTACTTTTGGTTAAACGTGACATAATCAAGAAATATACCTGTTTTCATATGATATCGCAAATAATAAAGTGCATATTCTAAGTAATATATTTCAACAATTCAATTCAAACTATTTAAATGACTTAAGCATAGATGATAATGTAGTTTGTATGGGAGGCGTACTTCTCACTGTTTATAATATAATTTGTATGGGTGCAATTCAGTTATCATGCCAATTTGTAGTGTGGTGTTATGGAATGACCAATATTCATGCATTAATGAAACCGTTACCTCTATTAACGGATAGCTATACAGAGATATTACTTCAAAATATTTGTTTTCAGAAACCTCACATTTAAGAAAAGGAATATCAGCTGTTATAAAACTAACGCTACCAAGTTCGAATTGAAAATATGATCTCTAAAAACAAACTGAAATTGAAATAGTTTTCATTTGGTGATTTATATAACCGCAAATATTAAATTATGGTGCTGTTTACATATGTACCAGAGGTTAAACTAATATCGTGTTTGCATCATATATGTATAGTGTAAAACTAACGTAACAATAACACGTAGACCCCAAGAGCCTGAAAGTCGTCACTTTGTATAAGTAAATGAACATGCTACACGGAGCAGCGCCATACCAGACAAACCGACTTGATAATAAAATCATGCTATTGTTTGGTTTTGCACTCAGTTGTAAAAAAACTGTTACAATATTATTAGGCTTGTATCTGTCGGAAATATCTATTTCCGATTTACATCGTTTTCTTTAAATATTTCACTTGTCACTACCTATCACATACATTGTATAACCCACCTCAAGCTTGGCCAAATGTTTAGAAGGCTACGCCCTCCTGAATTCAGGGAAAGTTGTTTTGGCACGATGGAATGTTGTTTTCATAAAAAAACAGTAATAATTTACAAGGTTTACTACACTTGCTTTGCGAAGAGAAAAATGATCATCTCTTTGATTGTTAGTACTCATTCGTTGTGTCTTTTCATTAAATTAAATATTTTTAAGAGTTGTACTTGTAAATGAGAACAATTTAAGATTTACAGGGCGGATACTACATATTATTGAATGCATTACCTAAACTCTTTATTAAAACGATGCATTGCATTTTACAACTTGCCTGTCTAGTGGGGTTGGTTGTTTTTTTATACTGGTATCAAAAGTTTAAACGTAAGCATAATCGATATTAGTTTGTCTGCAGGCAGAGCAGTGTCATTTACCAGTCATTTTAAATGCACACATTGAAACTATATTTATATTGATTTATTTCTTTAGAAAATAGATACTTATATCGTGGATTGCAACGCATGTAGCAGCATATGCCTCACAAATGTTTCAAACCCGTGTCTGGTAGTAAAAGAAACAGGTGTCCAAAACATATTAAAGGAGACACAGGATGTTCTCATGACGATCATGTTGCTTTAATAGTTAATGTATTTGAATCAAGAAAATACTGCTGTTCCATTGGTAACACATGTTTAGAAACAATTCCCTTTAAACAAGTGAGGCAAACATTTAAGGACGTTCGGTAAATTACCGTTTTAAATATATTCTATCATTTGAAACCGTTCATTACCAGGAATGGGATCAATTTATTTAATGACACTATATAACGTTTATATTAATTTTCATATTCATGCCTCAAATAAATTTGATGGATAAACATTATAATTATAAAACAAGCAATCTTGTTCATAAAAAAAACGTGAGTGTCTGACATATATGCTCCTCAGCTTTACAATAAACTTGACCAAACACTTTTTTCTACACTATTATTAGGAACAAATGCAGAGTATTTCTTAACAGTGTATTTTAAGAAGAAATTGACAGTCTGAACAAATATCGGAATTGTGAATCGGCTGTTTGTTAGTTTTGTTTACAAGCAGTAGCAGACAAATCAGTGCTCTCGCTAAGTATCGCTACGCCGGAGTTAGATAAATAATTTGTACCGCCATATTATTATTAATGAATTTCTAATATTAATTGAAAGCAATGTGGGCGATTATTTTTTAATTACACAATGAGGATTGAACTATCTTGTTTCTTAAAATAATCATTCATTCAAATTACGTGCGGTGTTTCAAACGGTTATACTGTGATAACAATTTTGTGCATTTGTTTTTTACTTGTTTTTTTATAACCTACGGAGTTCTATTATATTTGGTGCCATACAAATTTGTTTTGTAATTTTAGAAAAAGATTAATTTATAGTCATACTGTTTATTATAAGTACAGAAATAATGAACCAAAGCTGTAATGACACGTCTTGCTACAGCGGGAATGAGCGAGTTGAATTGTCATTTTCAGACTTTTCAACAGTATCTTTCAATTCCTTTAACTCTGCAGAAGTAAATGGAACTAACTCTTCATCTATATCGTCGAGATTTACAAATACGTCACGCGTACCTATTGAACTTCCCGATGAGATGCGATTTGGCGTTCAACACGTAATTTCTGTTACAGCATATTCGTGTTTTTTTGTTATTGCAGCCAGCGGAAATTTAACAGTGTTTATAACACTTTTTCGGAATCGTAAACTAAAATCGCGAGTTAACATGTTTATCATGCATTTGGCCATTGCGGATTTAATAGTGACGTTCATTATGATGCCAATGGAAATAGCCTGGCACGTGACAGTGGAATGGCGGGCAGGCGATGTCGGTTGCCGAATACTGATGTTTTTCCGAACTTTAGGATTGTACTTATCGTCATTTGTTTTGGTTGTGATAAGTCTGGATCGCTATTTTGCAATACTTCACCCCTTGAGCCTTAACGATGCTGATAAAAGAGGAAAAATTATGCTCGCCTTTGCCTGGATGTTCAGTATTGTAGCCAGCATTCCACAGGTAAAGTTTTGAGTTAATTGAACATGATTGTTTCATTGTTGTTTCCATGACAATACATTTTCAAAATCAGTTTACAAGCTTTAGGGGTCGAACTTCTAAAGGTGATATCCAATTATAATGAAACATGTCTACGCATATCGTCTCGTATATTTTGCACGTTTGTTTAAATTACCTGGTAAAAAACGGATATAGATGTAACATACATACCACAACCACTATATACAAAAAACCCTTATATAGCACCTACATTTGGATAGGAATTAAGTAATCCCCTGTCGTGAATATTGTAAAGACATAACAAAAAAAAACATTGATGTTAGAAGCTTCGTATTTGTTTGACACGTACTATCATTGTCATTTGATATAGTAGAATTTTGACATTTTTCTCGACAATAATACGTCATTATGACATCACAGGTATACATCGTTTCAATTAATTATACATTCAATTATTATTGAAATAAACGCTAAACGTCATATAAAATGTAAATCTGTTTTGAAAATCTGAAGATCGTAAATTTTACCGACTCTATCAAAATTGTTTATACTATTACAATGTGTTTCATTTGCGCTTTCAGCTGTTCTAGAATAATGCCATTATGATAATTATTACTTGAAAAACCTGTATATCAATATTGTTATATTTTATGCTCTGTTTAAATGTAGAAAGGATGTATGACGTGTGTGGTTTGTTTTATAACATCTTATCGGTACAGGAGTATTTTAAGCATATGGCATTTTATATTAAACTAGAAGATATGCATTGCCTTCTGATTTTCCAGTTAAATCTCTTGAGTTTTTAAGATGAATCTGTTATTTAGATTCACCATACATGTCTATATTTGATTTTGTTTGTGTTTTTCTCTTCGTAGTTGACATTTCTTAATAGTACAAACTGATGTTAATTTTACAATTCATAAAGCCAAATTGAATAAAGTTTACATTATGCGTTTGTCAATAAAATGTAAAAATCAACTTTTTAGGTAAGGAGCTTAATTAGCATTATGCTTTGTTCCAATTTTGTTGTCATTGTATAGTTATCTATATATATGCGATAAAGGTCAACCCCTCGCAAGGACAAAGGCTTTAACACGCGTCGACTGACGAAGGGAGAACACGAATACACACACACACACACACACACACACACACACACACACACACATTGATACATACATACGTTGTAAACATTATTAATAACATAAGCTTTTTCTTCATATAAACATACAAATTCCTATTGTCAATACATACTTGTATGATTTATGCAATTTCAAATGAAAGGTCACTATAATATGATTAGGTTGTCTCCAATTGGTAAGCTATGTTAAAAAACAAAAAAAGTTACTTTTTTTCATTTAATATAAATACATATAAATACACATTATTCATCGTAGATTTAGCAAATGTTGTATATAAATGCTTACATATGTAAAAAGACTTACACACACACATTAGTTGGTGAATATGTTATGCATGTTATTAAGTTAATCTGACTGATCAGTAACATCTGGGGTAATGTTAAGATAAAGGAAACGATTTTCTCCGTGTAACTTAAAAACAATGCTACTAATGGAGATTTTAGTCAGCGTTATAATTTAAAACATTGCCTCAGAGGTGTAAATAATACGAATGTATATACAATTATAACATTGTAGTAAAACACATAGTTACATAACGAATGCAATGACGTTACACCTCATAATGTGAAAATACTTGATACTGTTAAAAATGTTTGAAAATGTTTAAATTTGAAAGTTGAACTACTAAAACAAACGAAAGCAATATCGTTTCAAGTTTGTTTCAATGTGTTAAATTAAAACAGCATCTTTGTCTCTTTTAAAAACTCCCGTGCCAAAACACCAACGTGTGACCAAAAGAGTTTTTCATTGACTTTTGAAAACTTAACATAAACTATTGATTAATTAGGTAACTATAATTACTGCTTTTTTGTATATCAATTATTTTTATGTCTTGAATATTTCGATAAAAAAATATAATAAAATGTTAAAAACGATGGTTTTTGTAAGTATTAATGTTGATATTAAATAGTAATGCTGTCATAAACGACATTCTAGACCTAGAGCGATAGTAGCATTCGTCACCGATCCCCTGACTAAATCATACCGAACACGCACTGCATGATAGTTGTTTTATATTTATCGCTTTAACTATAGCTTTAACCATTCAACACAAAGCGTTAGTTTCGGTATCGCAAACCGTTTAGTCGTAAAGTTATCAATTCAGGAACTTTATCAATTTGAGGTAAAATGTGTTCAAAGCACCTGCCAATGAACATCTAATTTTCTTAGCTTTGATAATGTTATCTTTTAATGTGACACATTAAACGAGACAGTAAATTTGTGTTTTTTTGTTAGGTTTATTGCTGCGCTGATTGCTATGGAAGTAATTAAGGATGAATATATATTTTAAAGTATTTTCATAGCAGAAGTTCATTTGGTATATAATGAAACTATTGCAATATCCAATGTTAATATGTATATTTTTCTGTTGACAGATATTTACATGTGAAGTCGTAAACATGGCCATGTTCGGTATTTTTAGTACCCAGATTTCAAGCAGCAACATCGCGTATTTGTCTACCTCATTTGAGTTTTATCAAATGTACAGAATCGAAACATATACCACCACGTACGCATTCGACGGACGTATGGATTTACAAATGCAAAACATACGACGAACGCCAAATTCTGAACATTCTAGCGAAGAATGGGAACTATTTTCGCTCTCCTTTTTCCTATCGAAAAACCGGCTTCAAATCAAAATTATCAAAATTACCGAAAAATAAACCAAGCGATCAACACAATCGTAATGATACACCAAATTATGGTGATGATGATGATCATTATCATCACTGTCATCATCATCATTGTTATCATCATCATCGTTATCTTCATTTGCTTACATGCCATTCCGTGTTCTACTTGATTCAATACTACGTCTTTCCATTAAACCAACATCGTTTTAATTAATGTAAAACTTACTCATATTTTTATTCGCTATGAAATAATATGAAAAAGGTAAAACCTATAAGGCGAGCGCAGATGCATGCTTATATATGATAAGATAATGATATTCTTATTATTAGTTAAAAAAGTTTTTTGTGAATATATAACAGTTAAACAGTGGAATGGATTGTTTGTATAATATAATTTGTTAGAAAATGTATTGAAAGGTTAGCAACTGCCATATCACCCACCTAATATATATTTAAACATGAAATATAAACAGGTATTTGTTGAAAATAGTTGAATTATATTTTTCAAATTGGTCTATATTGAAATGAGGTTAGCTATGAATCAGATCACCTATAACAATATTATGAACCAATTCAAATAATATTATCAAGCTTGTATAACAATGTTAGTGAATACTTATATGCATGTTGAATTGATGATTTAAATTCTTTTAAAGTTCATGTGTCAGTTTTGTCATCGTCATTGTCATCACCGTTTTCGTAATTATACACCATACATGTTTCCTTATATATACTTGGTAAAAAATATTTGGTTAGTACCGTTTTCTCCACTTTTCTTGATTGTTCTTTTTATAATGTCCCATCTAAATGTAGTGACCTTTTTTAACAATTCATGCTACAACTTTCTCTTTTGATTTCTGCAAGGACTTATAAAAGTCCATGGTTTCTGCAGTGTCATGATCTCAGTTCTGTTGTTTTTGTAATTCAATGTCTGCTGTCAGTCAGTTTCAGTTAGGATTTGCTTTAATTGTTGATAAGTTTTTATTGTAATTGTTGTATTTTTGTTGTATCTTATCTGTGAACCATGACTTGTCTAGTATTTTTCTGTCAAATTACACTATGCCTACTGGATCGACAAATATAATTGAGTTTTGAGTTTTTCAGATGATATTGATGCTAAATTAAGTTCTATATAATGTGCATATCTGAGAAAGCTTACCTCCAGGAAAAACGATAGTGGGGACTTTCAAAAATGGCGGAAATGTATTTCGTTATTTTATTCATGAACATAACTAAGCCTCTCCCTCTGGAATCAGTGGCCAATGATGACATGATGTTGCATTAATATTCTTTTAAAAAAATTTTTTTTCACCAAATTCCTGTACTTTATATGTACATTCACATACACGCAGATGTTTTTAATTATAATTAATGTCCGCCTCACAAATAATTGGTTAACTAGAGACTTCCGTAATATGTATCCTTCACCTTTTATTACACATTAGTTAAAATACTGGTAGTAATATCTTTATAAAAATACATTCGTAGTGTAGTGATTCGTTGAATGCGGAAACATAAGTCAATGGCTTTTAACATTGGTGCGAGTCGGTTAAAGAGCATAATACATGTTAAGAAGGGTGGCAGCGCAGTTGATAGAGTGTTGACCGCTTACTCCAAAGGTAGCGGTCTTAATCAGTCTTAATGGCATATGCAGGTGACCACACCTCGCTGTCATTGATCAAAAGAGTCAATGATCCTAACAACATAATTAGTTACGTGTCTCGTAATAGTAATACGTTATGAACGAACTCGTTTAATTTTCACAAACCGTATAATGAATGAACCATACCGACGTTGGATGTTTGCTTTAAAGCAGTGTTTGACGTTGGGTAGGGTTAAATAGTTAAATATTAAACAATCTAGTATGTCAATATTTCTTAAAATCTCACAATCATTGTACAATATATTATATGAAATCCTAAATAAAATATTTAAAAATCGCTTGTTTTTTGGTTGAAATTTTGATTTGAAGCCGGTTTTTTTGAAGAAATCGAGAGAGAAAATAGTTCACTAGTATTTTCAGAATATGGCGTTCGTCGTAATGTTTTGCATTAACTTGTCAATCAATACTTCTGTCAAATTTGTTCAGTGGTAATATATGTTCCGATTTTGTACATTAGGTAAAACTCAAATGAGGTCGACAAATATGATTGTTGCTATAAATTGGTCAAAATGTCCGAACATGGACACGTCACATATAGTTATATGCTAAATTTATCACAGGAAAAAATACACATACACATTGGAAATTACTTTTAGACTTAAGTTTCATTATACAGGGTGTCCGAAAAAAAAAAGGTAACACATTGATGCCTTCATAGCTTTGCGAAATTTCCGGAGTATTTAGATGAAACTTACATCACATTAAAGGTGTTATGTTAACGTTTTAGTTGCTTGAATGAAAACGCGTTAAAATTAATAACGTTGCAACGGTATGACGTCACTCAAATGTTTTGTCATTTTGAAAATGATGCGACTAACGTCGGATCAGCGTATTTTCATTGTGAAAAAATATTACGAAAACAAGTGTGTCACAAATGTATAAAGGAAGTTGAAAAACCTTTTAAGAATAGAAAGGTGAGCATATTTACGAGGAAGCATATTTACGAGATCGTGGATAAGTTTAAACGATGTGGATCGATAGATGATGCTCCAAAATCGGGTCGGCCAAATTCGAGTAGAATCGAGGAAAATGTGAGTACACTTTGGGAGTTGTTCTGTGACAGTCTGGAAAATTCAATGAGACGAACATCTTCGGAGACAGGTATTCCCAAATCTTCTATTCATGATATAGTGAAGAAGGAGCTTAAACTATTTCCATACAAAATTGAGATATTGCAGAAATTACAATCACTGACCAGGTTCAAAGACTTGAATTTTGCCGCTTGGCCGCTGACGTTGCTGATAATTACGCGGACGTATGTCGCAAAGGCCGTTTGTGATTAATAATGTATCAAAATATAGTAGCATTATATTAATATGGCTAACTCATCAATAATATGTAACATTATATTAATATGATTTACTTATCATTAATATGTAACATTATATTAATGTAGTTTACTTATCATTAATATGTGACATAATATTAATATAGTTCACTTATCAATAATATGTAACGTAATATTAATATAGTTTACTTATCATTGATATGTAACACTGTATTATTATGGTTTACTTATCATTAAGATGCAATTCTTTATTAATATGGTTTACCTATCATTAATATGCAATTCTATATTAATATGGTTTACCTATCATTAATATGTAACACTGTATTAATATGGTTTACTTATCAATAATAAGCAAAACTATATTAATATGGTTACTTATCATTAATATGTTACATAATATTAATATAGTTCACTTATCAATAATATGTAACATAATATTAATATATTTTACTTATCATTAATATGTCACACTGTATAAGTATGGTTTACTTATCATTACTATGCAATTATATATTAATATAGTTTACTTATCATTAATATATAACACTGTATTAGTATGTTCTACTTATCATTTATATGCAATACTATATTAATATGGTTTACTTATGATTAACTTGTAACACTGTATTAATATGGTTTACTTATCAATAATAAGCAAAACTATATTAATATGGTTACTTATGATTAACATGTAACACTGTATTGATATGGTTTACTTATTATTAATAAGCAACACTATATTGATATAGTTACTTATCATTAATATGTAACACTGTATTAATATGGTTAACTTATCATTAATATACAATAATATATCATATAGTTTGCTTTACAATGAAATGTAACATTATAGTAATATGGTTTACTTATCATTAATATGTAACACTGTATTTATATGGTTTACTTATCATTAATATGTAACACTATATTAATATGGTTTGCTTATCGATAAGGTGCAATACTATATTAATATGGTTACTTATCATAAGTATGTAACACTATATTAATATGGTTTTCTTATCATTAATATTTAACACTGTATTAATATGGTTTACTTATCATTAATATGCAAAACTATATTAATATGGTTACTTATCATTTATATGTAATACTGTATTAATACGGTTTACTTATCATTTATATGTAATACTATATTAATATGGGTTACTTATCATTAATATGTAACACTATATTAATATGGTTACTTATCATTAATAGATAACACTATATAATATGGTTACTTATCATTAATATGTAATACTGTATTTATATGGTTTACTTATCATTAATATTTAATACTATATTAATATGGTTATTTATCAATTATATGTTATACATTATTTAT
Organism: Panopea generosa; assembly: GCA_029582155.1. Classification (NCBI taxonomy): domain Eukaryota; kingdom Metazoa; phylum Mollusca; class Bivalvia; order Adapedonta; family Hiatellidae; genus Panopea; species Panopea generosa. The sequence goes on along the minus strand of CM055906.1, from coordinate 20,978,972 downwards.
ATGGGTTACTTATCATTAATTTGTAATACTATATTAATATGGGTTATTTATCATTAATATGTAACACTATATAAATATGGTTTACTTATCACTAATATGTAACACTATATTAAAATGGTCACTTACCAATAATATGTAATACTATATTAATATTGGTTACTAATCAATAATATGTAATACTATATTAATATGGGTATATATCATTAATATGTAATACTTTATTAATATGGTTTACTTATCATTTATATGTAACACTATATTAATCTGGTTTACTTATCATTACTCGCTTTAAACTAGAGGATTTCACTTTCACAATATCACAACATATTACGGGTTATATATTGCATATCCAATTTTAATGATGGAGTGTGACTTCAAAATGAATCTGAATATTTCTATCGTTCTTCCACGAGTAAATGACTAAACTTTCTTGCATTGAATTGTTGGACTGAGCTGGACTCTATCCCATTAGTCAACTTGCATTACACCTCCCGATGACGTTGGACCCAATATTGGATATGAAGTACGTTATAAATATACAAATTAATAGGTATTACAAGTTCAGAACTGCACTAGTATTGCTTCACATGTCTGTAACATAAGAACACATTACTGACTCAAAATAAGGTATTTGATAGAACTAGTAATAGTATAGATTAAAATGCATACTAAAAGGTTGATTATAAAACAGTAAATCTCGTTTGAGGTTCATCCAATCACAGGGTCTTTGCTCACCAAAATTCACGAATTTCATTCTTAATGCGCAATCAATGTTTCATTCGTGAATAAAAACCGTTTGAAAATTCAATAATAATGCTAGTAGTGAATAATTTATAACTTTTAAAGATGATTATTTGCTTTCAATTAAATTCGTGCTCGTGCACTGAAATGTAATTTAATCAAAATTATATATATATCACATATATATGTGCAATAAAGAACAATTGCCGGAATAAATAACACAAACTACTTATTACAGTTACTTTCAATAACTCTATTATAATTCTATTATGACAAACTGTAATAGTTTAAGTCAATAACAAGTATTCTTCGTCCTATCAGCTTAATTAAAAATTATAAATCAAGTTGCCTGATTTCCCCCCACATTTTCTCGCAATTACAGTAATATAAATATAACCGAGATGCTGACATATGGGGGATAATAGGCAGCAATTGCTAGACAAACTCTAAAAATACACATAATACCAAGTGGTAATAAATACTCAGAATAACCGACGGGATTGTGGTCATAAAAACACGAATTTATCAGTCATATTCATTAATTAAGATTCTTCCGCAAGACGTCAGGCGTTAAAAGCTATAACTGTAATATTCCTTCGCAACACTGAGGGGAATATGACGACGTTTCCATTTATTAGATTATCCTCCAGATGCGATACGTCAATGTCGTCACTAATCACCCCATGTAGAGAATAATGGTCAAATAGCCGCAAACGTCGCATGTCAATGTCAATTATCTGAGTATCACTTTGGAATTCTGAACTTAAGCATGCTTTACTGCCATATGCATGTATAGTGTTTGGTGTTTGAATACAACAAATATATTCTTATTACCCAAAACTCCAACATGAAATCGTACACGTTTTATTTTACTTGTATAATCATATATAAATAAAGGCAAATACATGGATATTTACACAAAACTAGATTATTTCATGTTTAATACCATGTCAAATTAATTAACATATGTTCATTTATAACGTTTTGACTTCTTAAATCTTAAAATGACTATCCGATTACTTCATTTTTTGTACGTGCAATTCGTGTTAGGCCGAGAGCAGACGTAACGTCTGTTTCGCAATATGCATCCGTTGTGTGCATTCACGGTTAAACTTATATAAACCCGGTAAAATGATGACACTTGTCATCTAGTTCAACTTGATTATTCAGCGTTAATAAAGTATTGAAATTGGATAATGCAAATGTCTTATAATATATAATATGTCGTCATTTAAGTATATTTGAATACATACAATTGATATAACTTCATATTTGTTTTTATATGAAATATGCATGTACCAGTCTTAATCGCCATTTCTAGTTAAAAAAAACACGCTTACCTACTTACATACCATTATTTCAAACAAGTTAAGGCCATTCAAAGATTATAGACACACTACATATAATTGTCATATCATAAATTATAGAATGATTAATGAATTCTAACTGAATTCAACATTTAATAGCAATTCGATTTTAATGCATACCATCTATTCATATCGAAATATATTAGTCATTATTTAGCTATATTTCATCGTCTTACTTTCAAATAGCTTAGTGTTTTGCTGCTTTACTGTGTGTCTTCATTCTTAAGTACAGTACTCACATGCGGACGGATGTTCAATCTCCGGCCAGGTCATACGATATATCTAAAAAATGGTACTAGAAGCCTCTTCGCTGATCTCTCAGCTATACAATATATATTGTAGTATGGTCGGCTCAGTGTCAGTATACTTTGGTTAGGCTTGGTGTCATGTCATTTGTTAAAATGGTACTAGAAGCCACTTCGTTGATCTCTCAACTTTACAATATATGTCGTAGTTTGGTCGGCCCAGTGTCAGTATACTGTGGCCAGGTTGGGTATCGTGTTAAAATTTGTTAAAATGGTACTAGAAACTTCCTCTTTGATATCTCAGCTATACAATATATGTCGTAGTATAGTCGGCCCAGTGTCAGTATACTGTTGCCAGCTTGGGTATCATGCCAATTGTTAAAATGGTACTAGAAGCTTCCTCGTTGATCTCTCGCCTTTAAAATATATGTCGTAGTATGGTCTGCCCAGTGTCAGTATACTGTGGCCAGGATGGGTTTCATGCCATTTGTTAAAATGGTACTAGAAGCTTCCTCGTTAATCTCTCAGCTATACAATATATGTTATAGTATGGTCAGCCCAGTGTCAGTATACTAAGGCTAGGTTGGGTATCATGCCATTTGTTAAAATGGTACTAGAAACTTCCTCGTTGAAATCTCAGCTTTACAATCTATGTCGTAGTATGGGCGGTCCAGTGTCAGTATACTAAGGCTAGGTTGGGTATCATGCCATTTGTTAAAATGGTACTAGAAGCTTCCTCGTTGAAATCTCAGCTTTACAATATATGTCGTAGTATGGTCGGCCCAGTGTCAGTATACTGTGACCAGATTGGATATTATGTCATTTGTTAAAATGGTACAAGAAGCTTCCTCGTTGATCTTTCAGCTATACAATATATGTCGTAGTATGGTTGGCCAAGTGTCATTATACTGTGGCTAGGGTGGGTATCATGCCATTTGTTAAAATGGGACTAGAAGTTTCCTTGTTGATCTTTCAGCTATACACTATATGTTGTAGTATGGTCGGCCCAGTGTCAGTATACTGTGGCCAGGTTGGGTATCAAGTAATTTGTTAAAATGGTACTAGAAGTTTCTTCATTGTTCCCTCAGCTATGCAATACATGTCGTAATATGGTTGGCCCAGTGTCAGTATACAGAGGCTAGGTTGGGTATCATGCCATTTGTTAAAATGGTACTAGAAGCTTTATCGTTGATCTCTCAGCTATACAATATATGTCGTAGTATGGTCGACCCAGTGTCAGTATACTGTGGCTACGTTTGGTATCATGCCAATTGTCAAAATGGTACAAGAAGCTTCCTCGTTGATATCTCAGCTATACAATATATGTCGTAGTATGGTTGGCCCAGTGTCAGTATACTGTGACCAGGTTGGATAATATGACATTTGTTAAAATGGTATTAGAAGCTTCCTCGTTGATATCTCAGCTATACACTATATGTCGTAGTATGGTCGGCCCAGTGTCAGTATACTGTGACCAGGTTGGATATTATGCCATTTGTTAAAATGGTACTAGAAGCGTCCTCGTTGATATCTCAGCTATACAATATATGTCGTAATATGGTCGGCCCAGTGTCAGTATACTGTGGCTAGTTTGAGTATCATGCCATTTGTTAAAATGGTACTAGAAGCTTCCTCGTTGAAATCTCAGCTTTACAATATATGTCGTAGTATGGTCGGCCCAGTGTCAGTATACTGTGGCTATGTTGAGTGTCATGCCATTTATTAAAATGGTACTAGAAGTTTCCTCGTTGATCTCTCAGCTATACAATATATGTTGTAGTATGGTCGGCCCAGTGTCAGTATACTGTGACCAGGTTGGGTATCATGCCATTTATTAAAATGGTACTAGAAGTTTCCTCGTTGACCTCTCAGCTTTACAATTACAATATATATCGTAGTATGGTCTGCCCAGTGTCAGTATACTGTGGCTAGGTTGAGTATCATGCCATTTGTTAAAATGGTACTAGAAGTTTCCTCGTTGGTGTCTTAGCTATACAATATATGTCGTAGTATGGTCTGCCTAGTGTCAGTATACTGTGGCTAGGTTGGGTATCATGCCATTTGTTAAAATGGTACTAGAAGCTTCCTCGTTGATCTCTTAGCAATACAATATATGTCGTAGTATGTGCGGCCCAGTGTCAGTATTCTGAGTCTAGGTTGGGTATCATGCCATTTGTTAAAATTGTACTAGAAGTTTTCTCGTTGATCTCTCAGCTATACAATATATATCGTAGTATGTTCGGCCCAGTGTCAGTTCACTGTGGCTAGGTTGGGTATCATACCAATTGTTGAAATAGTACTAGAAACGTCATCGTTGATCTCTTAGCAAAACAATATATGCCGTAGTATGTTCGGCCCAGTGTCAGTATACTGTGGCTAGGTTGGGTATCATGCCATTTGTTCAAATGGTACTAGAAGTTTCCGCGTTGATCTCTTAGCAATACAATATATGTCGAAGTATGTTCGGCCCAGTGTCTGTATACTGAGGCTAGGTTGGGTATCATGCCATTTGTTAAATGGTACTAGAAACTTCCTCTTTGATCTCTTAGCAATACAATATATGTCGTGGTATGTTCGGCCCAGTGTCAGTATACTGAGGCTAGGTTGGGTATCATGCCATTTGTTAAATAGTACTAGAAGTTTCATCGTTGATCTCTTAGCAATACAATTTATTTCGTAGTATGTTTGGCCCAGTGTTAGTATACTGTGGCTAGGTTGGGTATCGTGCCATTTGTTAAGTGGTACTAGAAACTTCCTCGTTGATCTCTTAGCAATACAATATATGTCGTAGTATGTTCGGCCCAGTGTCAATATACTGTGGCCAGGTTGAGTATCATGTCATTTGTCTAATGGTACTAGAAGTTTCCTCGTTGATCTCTCAGCTTTACAATATATATCGTAGTATGGTCTGCCCAGTGTCACTATACTGCGGCTAGGTTGAGTATCATGCCATTTGTTAAAATGGTACTAGAAGTTTCCTCGTTGATCTCTCAGCTTTACAATATATATCGTAATACGGTCTGTCCAGTGTCAGTATACTGTGGCTAGGTTGAGTATCATGCCATTTGTTAAAATGGTACTAGAAGTTTCCTCGTTGATCTCTCAGCTTTACAATATATATCGTAGTATGTTCGGCCCAGTGTCAGTATACTGTGGCTAGGTTGGGTATCATGCCAATTGTTAAAATAGTACTAGAAACGTCTTCGTTAATCTCTTAACAATACAATATATGCCTTAGTATGTTCGGCCCAGTGTCAGTATACTGAGGCTAGGTTGGGTATCATGCCATTTGTTAAATGGTATTAGAAACTTCCTCGTTGATATCTAAGCAATACAATATATGTCGTAATATGTTCGGCCCAGTGTCAGTATACTGAGGCTAGGTTGGGTATCATGCCATTTGTTAAATGGTACTAGAAACTTCCTCGTTGATCTCTCAGCTTTACAATATATATCGTAGTATGTTCGGCCAAGTGTCAGTATACTGTGGCTAGGTTGGGTATCATGCCAATTGTTAAAATAGTACTAGAAACGTCTTCGTTAATCTCTTAGCAATACAATATATGCCTTAGTATGTTCGGCCCAGTGTCAGTATACTGAGGCTAGGTTGGGTATCATGCCATTTGTTAAATGGTATTAGAAACTTCCTCGTTGATATCTAAGCAATACAATATATGTCGTAATATGTTCGGCCCAGTGTCAGTATACTGAGGCTAGGTTGGGTATCATGCTATTTGTTAAATGGTACTAGAAACTTCCTCGTTGATCTCTAAGCAATACAATATATGTCGTAGTATGTTCGGCCCAGTGTTACTATACTGAGTCTAGGTTGGGTATCGTGCCATTTGTTAAATGGTACTAGAAACTTCCTCGTTGATCTCTTAGCAATACAATATATGTCGTAGTATGTTCGGCCCAGTGTCAGTATACTGAGGCTAGGTTTGGTATCATGCCATTTGTTAAATGGTACTAGACGTTTCCTCGTTTGTCTCTCAGCTATACAATATATGTCGTAGTATGTTCGGCCCAGTGTCAGTATACTGTGGCCAGGTTGAGTATCATGTCATTTGTTAAATGGTAATAGAAGTTTCCTCGTTGATCTCTCAGCTTTACAATATATCGTAGTATGGTCTGCCCAGTGTCAGTATACTGTGGCTAGGTTGAGTATCATGCCATTTTTTAAAATGGTACTAGAAGTTTCCTCGTTGATCTCTCAGCTTTACAATATATATCGTAATATGGTCTGCCCAGTGTCAGTATACTGTGGCTAGGTTAAATATCATGCCATTTGTTAAAATAGTACTAGAAGTGTCCTCGTTGGTCTCTCAGCTTTACAATATATATCTTAGTATGGTCGGCCCAGTGTCTGTATACTGTGGCTAGGTTGGGTATCATGCCATTTGTTAAAATGGTACTAGACGTTTCCTCGTTGATCTCTTAGCAATACAATATATGTCGTAGTATGTTCGGCCCAGTGTCAGTATACTGTGGCCAGGTTGAGTATCATGTCATTTGTTAAATGGTAATAGAAGTTTCCTCGTTGATCTCTCAGCTTTACAATATATCGTAGTATGGTCTGCCCAGTGTCAGTATACTGTGGCTAGGTTGAGTATCATGCCATTTTTTAAAATGGTACTAGAAGTTTCCTCGTTGATCTCTCAGCTTTACAATATATATCGTAATATGGTCTGCCCAGTGTCAGTATACTGTGGCTAGGTTAAGTATCATGCCATTTGTTAAAATGGTACTAGAAGTTTCCTCGTTGGTCTCTCAGCTTTACAATATATATCTTAGTATGGTCGGCCCAGTGTCTGTATACTGTGGCTAGGTTGGGTATCATGCCATTTGTTAAAATGGTACTAGAAGCTTCCTCGTTGATCTCTTAGCAATACAATATATGTCGTAGTATGTTCGGCCCAGTGTCAGTATACTGAGGCTAGGTTAGGTATCATGCCATTTGTTAAAATGGTACCATGCCATTTTTTAAAATGGTACTAAAAGTTTATATAAAAGGATAAAAGTTTATTTTGCGGCGGTTATATAATAGATGGAGTGGTGGTTGTCTAAAACTTGCGGGTTTGATCCCCAGCCCGACCCGTTGATCTTCTTAAAACAAAATTCACTACTTTGTCTTATAGGGTGTGGATTCGAAAAAGGTTTTTAGAAGCACTGAGCTTATTTAGCAATCGAGCTAAAGTAAATTAGTATAAACTATAGCATAATAGGGAAATATTACCCCATATAAATGAATAAAATAACACTTTACATGTAAATAAACTGTGTAAAGAATATTTATGAAGACTGTTGTCATATAAATCATAATCGTAGTACGGAAGTGAATAAATCAACCCAAACTAAATAGAAAAAGGCATATAAATGAACTATTGATAACATATAAATGACCTTTATTGAAATAAAATGACATTTTTTCCGAACAAACAGAGGAAGTAACTTAGAAGAATAGGCCAAAAATTACACGCCACAGGCACGTAAACTATTATTGATATCAGTCCAGTGTTTATGAATACTGATCGGTTTGCGTTTCTTATCATTACAGCATCCATAAATATATATATATATATATATTATAAAACAATTTTCATACAAAATTTAAAAACAAAAGCAGAAAAAGCAGATTATATGCATCAAACCTTAAAAAATATTATTGGAACAGCAACGGACTTCAAAAAACATGAACAATGCACAAGACAAACAACATTTGAACCTCGTGATAAGGTGATGCTGCACAGGAAAAGAAGCAAAATGGTGGAAACAATGAAATGAGCGCTAATATTTAGCTTCGCCTAGGTCCAAATATTTTTTTTTTAGAAATGATAGGGCATCGTTTTGTATGCCTCTATTCTTTTCACTGTTGTGTCTTTGGTCATCGTACAAATAAAGTGTATACTTAAAGATATCACTAATCGGCCAAGGTGATTGGCGATATACGTTGATATGGGAGATCGCAATATTTTATAAGCTTCGTACCTTTCAAATATTACTCTGTTTCCTAAATATGATTGCACATTTTTGTAACATTGTTACCTAGCACATGTTTTCATGCCGTCCACTTGAAGGATTGCCTTTGTCGAACCGTTTAATATTATTTGCGTTTCATTTTCTATTTAACAAATTATAAAACCGTCTGACAGAACAAGTCAATGAATTTATAGCTGTATTCTTTTATTTTTATGATGATAAATTGTAATGGCTTAGGTTAATAGCACGCTTTCGTCTTACATCAACTTAATCACGAAATATAACTCAGGTTTCATTTACCTTTTGCCATCAATTTATGCAGTTACGACAATATGGATATAAATGATTTACGTATATATGAACAAACAGGAAATTTGCCAGACAAAATTAAAACATATCAAATATATGTACTCAATGATCAAGGGACCGGGATTATAAAATGACACACTTCTCAGTCGGAGCCATTCATTAAGTTTTTGTAAAATTCTTTTGTAACACTAAAGGGAAATTGATATGTCATTAAAAATTATTACAGTACACGCCAGATCTGATATGCCAATTGTAATTTCATTTATTGTAATATCCGTCAGATGTGATATGCCAATGGTAGTCATTTATTATACATGTAATATCCGTCAGATGTGATATGCCAATGGTAATGTCATTTATTATAATATCCGCCAGATGTGATATGCCAAAGGTAATGCCATTTATTATAATATCCGCCAGATGTGATATGCCAATGGTAATGCCATTTATTAGAGTACTAGCCAGATCTGATATGCCAATGTCAATATCATTATTAGAGTAACTCGCCAGATCTGATATCCCAATGTCAATGCCATTTATTTGAGTACTCGCCAGAACTGATATGCCAATGTCAATATCATTATTACGGTACTCACCAGATCTGATATGCCAATATCAATATCATTTAATAGTGTACTCACCAGATATGATATGCCAAAGTCAACATCATTATTAGAGTGTCAGCCGGATGTGATACACTAATGTCGTCATTACTAATCATCCTTTGCAGAGAATATTGGTCAAATATTATTACACGTCGCATGTCAATGTCATTTATTAAAGTATCCGCCAGATCTGTTATGCCAATGTCAATGTTATCGCTTATCATCCTATCGGGAAGATATTGCTTTAATAGTTACAAATATCCTATGTCAAAGATATAACAATGACGTCATAAACAGCAACATAGCGAATCCATAATAAAATAGTGAATGATGTAAAATTACTAAATAAACCATGCTATAATGAAATGGACTTCATGTGAATGTCACACGAATTCTGATATACATGTACTTCTTTCATGTGAAATATCCAGAAAACGGACATGCAAGCGTATATATAATCTCTGATCTGACATAAAAATTAAGCAACAATAAATACTGTACTCTAAACTAAAAATGCAGCCCACTGTAGAATCAGAATAAATGATGTCACAGAGCTTCCAATAAAGTATGACATATATGGATATGACATACATAGCTATCGAGGTCATCAAAAAGCTCTTAACAGCATGATATGTGGATAGAATTGTCAATGATACATGCATTTGGCAAAATACGTGTCAAAGACGAGAATAGCTATCGGAAATTAACAATATATTATACCATCTCATCAAACGTACACTTATGACACATCAACCAGGACATTAACGAAATATTGTAATGGTTACACTCGTAAACAGAGAATATTTGAAATTGATTAAAAAACTAGTAATACATGCAATGCCTCTTTATATCAAAGTCTTTTCCCGTTAAAATCAAGCTAAGTATGCATTGATTTATCTTTAAATTTATTTCCGTCGATGATTTACTACACTATTGGTTATAATTCGAATGCGGTTGTATATAAAACTGTTTGGGACTTTTTTTAAAGTACGCGACGTCTGATAGTTTTGTTTATACGTCTAGACAATACCTCATTCATCAATAAGTAGATCGTGGTTTTGAATAGAGATTTATTTTCTTAAATAAGAATGGTTACAAACTTCAGCATACATAGTGACTGGTGTAACTATGCTTGGAAGGGTTTCAGAAGCATGTAAAACTATGACGTTGAAATTATACGCAAGTACACACGAACATTTAAATGTTTCCAGTTAAAAGAGACATAATCTTTATATATTTGGAGACGTAAATTAATATGTATATATATATATATATATATATATATATATATATATATATATATATATATACACACATTTCTATGTGCTTTTATATAAAATACACAAATAAACAGCCTAAAGTCGCAATTTCCAGTTTAACACCCATATTATTTAATTTTAAAGGTCAAATGGGGTTACTCAAAGATTATTTAATGATATAGTTTACCGTCTCAAATCTTTTGCTTTAATTTCTATTTTAATAATGTTCTCTTTTTAAGTACAGTACTCAAATGCAAAACATCGTAGTAGGTTCGCTGATGTTTATTTTGAAATGAAAACAGTGGTTGTGGTGAGAAGAGACAATTAACAGAAATATAATATAAGCTAAATAAGGCGCTATACTAACTGTTTTGTCTTATTTGACACTTAGACATTGATTTCTAAGGCAGAGAGCTATTTGTATTGTCATGAGCAATGCATAAAACGGTGAATATGTTAGAATGACAGAATACATTTCTAGAAAAAATCGCAAGCAATACAGAATTTTTATATTTTGAAAGATTACAGAGAATAACCAAACTTACAATATGCGTATAATACTGTAGTATTAGTACAAAAAACTAGGTACAGATAGCTTGCTGTCAGTCTAATACGATAATCCAATCAGCGATCGATATTGAGATTGAATTCGAGCTCCGCCATTTTTCGTTAACAAGCTGCCAATGTGTAAGTAAACATTACAATGTATTTCCGTGTACAAACCCCTGTACTTAGGTACTGTATAGTCGTTTCTCGCCTCTGGCCATTTGATAGCAAGAGCACCGCCTCAGCACACATAGTGCCGGTGATAAGCTTTAACCGTGTTTACGTGTGCAGACAAAAATACGTAAAAGTATATTAGAGATGTCAATCTAATATGAAAGAATCGCAGATCACACTACAATGTATTCAGAGCAATAATGACACTAGTTTTATAAAAATGATGCATCAATAGGAATTTAAAAAGAATAAAAATAGTAAATGACTGGACAATAAGGTAAGTACAAGATGAAATGTCTATGTTATAAACTATTAAACTCTGCACAATAACACAAATTTGTAAATATAATCATAGCGTGTGTTGAGACAAGGTATGCTTTGGAAAAAAGCTTCTTCGCTGGGTGTTATGCATTTACAGGATATTTCTATGTGTTGTTGGTCCGTTGTCATTATACTATGAATGGGTGGTGTATCATACAATGTGTCTGCGGCATGATACTCCAGTATGGTAGTGCTTCGAATACTCTCTCAAGCTGACACCGTCGCAATATAATAATTGAAGAATTATTGGAACTGCCGCTAAACACCATTCAGCAACTACTAATCAGGACTATTCACATTACACATCGACAACACTATATTAAAAAGATAGCTTACAAAAGTTTTTTCAATTGTTTAATTTCAATCAGACAGAATTGACGGTGATAAATGTGTGAATTTATTTGACAATACAAAATCACATTATTGTATAATATTGCAATTGTCTTAGTGCAAGACCTTCTAATTCCAGATGTACGGCGACGGTTGTTATGTTATTACGATAAACGTGTAAGATTTGAATATTCAATATCCTTTGAAATCATTTGTAAATTTACATGAACTCTGAATATTGTTGTGCATGTGTGCAGGCAGTTTACCACTGACGTATTTGATAATTGATTTTTCGAAAAATAAAAGGATAACACTCAATTGTATTAAAAACAACGCTATTCGTGCCCAGAACGTCTCACACACCAATTATTTTGTACTGTTCTACATATAGAGGCATGCACTTTTGGAACACTTAACACTTTGCCAATGGTTCTAAAAGTGTCTTGTTTCCAAAGGTTGCACGCTGTAAGTTCAAATATGCAGAAAAACAAGGGGTTGACCAGGTTGCTAAATGCTGAGAAATTATTTTATTCATTTTAAAGATGTCATCGCCCGCCATCATCTAACCTAATGTCCAGATTAGGTTTATATGAGTGTCAACCAGTTCAAGCTGCATAAATAATAATAATAAGGAGAGAAAGAAGAGACTGAAAAAGAAATACTATTCATACGCAATACCAATATAACGAAAAGCGACAATTGTTTTGAAAACGAAACTAGATTCGAATCAAAAGGATGCAGTTTCTTCTAAGCGTCTACCAAAAATGATCAGATTGCTGAACGTCTCACATACCAAATAGTTTTATATTGTTCTACATATAGATACATGCAATTATGGAACACTGAACACATTGTCAATGGTTCTAAAGGTGTCTTGTTTCCTTAGAATGTCCTCTGTTAATCCAAATATGCATGAAAAACATGGGATTGTCCAGGTTGCTTTTTCACAATTTTTTGACAATTCTACCAACTTGCTGTAGTGTATCACTTCGCATCTTTTAACTGCTAGATCTTCACCAAACAGAACCCATTGTCATCCAAACTTGGCAGATTTCATGGAACTTTTCCAATATTCTCATGTGTACAACAAAGGACAAAGTCAAAGGAAAGCTATTGCCATGACCCCGGCGTCGTCGCCGGTGTTGTCGTCTGAAGAAACCCAGGTTAAACCTTTTTTTTTAAGTTTATCTATGCAATCACTTATTGGATGTGAATGAAATTTCGCATGTGTGTTCACTTTCATCAATGGAACACACACAGACAAGAACCATAACTCTGTATTGCATTTTGGCACAGTTATGGTTCTTTTTTAACTTAGACACCCAGAGGCGAGCTTTGTTGTCTTCTGACAACTTTTGTTCAAAATATTAGATTGTTGAACTCGCTAAAACAATAAATACTTTGATGATTACCAAAGACACTGTTGAATGAAGAATCATTGGATTTGTTGCTTGATTTATGATTTTTCTTGAAATAATGTCAACAAAATTCCATTCAAAATCTAGAAAGCGCTTAAGGTCACCATCCCGTCAAAATAAATTATATTCAATCAAAGTAAACAATATCTGTTAACAAAATGAAAACAACAAGAATGGAAATTCCACACAAGAAAATATTCTTAAAAATGTGAAATTAGTCGAAGAAAGGGTGTTTTGTGAATTCCCTAGACCTGATAATTTATTTTCATTCAGACAGAAATAATGGTGATTAATCTATCCGTTGCCGTGGCGATGGCTACTCGCAATATTGCATAACAGCAGAACAGTGGTTGATGCCAACTGCACAGACACGACAATATTTTGTTGATTGTTATGTTATTAGGTTAAACGATTTATAGTTAGATATTAAGTACTACTTAATTTAGAGCAATACAGCTTTTTTAAAATATGCATGAATATTGAATTAGGTAAATTTGCTTTTGTTTGTGTTGTAAGGAAATTTTATTTGAAACGTAAGTTACAAGCTGAATTTCTAAGTACAATAAGAACAGTTGCAATAGTAAAGTAGTTCTGATGAAGAAATAAATGACGAATAATACATGCGTGGCATGATTTTGAAGAGTCACAATTTAATTCAAAGTGTGTAACTTTACAGTCCTTAATACATAATTTATACAGTTCGTTTCATTCCGTATATCAAAATAGCATAAAACTATTTCCGAATATCAAAAATAACAAATTATTTTTGAATATCTTTTAACATCCTGACACACAAACATAACACTTCTCCTCAATTTAAAATAGTCTCTTTTATGATATATATATAATGACATTGGAGATGTTAGTACGACCAAGCACATACTGAATTAGTAAGTGGTAAATAGAGGTGACATTGTATTTCAAATAGTTACAATGATGTCGTAAAAGTCGGTGAATTATTTATCAAACATAATTTATCGTTTGGAATGTAATAAATACCAGTAATTACACGTATGACTAAAAACAAAGGAAATGTTAAACAATATTAAGAAATAAAAGTAAACACTCCTTAAAATGAAATATGCAATGTATGTAGTATATCTTGTACACTGTGGGTTAGTGACACACTGCAATACGCCGTAAAATATGTCCTGAATGAAGTAAAATTGCAGCGGTGGTGTTCTGGTAGAGTGTCCACCTTATTAGCAGGTTTCATGTTTAATCTCTGCCTGGTTATACCAAAGACATGAAAGGTGGTTATTTAAGCTTCCTAGCTCGGCGCTCGGAGTTTGTCGACCCGCACCAAATTGTATAAACACTGGTTTACTTTAACTTTGGTTAACTCTTAACCCTTGTTAATCCTAGTTTATCCAAACTGGTTAATCTGTTGTATACAACTTTGTTGTACCAACGTATTATAAAACCGCTAACCAGAATTTTAACAGTATTTTTAACTTAATCAAACATTTAACCAACTGGTTAAAGTTAACCAGTGTTTATACAATTGGGTCCTGGTGTTTGTATAATATGACTTGATGGGTTCATAACAGGCGTCTGTAGCATGATACTCAAGTATGGTTGAGCTGAATACTATATCAAGCAGGCACCGTCGTGATATGATTAAACTTTTATTGAAAGCTACACTGTACGCCATACGATACAATACTATTTCAGTGTGAAAGTGTTGTCAAGAATTAGGAGCCTGTGACGTATCAAGCTGTTCATCATGGCGTCATGGCTACTGCCAGAACAGTTCTAGAGAAGCATCACTGTTGCTCTTGTTTATATCAAAATGCATTGCGATGTTTTATACCAGTGATAAGCTCTGTTTTAATTGCTCAAAATTAAATGTTACTTAAGTTTGTATTAAGTTGCTTTAAGCAGATATGCACTCACAGAAATTGTGCGTCAACGAACGCATTTAACTAAAGTTGCCGCTTTACCGGGCATATTGCATTACAGCATTAAACAAATAAAGTCAGATTATGAAACTCGTAAACATGTTTCAAGCATGTCTGCTATTTGTCTTCTCTTCAATATTTATGTTAACGAGATGATTCTAACCGCAAGCATTTATTTATTCTATGCCACATTGGTACTCAATATTGGTTCCACGGTTTCGATTGGTTAGTTTGTGTAATCTTAGGCAAACCATGCCTAATCAATACAGTTATGTTAATACTAAGGAGAAATCATTGCAAATAAGATGTTTCCGATAGAATTATGTTCCTTGAATCAGATATGATAGATGTGAATTAAGGAACATAGGACGGATAATAATGTCTTTCCTCGTATCTTATGAATTGCTCGTATGAAATGATAGTCCATAATATACACAACTTCGCTTGTTATTTTGCCTAAAATAACAATGTTGTCAATTATTTAAATCAAGACGTAGAATTTATTTTTAACTTATTGAAATACTTTGTCAGGTTTTAAATCTGAAGTCTGAGGTATTAACATAATAACATTATATGGCGGTGGAAATTGTTATTGCTATTTGCTTGTCATTCGATGGTCATTTTGTTATTGTAATCGAAATTTCTCACATTTGATTGAAAGTTACTCTAATACTTATCGGTTACGATATTTAGATATTGTATAATATCAAAACATCATTATATTTTTCTTTAAATGCAGCGGATGGTGCTTTTATGATTGTCGCATGGTTGTTACAATGAAATGTTTCTATGAATTCTTTCAAATAAGCAATTATATTCTATTTGTTTTTATTTGTTTCCAATCCAGTGAATTGAAATGAAATTTGATATTTATGTGAATGGGACTTTTGATTTTCTAATCATGTGAATGGTTTGAAGCACCAAACCCAGCATTGATAAAACAGTTGATTTCACGTAAAAAGAATTTTAACATCTGAAATCTAGACACCTCCAAGGAATTTATTGTCAAGATATGGTTAGGAAAATCGTTAATTACAAGTTGTTGTGTCAGCGTGAATGCATTAATTTTAAATAGTTTCCAGAGGAATAATAAAGTCATCTCGCCGGTGCAACATATTGAAAGCCAACACATGTCGGTGAAAGATATCACCACCCGTATAACCAGCAATGGAGAATAGAATCAAATTCTGGGTCTCCGTATTTGAAATATATAAATTACTAGATTGTACTGTGTTATTATGAGTCACGACCATTTACAGTATTTGTTATGGGTCTACGCCTTAATCTAAATGTATTGATACTTACTATAAAGTTAACTAAGGTAAAATGATAAGAACACACATTTAACTAGTAAAATATGTTTTATTTTGTTTCAAATTGGAGTATCATGGACAGTTTATATAATTAACTTTCGTTGAGTGTCAGTTAGCGTCTGTCCACACTTGTCAAGGATTCATATAAAGTTGCCCCGAATCAGTAAAAGGTCACGTTGTATATAGTTTGCATATGCATGGATATGGGACAGAGTAAAAAAGCAGTGGATAAACAGTGAATAAACCTCCGAGTAGTAATTTCGTTTTCGTAACAAGCAGTAAAATGGCTTTACTTTATTTGTTGGCAATCAATCAATAGGAAACAAATGTGTATTATGACCAATTGCCAAATATCAATATCAAACGTTGTACATTTGTTTGCAGAGTGGTTTGATGAAGTATTTCTAATTGAATGTGAACTGTTATTATTCAAATATTTATTACAGGATCAAATTCATTTTAATGTCTTTATTTGAATTAATCATTCCATTTGTTGTTTGTGTTAAGCTTAAGTAGTTGATACTCGTAACTCCATTGATACTACGTCTGCTGTATGTTATTTGCTGTTGTTTCGTTTTTGCTAATCTTATTTATATTTCTGATAAAGATCTATTTTCAAATAATTAGTAACTTGAAATTATGTTCACGTAAAAAAAACACCTAAAAGATTAATTTAATTATAATTATTAGGTACATGTATTACATATTGTAAATGTTTACTTTGGTACAAAACAAGTTTTTAATTCTAAAATATAATCTTATTGTAATTTATGCACTTTCAAATGAATGTTTGTATACATACATTATAATGGTTTGTGTTTTACACCTGTTTGACTAGACACAAACAGTTTAGATATATGTTATGTACTGGGGTTGACCATCCTCAATTTCTATGTAGGCTTGTAAAACATCAGCTTTTATGACTATAAAGTCTATGAATACACGCCTTGTTGGGGACTAGTAAGAGATGTGTGTACGTATCGATAATATTTTCCTCAATCAGATGTTTGTTATATGTAAATGTAATACATTCATGGGAGTAATGGTATCATGGCCTGCTGTTATAAGAGTTAAGGCTAGATTGGCACTATCAAGCATTTCAAATAACACGTTCAAGTCTCTATTTTTCCGTCGGGGAAATCAAATTAATGAGACAAGTAACGCAATCAAAGACTGTTCATGAAAGAAAAACAACCACCAATAACGTTTACGTAAGATTTCTATGTATGTGATGAAATATTTTTCTACGAATTTAAGTATTGTACGCCTGGGTAAATTCTTGTACTATTATGCTTGTAGGTATTAAAGGGTCATCCGATTGCGAATGGTCTAAGGTGCTATTTCAAGATCACTTACGTCTCTCTGCTAAGGTCGTAGGTTCGAGTCTCTTGTGGTGGAAAGACGGTGGTCCTACTTAAATTTATTCCGAGGTCGTCCTTCACCAATAAAAACATATAAACCCTGAAATGTGATAAAAATAGCTCCTTAAAACTCCATAAAAACAAATATTTTACAACGCATTACAACTATACAAAACTAAACGTCATGCCCTTAAAATGGAATATTACTCTCACTTGTTGACGGAAACAATGTATATAGACAAATTCAATAACATACAGGTAAATTCAAAAGAAAATGTGATGTAATAAGACGAAGCAATGCATGCATGTGGTACTACATAATGTTTTATTCGTGCTATATAATACTCAATACACCTCCTTTGTCATGAACTGAACGCAAAATTGGAATCTACTGATTAAATTTGTATTTTTGTTGTATGTTTATGGAAAGGCTTTTAAACTTATTACAGGAAATGCAAATTAAATTGCCTATCTTGTTTCGAAAAATAAAACTGATTTAGTGAATCTTGTCATCCAATTAATTTAATATGTGCTTTCAGACAATTCAATAATGATCTAATTACGGATAATTAGGTAACTTGTTATAATTTGATAAGAAGAAAGTAAATTGTTTAGTCTGGTTAGATACACGAGTTGCAGTCTAATAAATTACATTAATACAAAACTCTAGATTTATGACACTTCTGTTGATCAAAATATAGTCTTTCTATAACAGTTAGTTATTCAACCCTTCCACATTACAAGGTCACTCGGTGTTTAGTTAATGATGACATTAATAATATAATAAGTGCGAATGTTATCTTGAAATGTTAATTCAATCGTTTCATATCCAGGTTATCTTGACACATTATATAATAAATACTGTAAGCAAACCCTGAATTAAAACAATCAAATTCAAACAAAGATGTTTCTATGACTGCAAGTCCATAATATGCCAGTGTAATATAGTATATAAGTGCTTTTCATTGATTTGTCAAACTGGTTTGGATCTAAAAAAACATCAACGGTATTATAAAGTTTAATACGTCTGCATTTAAATGATATCATACAAGGTTTATTAAATTAAAACATAAGACAAAACTGAAACACTCAATATGTCAATTAGGTATTATATAAGAGGGTAAATATTGTATTGTATGAATTCAAGGTTTCTCAATGTGTCCCATTATCACATAGCGACACCTAATATAGAGTCAAATAAACTCTCACAATGACTCCATCTTTCATGGTAAACTAAATATCTAAGGTTGACATTTGGGTTTTAAAGCTATAATCTAAGAAGACTCTTAAGAATGGTTGGTGAACCAGTATTCATTGAGTAATCAATATATGATACTGGAACCACTCTTGAATCATGATCAAATGGATGCATTTCTTGGAATTATTTTTAAATGTTCATATTTACATATCGTGGTGAAGCAGACGTCAGGTCACATTTGTTCATTGCAGAATACGTGCACTGGTTACTGTTGTAAGCATGTTTTATGTATATGTTTTTTTTTCAACATTTACAATTCATTTGCGGACCATCATAGCGAAGTTGTCAATACACTATAGCGGCATTGTAATTGTTGAATTAATAAAATTATGTTTAAAAAATTCACACGGTGATTAATTAAATAATAAAATATCGCTGCTAAATATATGTTGACTGTGCCTCAAATATAATTAGTTTATGTATTGTCTGTATTTGTGTTGCGCTTTTGGGTGAGTCATTTGTATTTGTGTTGCACTAGTGGGTGGGTCATTTGTATTTGTGATGCACTAGTGGGTGGGTCATTTGTATTTATGCTTCGCTGGATGGTGGGTCATTGGTATTTATACCACGCTTGTAGGAGTGTCGTTTGCATTTGTGATGCGCCGATGGGTGTGTCTTTTGTATTGGTTTAGCGCTGCAGAGAGGCTCTTTTGTATTTGTGCTGCACTAGTGGATATGTCGTTTGTTTTTTGGCTGCACTGTAAGTGTGTACTTTGCATTTGTGTTTTGCTGGTGAGGTGTCTTTTATATTCGTGCTGCGTCGATGGGTTTGTCTTTTGTAATTGTTCTGCACTTGTAAGTGTGCCGTTAGTACTTGTGCCTCACTGGTGTGTGGATCGTTTTGTACTTGTGATGCGCTACTGGGTGTGTCGTTTGTATTTATTTTTGCTGTGCTGGTAAGTGTGTCGTTTGTAATTGTGCTTCGCTGGTGGGTGTATTGTTTGTATTTATGCTTCGCTTGTGTGTGGATCGTTTTGTACTTGTGCTGCTCTGGTGGGTATGTCGTTTGCATTTATTGTTTGCTGTGCTGGTAAGTGTGTCGTTTGTATTTGTGCTTCGCTGGTGGGTGTGTCGTTTGTATTTGTGCTTCTCTTGTGTGTGGATCGTTTTGTACTTGTGCTGCGCTGTCGGGTATGTCGTTTGTATTTATTTTTGCTGCGCTGGTACGTGTCATTTGTATTTGTACTTCGCTGGTGGGTATGTCGTATTGTACTTGTGCTGCGCTGGTGGGTATGTCGTTTGTATTTGTTTTTGCTGCGCTGGTAAGTGTCATTTGTATTTGTACTTCGCTGGTGGGTATGTCGTATTGTACTTGTGCTGCACTGGTGGGTATGTCGTTTGTATTTATTTTTGCTTCGCTGGTAAGTGTCATTTGTATTTGTGCTTCCCTGGTGGGTGTGTCGTTTGTATTTGTGCTTCTCTGGTGTGTGAATCGTTTTGTACTTGTGTTGCGCTGGTGGGTATGTCTTTTGTATTTATTTTTGCTGCGCTGGTAAATGTGTCATTTGTATTTGTGCTTCTCTGGTGTGTGTGTCGCTTGTATTCGTGCTTCTCTGGTGTGTCGATCTTTTGTACTTGTGCTGCGCTGATAGGTGTGTCGTTTATATATTTACTGCGCTGGTGGGTGTGTATTTTATATTGGTGCTGCGCTGGTGGATGTGTTTTGTTTATATTGTAAGACAAGTTATTACAACTTAAACAAATCACGCCCAAAGATTTCCTGGGTAGAACCAGTACTAAGTATATGCGAAAAAAGTGTCTTGCTCATTAAACGATGGACGTGATGCAGTGGATAGAGTTGTTGATTACCCGTGAACGAAGTAGCGGATTTGATCAAATATCCGTCTCTATGAATGCTCAATGGTAAAACACTCAGTATTTATACTACCCGGTAAACTGACTTGAAAGCGATTATATAATCTCTGATGTTTCTTTACAATAATGCAATATTCAGAAGTGTAGATGCAAGCGCATGAGTTAATTTCAATGTGCATTTTTTCAGATAAGCAGGGTTCTACGATATGTAAATTGTATCCGATGGAATGAAAAGAAATCGAAATCTGATAATGTCACTGATTGTCCGTATATTAGTAATTATCAGGTTTCTTTATGAAACTGATGAACAAGAAAATTGACAATTTGTAGTTCGAATTATCCATAAATGTAGCATTCGGTCTAGTGAAATCTATTTCTAAACGTTAAGACATATTACATTCACGAACGGTTCCTGATATACATGGAATTTTATCGATGTTGTGTTTACTTAAAGGTCTGTGTGACAAAGTGGGCATTTTTACACATACGACCATTCCACATGAATTCAGATAAATACATATTATATAGTAAACTTTTTATATGTTTAGACTGCATAGTATTGATATTGTATTGATTTCCTGAGAAAGTGAATTTATGATATATTACATCAAGGTCTGGAACAGTGTACATGTATAGAAAGGTTGCATGTTGAAATGAAGGTACTGAGCTGTGAACATGATGAATCGAGAATAATAATATGAAGTTGATGTTAAAGAATTGTAGTAACGTTCGGTGAATGACACATATGTTTGATATCGATGAAATTATTCTTAATTTCTTATATTGAGTATCGCATAAACTCAAAAGTATTTTTTATATTGACATGTAAAATCATTACACGCGAGGCAATTTATATTGAATTCCTTTATATCATTTTACATTATAATAGCAATTTCCATTTACTTCTAGAAATATATCCCTTTGCTGGTCACGGTATTCAATAGTGCTAATAAGGTAACAATGTCGATACATGAACAACACAATTATACTCTGTAGAACTGACCAAGCTATCCCAATAGGGTCTGTTACATAGCAATGAGTTTAAACACGTTGATTGGTTAGTTGCTTAAGGGACCATTTGAGTGACGTCACAGTTATGCAAGCGTGCATTATCTTTGAAGTCTGTCTGTCTGTCTGTCTGTCTGTGAAGTGAAGTGTTATGTTTAACTGTGCAATATAATAATAAAGATTACATGAATATCCGTGAGGAATAGAGAAAACGCACCGATGGCTGAAAATAGCATGCAGGGACGAGGCTCACAAGTCACGTAAGAAAGATGTCACGTAACAATGGAATATTAAGTGTTTCTTCATGGTACCGCTCTGCTTGTCGATTCATGCAATATTGACGTGTTTTGTATCCAATAATTCCATCTTAAAACTGTGTTACGAAATCTTCCTAATACCAACGTCAGACCACAAATACATCATGTATCAAATCAATAAATTAAGCTTCAATTGGAACTCATGAATGTGTTTTTTTTTTGAAGGAACATATCATGCGACCATATCACTGTTGTTTGTTTGTTGTGGGACTGACATGAAGGTATAAATATTCCTTTTAGTAGAAAAATATCAAATTACTGTCTGAAGATTGAAATAAACGTGGTTCCCATTGAAGGTGCAAATCAGAAATAATGTTATCATCACAAATTTATTTGCCATCTTAAAACGAAACGAACTTTTTATTTTTTTATTTGAGGAATAGTTTTTGTTTAAAATAATGTCCATGAATGTAACTGGCTGCAACTTAATGAGAAAATCATTTATACATTCCACGAACTTAATTTGCAAGTCGACTACAGATTCCACGAACTTGATTTTTGAATCGACTAAAGATTCCATGAACTTGATTTTTAAATTGACTACAGACTCCACAAACATGATTTTTTTAATCGACTACAGATTCCACGAACATGATTTTTAAATAGACTACAGATTCTTCGAACTTGATTTTTGAATCGATTACAGATTCCACGAACTTGATTTTAAAAAAGACTACAGATTCCACGAACATGATTTTTGAATCAATTAAAAATTCCACGAACTTAATTTTTCAATCGACTACAGATTCTACGAACTTGATAATTAAATCGACTACAGATTCCACGAACTTGATTTTTGAATATACTAATGATTCCACAAACTTGATTTTTTTTAATATACTAAAGATTCCACGAACTTGATTTTTGAATATACTAAAGATTCCACGAACTTGATTTTTAAGTCGATTATATATTCCACAAATTTGATTTTTATGTCGACTACAGATTCCACAAACTTGATCTTTGGTTAATAGCTTGTTGGCCTCACAGCCTTTATTACACATTAATAAAGCCGTATAACTTATGTTTGTCTTCTTTTCTATACATTTCCATCGAACTACAAGCGTTTAATCTTAAGCGTTTAATAACCTCAATTTAAATTAAACTTATATATTCGTGACCTGCTTAGATTGGTCTACATTTTACCCAAATGTAGTATGATTCTTTGATTGTACGGCGTAATGCGTGTTTGGTGTTTGACTTTTAACCGTTAACTATCATGCTTTCCTGTTTCATTGTGTAACGACGACTCTTAATGGTGGGGATATCGCCTAGAGCCTTTAATTGACAGAGCTGATTGAACAAGTTAGTATGATAGAGCTAATTAACAATAAATAATTGCAGATATTGCGCAAATATTTCGTCCCATAAGTGCGTTACCTAGTGTATATGAAATAAGATGGCATTTGGTTGGGGGTTCGACCCGATGCTTCTCAAACAACACTCAGTACTGGTTCTACACAGAAAGCGGATTCAGGAACGATTCATATACGCTCTGAGCTTTTATTGCACTCGAGCCTCAATAAATTATGATAAACTAAACAGTTTATAAAATGGTAACCATTGGTAGAATTTAAATACAATTGTATGAGAAATGCTAGTTGAAACTAAAGCCAACAAAGTAAAACTTCCTTAAAACAGTCCAGCGGGGTCTGCTTGATTCGCTGATGTAATACAGAAACATTACACATATAACGGAACACGAGCACCGTGAAAAACGCACTAGTAATACTGAAAGTGTCTGTAAGTAACAATGCAATGTCCTCTAAATGAATGGCTGATAGCAACAGCATGAAAACATAACACCCGTATAACTAACATGAACGAGCGTCTGAAGCAAGACACGCAGCCTCTAGAGGTCTACTTTCTATCATTGTGTAATAAACTGTCTTTGTTAGATATGTATCACTACACGATGATTCTGAATACTTTAAGGAACCGACTATATCTTGTCTGACAGAGGAGTGCGTCGCGTCCACTAGGTCAGCAAAACAGCTGCGCAACTGTGCTACGTCGCAAGTAGATGTAGGAACAGTAATAACAATTGTACTGACAATAACGGTATCTATAATAATAACGATATGACTACTATAACTATTACGATAACGACAAGGATAACGATAACGGTATCTATAATAATAACGATGTGACTACTATAACTATAACGATAACGACAAGGATAACTATAACGGTATCTATAATAATAACGATATGACTACTATAACTATAACGATAAGGATAACGATAAGGATAACGATATCTATAATTATAACGATATAACTACTATAACTCTAAGGATTACGACAAGGATAGCGATAACGGTATCTATATTCATAACGATATGACTACTATAAATATAACGATTACGACAAGTATAACGATAATGGTATCTATAATAATAACAATATGACTTCTATAACTATAACGATAACGACAAAGATAACGATAACGGTATCTATAATAATAACGATATGACTACTACAACTATAACGATAACGACAAGGATAACGATAACAATATCTATAATTATAACGATATTACTACTATAAATATAACGATAACAACAATGATTACGATAACGATATCTATAATTATAACGATATAACTACTATAATTATAATTATAACGACAAGGATAACGATAACGGTATCTATAATAATAACGATGTAACTACTATAGGTATATAACTACTACACTTTTTTGTCCTGTAATAATCAATATCCAACCAAGCAAACAATTAAAAAAAATGAATACACGGTCATTATGAATATGTTATATTATTGATACTGTTTTATTGATGAATAAATCACTTTCATTACTTTTTTATATCGTCATTAATTTGGTTACTGTATTATAATAAGTGAAAACCTTTACTTGTTGGTCCTTTGAAGTTAATGAATATATGCCTAAGACACTGTTTACACTTAGACACCAATAAAAAAGTCATTAAAGTGGAGAACTGGATTACAAATTACGCTCTATTTGCGTTGACTTGATAGAATGCATTATAGTTAATGCATTCAGAAACGCAACTTCTTCTTTACGAACGATATAAAGTGCACTAGTGCACGCACTATACTTTAAACATTAAATATTCCACCCAGCGTTCTCCTCGTTCATTCATTATCCGTGCATGTTTGCTTTCAGATGTTTAACCAATCGCTATATCTCAACATGATAATGACAGCTATCGCCTGAGACTCCATTGCCAAATTTACGTCAGCTTTTCAAATTCAAGCACAAGAAAAATATTACCACTGAAGCATGAGTTGATGGCAAGCTAGAGTCATCATGTTAACTAACTAGTACCATGGTCGAGACAAATATATCCAAAACGAGATTTAGTATTCAAAGAATATAGTCACTTCGACATCATATATAGAAAAACCTGACACGATATGGATTTAGACACTTCCGATTTGTGCTGATGCTAATAGTCCAATAGGCACGTGTAAACTATAAATATCAACTTTAAATTTCAGCTAGATAGTTAATAATAAAAATAATAGTAATAATAATAATAATATAGATGTGAACATAGTCTATGGATAGAAAAAGATTGAAGTATAGAATGCTTATACTGTGATATATGTTTGTTGACTTAATCGGTATGTTTCCTCACCAGGATTCACTCGAATAAGACATAAAAAAAGGCCTGGATACGATTCTAGACTAATTTTGTAGCAAACGTCATAATAAGGAAACAAGCATACTGCATACGTTTCCGCTTGACAAAGGCTTTTGCCATTTTCTCAACTGTTAAATTCTCGTTGATATCTTCATGATAAATGTATGAAAGAACGTAGTTGTAATACAATATTGCACCAATTACATTACTTAAATATTAGTGAAAATACAAGTGTTTCATTTTGAAACAATGCCTTATAACGATTATCTATTACTTTATTCGAAACTTATAAAACATCAAAGTTTAAATTTCCACGTATATGGTTATGGTAATAAAACAGTATTATCTAATCATGAATTTTTAGCAATGGCATGCACTCATACTATATAGCAGCTAGTACTGACATATTCAAATCCATTTTATCGCATTTCTTTATGCACAATGATATCCCAGAATGTGCACGGTTTTAGTCTTTAAAGTCAAAGCTTTTTCATGGTACAATGATTTATATTTTTAAAACGTGTGCAGCTAGTGAGCCAGTGATAGAAGAGTTTAAAATTCAGCCATCTAGTAAAAATAAATAATTATAAATGTGTTGTCTAAAAAAATAGATTTCGGTGTATATTAGGTATGTAAGAAATATATTATGCTATTCATTTTAGTCTATGTAAGTCTAATAATTAATATGGTAAATAGTAATATCTTAATTAATATGCTATCTTAATGGCTTTATTATAAAATGTAACTAATATGCATTTTATTGTATTAGTTTTACACGGTTTCATTTATATTTATGTTTGATCGAGTCATATCAAACATATTTTTTTAACATTTGTATTAAAGCAGTATATTTTTGCCAAAATATCAATTTTAGACGATAGCCATATTCTAATCATATAAATTATAGGTTGTCACCGAAGTCACTCCACTATTATCAATTCTCTTTTAATACACAATTACCACGCCAGCTATTCCATCATAAACAACAGAAAGGGTTCATGAAATGGGCGATCAGTATCTGTCAAATACGTCCTATAAAACAAACCAAACTGCTGAAGATTAAGTAAGATATAATGGCATTCGGGTGAAGCAATTTCCAGACATATGAACTCATGAAAGCGGTGAAAATCTGGTTAGCGAAATAGCGGAAAACCATGCTACTACTAATCTAATATACCCTTAAGAACTATTTCGGCACGAATTATCAACAGTGTGAGTAGGTTATTGCGAAATTTGGTAATAAAACTATTAATTAATATTGACCGTAATATACTATTCATTAATGTCAATTTGCCGATATTGTTTTAAAACAGATACAACCAATTAATTAATACATGTAGAAAAATAATGATAAACTGACGCGCCTAATATACCGTAAAATAATTGAAATATATTGAAAGAGCTTGTGTGACTTTCGAGAATGCTATGTAAAAAAGGGATTATATCATTGAAATACACACTATTGCAATTATTTAGAAATAAATGAAAAATATGTTAAAAGGTGTTTACGAGAAACCAAATGTTTCTTGTGAAAAACACTATAATCCAAGACATGATTATCTAAAAATAAAATGCTAATTATCCCCTTAGCGATTAATAGCAGTTAACATAGTATACACCATGTATAGTCAGATAACAAAAAAAAATCCATCTAACTCTTTTACGTCTAGTGGCTAGGCTGTTATAACGCTTAGTTGTAATAATTGCATATTGCTATGACAATACAAGTTGACTTATTAACCGAAAGGAGCGAAACTATTGACAGCGATATTCGATTCGCAAGAGACGGAATCGAGTGAGAATCAGAGGTCACCAACCTCGTGCATAAATATCAAGATTTCGATGTGAGTATTTGGTGGAATATATGTTTACCATAGATAGTGCCAAAAGAAAGCACTCGTTTAGAGTTCAATTATAATTTGGTAAACGTTTAACGCGTAATGACAAAACACCGAAATTAATTGAGAAAAGGATTCTTCTCCTTGTAAATTAAAAGAACATGTGAAATAAACATTATCAAAGAATGGTTGCCTTACGTTTCAAAATAACAGATTTCACTGAAAGGCGAACAATAAGCCAGATATTGTTTTAAAAGGTGTACTTACTGGAAGAGTTAAATTATAATGACTTTCAATTCTTTGACTCAGTGATGTATCTAGTTCCTAGAAATTAAGAGCCTATTAAACATTGCTCGAAGCATTATTGGAAATTAAAATACCGCTAAAGGATCATAAGGGAAGTTAACATTGTGTAACCTCTCGTGAATCGGTTACCTTCCGTACTACCACTGGTTCCAGTTATCAGATAGTGTTGAAACAAATCGATCATGTATCTGAGGACTGTAACTAACATGCAGTTTAAGCAACGATAAAGAAGCTTACAACAGTAATATTAATTAAACTTTCCTGTCAATTTACGATCTATTATAAGATAATTCAATCAAAACCTTATATAGATTGTGTCTGTGATAATTACTTGACAAAGGGTTTTATTATTCGATCACATAAACATAATTTGTAAGCTAGGTGAGTCATTACAAAATACAAAAACCGAAATAGTTCATGGTTTACCATCATGAATTATAACATATATAAATGCATACTTAGCAATGACAAGAGTCAAAACTCAATTACAGGAACGTGCGAAGTACATGTTCAAAGCGTTATTTGTATAAAAAGAACAATACAAATAAATTAAGAGCAACACGAGAAGAATACGCGAGGGTATGACTATTAACTATGATTTTGTTTCTTTTCAATCAACGTCAATTGATCTATCACTGAATTAACTTTGTGAAAGTCAAACGATTTAATATGACTTTTTTTTCCGGTTATGATTTAATAGTAAATAACATTTTTGTAGACGCAAAGTCTGTAACATCAGCTCATTGCTTTTTCTGTATGCATTAGACTCTAGTGATTCAATCTGATTCTCTCTTTTTACCTTTTTAAGAGGTAATTATATTTGAAAGATGCAGATTTGAGCCGCCGATATTGAGTTATTGAAATTGTTAGAAACGTTTCAATTAAATGATTAACTACGTGCTATAGAGAATACCACATATACCACTACTTTTTAATCCATTTGAAATTATTTGTGTAAAAATTTTATCGCGCAAATATTGCATTCCGCAGCATATATATATATATGATAGGGAGAATCGTAAGTCTAACAAAACACTTTTCTGGAGCACTGGATCTGCGAAGGATACATAAATGGTAGAAATAATGAATACAGTAGAGAGAATTACCATTTTACAGTGATAAAATTTATAACGAGATATCCTTAGTTAGCTATCGGCTTTACGCATTCATCAGAGGACAAAAATAAGAGGAAACAACAACATAACTACACAAGAATATAAACATTTTGATATATAAAATAATGCAGACAGACTGAGAAACCTACTGTAAAATATTACAAACTAAAATTTTTAAATATATACACTACAAATGCGCGCAACCACGCGTCCATAACCCATATGACGGTAGTATCCCATACATTTGTTGTTTTTAGAAAAGGTAGACGCAAGTAGTTAATATTATTGTGACCTACATAACACAAAGGTATCGTTTACAGGAATGAGTCCTGTTACAGAATCGCAGAGCGGTTTAAAATAGAATTGCAGACAATTGCGTGAAGAACAGTCTTAAACTTAAATAGATATACCCAATACTAACCAAACTTGGTCGTAATACAACTAATATTGTTTAAATTACATTTCGTGGTTTCTTATTTAACCCTATGAATTAATTTTTAAAGATCCCGAAACAACACTGAGTCAAAGAATGGGTCATTGAATCTGATAAACAAACAGCACATAAGACTGTTGGTGCTAAAGTCTCAAGATTATTTAATGGAAAGTAAGTACAAACATGGTGTCGCGTGTCAGATCATTCAACTGAATAATTTTGAGACATACCTTAACTATATCACATTCTGTGACTCAGTGTTTCTGGTTCTTTGAGAATTACTGCTTATTAGGAATAACTCTTAATAAAATACTGCTAGGAAGATGACATGTGTCCATTCCCATGATTAGGCTTCTTTCTGTAACATTTATGACGTATTGTTGAAGTAAATTGATCTTGTATCTGAGGAACTCAATAAAAAATTTCAGCAACGATGAAGAAGCTTACAGCAGTGTCACTAATTAGAATGCCATGTAAACTTGCGATATTTTATAAGATTGTCCTAACAATACTTAACATAGATTGTGTGCGCGATGATGAATTGATAAATGATTTCATTATTCTTTCGCATAGTAAGCTAGGTAAGTTGTTACGAAATACAGAACAAAGAAACCAGATTGATATACATAGTATATATTATTTTTTTTTTTTTTATCATCACACTAATAACATAACAATACCAGTTTCTTCTGGAAACGGACCAGAAAGAAAACCCAAGTACCAAAATGTATGTAACATATACGAAAATGAATAGAGCAATTGAATAATTTAAACATTGTTCTGTTTTGATGTCCTTTCCTTTCAGGTTTGATATTCTTCAGCTGTGTTGGTTTGATTCAAAATCTTATTTAAAATATCGTAATTGCAGGAGTCAAACCTAAATTTGGTACAAAAAACAAACAAATGATACTATAACTGTTTAACACAGAGTCATGAAATGTCAACGATAACGTTTTTTGTGTTCTAATTTTGAAAAAGAAAATTGTGTTTACAAAATGAATTTGTATATCTTATGATAGACTGACGGCTTTAGAATGTTACAGTTTGAATAGATCTAGTGTGTACATCAAATTAATGTATCCAATACGCTTGAACAATTTGAATGCACACATTATCTGTCTTTTAGAAAATTCTACTTGACATAAACTTATAAAATTATAAATGAATCCTTATACCATTTAAGACACCTAAATATTGCGCTAAACAGTTGTCTTTTAAAGCATCATATGGACGCTGTCACAATGTTGAAATGAAGATCTGTTATATGAAATATATTACCGTACATCCCGCCCTATTGAGTACACATCTAGAAACACCTGCTCGCCGAAACATACACTCGTAGTTAGTTGTATTAATGTCATGAGGTTCCTCGAAATCTAAAACTAAAGACATGTAAATTTGAAATCTCAAAACGAAGATAAACGTAAATTTGAAATCTTAAAATAAATATATATGTAAATTTGAAAACGAAGAGTACCAAGAGTACACTTCTTCTGTCATGAATTATTCTATTTTTGCTTTTGTGGTTAATCACCACAAAAGCAAAAATAGCATAATTCAAGAAAGAAGAAGTGTTGTTCGCAGATGTACTAGAATACTTTTCAGATCAAGAACAGAACTAGAGGATGCTCAAGGATATATTATATTTGTATAATGCAGACAGAACGTCTGTGTCAGTTGCTGATAGCTTATCGTATGCATCATATGAATTAAGCCATGCAATCTAATTATTTCTCGTTACCTTTAAGGAGATAATTATACTTGAATGATACAGATTGAAGCCGCCGCTACTGAGTTATTGAAATTGAAATTTGAAACGTTCTAATTAAATGCGGTATTTCAAGTTAACAATAAAGTCAACTACGTGCTATTAGGAAGCGTATGACAGTTCCATTTTCGTGCACCACATTTGACATCCTTTTTATCAGAAATAAAATACATCAAATTTTTACCAATAAATAAAAATTCGAGATACCTTTTACATAGTTTTAATTTGATTTTTTTTCTATCTTTAAATCAGAACATTTTGTCGTGCCAATGTTGCATTTCACAGTAGAAACATGGTAATTAAGGAAGAACAATTGCTAAAAATACACATGAACGTCATCACAGAGCGTGTGAACATATGCTCGAGCCATTACATCAATCTAATAGGCGCAGATGAAGATATTTACTCTTGATATATCTGTCGTTTTGCTAAATTGTCATATATACCACAGATTGTTATAAATTATGTTGTGTCTTTACTTAGAAAGTATCTATAAAAATGCAATAACGTCGGTGCATAGCAACATAACGGTGTACTATGAAATAGGTCAAAGAGATCGAGAGAGCGAGTATTTGCTAAAGTATGATAACAGAGCATCCTTTCACGAATCGATTTTGGTATGAAACTATATGTACTTGGTCCTTTCCGCCATACTTTTGTATTATCGAGATGGCTGAGGTATTCTGACGTTCGTATTAAATGTACCTGCTTGGATTTCGTATTTCAGTATATTCTTAACTGGAATGTCATCAGGACAGCCGGGATCAAGCAGGTCCTCCATAAAACCACTTCCGGTACCAACTTTTTTCTAACTGTCAGTCAGCTGTCAGCTGTCACGCTTCAGGTCGACTGCAGCATATTCCGATGAAGTTATAGCTCTTTAGCCATGGCTTATGAATTGCCGATGCAAACATTACAAAACAATCTGGAATTAACCCCTGAACCGTTTGTCTCGCTCATGAGAGTAGTGTTCTTGAATCTATGCGCGACACACCGATATTTAGTAATATATTGAGATAAATAAACGGACAGTCTTGCGTGCAGACGTGCAGACACTCAATTAGTCAGACATGTAATAGGAGGTAGTCGGATGTGACGGACGGACGAACGTACTTAGGAACATTACGTACAAACTAAACTATTACAAGTCAAAATACGTTAAATTGCATATATCAGAAGAAGATATACGATCATTGTCATAATCTATACAGGGTGTACTCTCCTGTAAATTACAATAACATTTTCCTTCTTTTCTTGTATAATGTATGTTTGTATAAATAGTATTAAAATTGAATTCAATGATGACTTCCCTTTACCAACTCTTAGCAAATACTAATCCATACTGTCAAACAACTCGTCAATTTATATTAAAGAATTTGTTTGCCCTACATATATACAGACGTCTACAAGACATCTACAAGCATGACAATTTACGTCTTAATTATCATAACAGATTGTCTATCAATTTTAATTCCTTATATCTGTAAATCAGGGATATTAGATCCATTGCGTATAACAAAGTTCGATATTTAAAAACATCGAGGCCGAGGGATTCGAGTTCACAAATCATATATTGACAACCGGAGGCGTTAGCGATAGAGCTTGTGGGTTCTGACCTTTGTCCTTATTCCAGGTGGACTGATGCTTGGTAACATTCTGTAAGACAACACAGCAGCGTCATCTTGTTTTATAAGTCTCTGATAAACAGATTGTCATATCAATCAAACATTTTATGTCGATTTTATGACTGGCAATCACATTTTATTAACTTCAAAATGATCGTTTGACTTCATTCTAATCTTGAACTAACTTTTGTTTATCAAGCGAATTAGAATAAACACACATTCAAGCAATGTCATATAAGTAAAGCATTTACTTAACCAGTTACACAGAACGTTTGCTCAGTTAAATGTATGTCACAATATTGGGAAATACTCTAAAAGTTTTATCTTACTTAAATTACGTGTGTCCTAAACGCCTTTCACTGCAGAGTTGTGCCTCGTTTTAGTGACGTTATTACGGTTGATACTATGTACTTTGGTTTGGAATATTTTCAAAATGGATCATGAAGACTGTGATTTATTGCTATAGATGAATAGAACACAGGCTGGTTTAGCATATACTCGGTATGTAATAAGACATCACTGATTTGTAAACGGAAAAAGTATGTTATTGTACTTTGGAAGACGGATGCTTTTAGAGCAGTTTTGTCATTTTTTTCAAAGAATCTTTGCTTAGTAGTGAGACATTTATTAATATCGAGACGATATAAATGTGTCTCTTTTGTCCATAAACATTTCAATTAATTGGTACTATTAAAAGAACTACATAACCATTTTTAAAAAAAAAAATTATTCAGAAACATCCTTTAGAATATCACAAACAACTCTTTTTCCAAATAATATTCAGATTTGGTGTTTCAACTGTGTCATCTGTACTGCACAGCTGTTCTATTACATATTTAAACGATGATACCTACATCAAAGTACGTCATCATATATTGGCACGTTGACAAAATGGCATCCCATCACATAATGATTATATTTCATTTTCGTATTTAGGGATAATTCCATTTTTAGCAAACGTATATGTATGTTAAATAAAACATTATATTTGTAAAGAATCAGAATCTGACAAAGCACACACTACTATTAAATGTCATTGGTGTACCTTCCATAAGTTGTCTGATGTAATTGCTCATCATTCTCATATCATATACCTGCTCTATTTAATGTGTAATGATGAATCAAATCTTGTCCCAATATATTTGCATTCAATTAAATGAGTTATTGTTATTACTGATATATCTTTAATATATATTTGTCCTCTATTACTATTTGATTTGTTTATTTATTTAAATATATGAATAATATAATAGCATTTTGATTAAGTCCTTAGAGATAAGAGAATGTGCCGTGATTGTTTCATTTCGAATAGTTTGATGTATCAACTGTAAATGGTGAGAGTGGGTTAGATGATTGTAGCATTAATTTCAACCGGTTTATGTCCGTTTAGCTGTATCGATGTTTATCTAAACTAATCCTTTGAATGAATGTCATGAGATAACACTGAGTATAATGCATCAGCGATTGACAAATGTTTAAAGATAATAAACTTAATGAATATAATAGTATGTCGAGCTTAATTACATTCTTGCATTGTATTATAACAATAAATCATAATTATATGTGTATATAGTAATATATATTCGGAATTGTTAAAAACTTTCAGATATATATCTCTGTATATGTTTATGATAATACAAGTAGTTACATTGGGAGTTAAATGTTCTATATGCCTAACACAGTATTTAATTCTGTTACTCCCAAGTCCTAAATATAAACCTTTGAAACGTTAGAAAATATTGTTTTTTTGTTTGCTTTACTTGTAATATTCAAAATGTTATGCAAGTCAGTTTAAGCCGTTAGGTGCTGTGTACCAGAAGCATGTACGTATAATTTAGTGTTTCACATTAAAACTTGCAACACTTAAGGTACTGTAACAAGAACATAACAGCCATTTGACAATCGCACACATATGTAAAAGGTTTGTTTAAAATGCCTGAACTGCTGACAATTCAAATAGAGACGTCTCAAATGTTTTTGCATGAACTATCATATGTTTATGATAATACAAGTAGTTACGTTGGGAGTTAAATGTTCTATATACCTAACACAGTATTTAATTCTGTTACTGCCAAGTCCTAAATATAAACCTTTGAAACGTTAGAAATATTGTTTTTTTGTTTGTTTTACTTATAATATTCAAAATGTTATGCAAGTCAGTTTAAGCAGTTAGGTGCTGTGTACCAGAAGCATGTACGTATAAGTTAATGTTTCACATTAAAACTTGCAACACTTAAGGTACTGTAACAAGAATATAACAGCTATTTGACAATCGCAAACATATGTAAAAGGTTTGTTTATTCTGCCTGAACTGCTGACAATTCAAATAGAGACGTCTCAAATGTTTTTGCATGAACTATCAGATATGTGTGTGGCAGGAATCTATCTGCTTACATGTATCTGTTGGAATGAAATGGTCAACAATACGCATGTGTAAATGACTACATATTAAAAACGTACACGTAACGTCATTGACATTTGACTTCTCTATCAGATTAGAATAATTGCAGAAAATTTTGGATTTTTATTTATTAAGTAGGTAACACCTGTTTATACATGTACAAAACTTAGTTCTTTGGTATTAAGATTTACAAAATTTATCCACTTACCGCAAAACATGAAGGCGGAAATAAAACATAAAAAGAAGTGAACAAATTAATAATATATATGGTAATCATCATCAATCATCAAAATACAGTACAACACTCGTTTATCGATCAAGCAATTGGCACCATTACATTGAAGCCCCGAAAGTTGATTAGGCCCATCGGATTAGGTGGCCAAGAAATTATTGCTTATCTACTTTGAATTATGGAGTACATATTTTGTATTGTATATAGCTTTATAAGGGCATGTGCTGAGCGGTGGTGATTACATTAATTACATTATGGCATAAACTAAATACCACTGGGAATATACGCGTGTATTAAACATAGTTTATAGGGGTTGTGTACTAGGATACGACACATACATGTAATAACATTTGGCATGGACTAAATCAAACTGGAAATGCACACGTGCGTTTTACATAATAACAATGTATGAACCTACAGAAATAACACTGACAAAGTGTTAATATTTTACAATGTCGCATAGGTATAAAAAACATTTTGTACAATATTAAAGTCAAATACTATTTTCACTTAATTACGCTGTTGGGTAATTTTTTTAAAAACATTTGATAATGTCAAACAAAAACTTTTGAAGTGACTGTATTTATATTTGAAGAGTGCTTACTTTGTATCTTTAAAACATATTATATGGTAAGGAAAGACACTAGACTATATATACCTAGTTTGTCAATTTGTCATTAAACATATAAACCTTGAGAACTAGTGATACATCAAGACATTCCTAATTCTTTCACTAGCGTATGTTATTGTACATTCTTTAAATTTCAGAGTGTGATATTCCATGAAGAGAAGCATCCAACACACCCATGGTTTAAACAGTGTGTTACCTTCAATTTCTTTCCAACACACACACATGAACTTGTGTATAATTTGTTCAATATGTCTGCCATGTATGGATTACCGTTAGTCGTTATCACGCTATCCTATACCTTGATCTTGAGGGAAATTTCAAAGAAAACGAAACAAAGCAAGGGTAAGTTTCAGTTGAGTAAGTCACACCTTTAACGTTTTAAAGAAAAGAAAAGACAAAAACAGTAGTCTAGGTTTTTGTGAGTCAATTTATGAGGGTAACCAAACATATAACACATTTCAAACACCTTGTCACACGCTTTACTTCTCACAACACAGTTACGCCACTTTTTTCCCACGGTTACATGATTCTTACGATTAAAAACAAGGCCTATGCAATTTAGTTTTTGAAATATATTAAAAATGGTTCATAGTAGTAGTGATTTCTTGCTGCAGATGAGTAGAACAAAAATTGGTATGGCACATACTGCAATAAGACATCACTGGTATTAAAATAAGTGACTTTTATAGAATTTCAACATATGCATGTATTTATGAGCATTTGATGACTTCTTCTTTTCAAAACATCTCAGAATATCACTGCACCTTCTTTTAAAAAAATCCAGCGTGGTCAACCTACCAGTTATTGTGCATTTTTAAATGGATTTACAATCCTGCTATGTGGATTTTTTTTTTTATCATGGAAATTCTAGACCTTATTTGATATACAACAAAGAACAAAATTCAACTGTATAGTGAGACCTTTAGCTGTAATTTATATTCAAGACATACTAAATGCGATTGAACATTCTTAGGCGATAGACGAAATATCAACGCTAACTTAAAATAATATTTTACGACCTCCTCACAGCATGCAAGACAGACAACTCATCTATAATGTGTATGTAATATTAAGCAACTGGGATGTTTTATGACATAACAGCGGTCATTGATACAATAAAGAAAAAAGCCATTTAGATGCATTCAGTGGGCACAGACCAGGTGAACTTGGTATTCCTAGCTAGGTCACATGAATTATGTGGTTTAGTAACGCGATTGACTGCTTGGTTTCAAACACATGTAGAAGTGGACTAATTGCATGTCTTGTATAACACATTAATCTGGGAAAGGCAGTAAAACACGTAGTGGTCATTATCAATACCATGTTGTCAGTTTTAAGATGCCAAATATAGATATCATTGTAGACAACGTTGAACTTAGTCTTAAATCAAAGAGACATCATCGAAGTCAGGATTTTTATTGATTGTCGACTATAATTATATACTCTGGAAATAGCTTTGTACTATAATGGTAGCAACACTTTGATCAAATGACGGTATAGTATCAAGACGTATGTAACAGAATGTTATCGTGACAAGTAAAGAACATAAAAAAACCATCAAATATTGCAAAGAAAAGACAAACTTATATAATATCAATTGTTATCTCGTGTCATGTCTTCTTGGTTCATTCAAGAAGAACAATTATTATTATTAAATTGAAAACATATCACAGAGTACTGTAATATACAATGTAAAGGGTTGTGGAATTAAATAAAAGTACACACTAGAATTCAACTGTTTGTGTGCAAACAAAAATACCATATCTTAAACATATGCGATAATGCCTTTTTTCCGCTCAGCCGCTGTATTTTTGCTGATAAACGTATACTTAGAGCTATGTAATCATTTTCATTGGAGGATAAACTGTTGTAATCGTTTATGTAGTTTGTATATATAAGCGTAACGTGCCCAGGTTAATGTTTTAACATATTAAAATTAACGCATATGCCATGATTTGAGTAGAAAATTATGTAATGTATTCTTCAAATAGTTCATATATCCCTTATTATACGTTGGATACATGCTCATATATGCAAATAATTAGTGTCATTAAACAGTTTATATTACAAACTTAAGTAATTAAATAGGTATAAGTCAACAATTAATCCGGCAACTTCGGATTTGGATAGATGACTGCATAAAATTCAATAATATAAATTATTACAGAGGAACTACAGGAGTTAAATACCAGTTCGAGGGGACGTTTACGGCGTTCTGCCGTGGGAAACATCGAAAGAGCAAGAACAAGAACACTGAAAATGACTATTGTTATTGGTAAGTATAAACAATATGTAGGAGAAAAAAGTGAAGTTACTTAAAAATGGCCATTCTTCTTCTATGTATGAGAATGTATTTATAATGAACTCTCGCTGCTGAGGACCGTTATATAGCAGTGACACACGAGCACACTGATTGGTAATTGCTTTATCGGTAGTTGAATGGCGTCATGGTTTGGTAAACGCAGCGTATTAAGATATTTAAAAATATATATATAAAGGGAAGTGTTTATGATATGTTATTTATACTATGCTAAATCCCTTTATATAGATCCTCTATTGGCCACGTTCAAAACGAAAAGAATGCCGGTTTTGTAATTTAGTTATCTCTTCGGTTTACGGAAATTGTTTGAAAGAACACAAACAATATGAATAGCTAATATTTCATATTTGGAGCGGGCCTTGTGACTCATCTTGTTTACCGGAGGTCTTTCTTTGAAAGAGACGGCCATTGGTCTTAGCAAGTATTTTAAACAAAATATCCATTCATATTAATTGAATGGCGCTATGGTCTAATTAAAATTTCGTTTACATATGTTGCCATTGTTCAAATAAGCAAGTACTCATTGAACTGGAAGAGTAGGTAAACACGCGAGCGTATATTAGCACGACCCTCACAGAGTACGTCAGAATTAAAGAGAAATGGTAATTTTTTAAAATAGGTCAACTCTTTGTTTATTGAAAATTACATTATTGTCAAACTTATGGTAATAACTACACATGACAATACTGTTAAACATATTGTTTTCTACAGGTATTACCTTCATTTCGTAGTATTAGTACAATAGCTATTAAATGTCCTACGAAAATGTATAATTTATAACAAAATAGATTGAATAAATAATTTCAAACAATTAATATAAACATCTTCTTACAATGATAGAACTATGCAAAACTGTATGTGTCTTATTATGAATATTGATGTTATTGTCGTTTCAAACGATAAACATTAGCTTTTTAATTCTTTGCCTATTTTTAATGGTAGTTTAACTATTGAATAAGTATATACGGAAATTATGCTGGTGGCGATATCATCAAATATGAAATAAATACCTATATATAGATACATGTATACTTAAATAATTAAATCTAAAATTATGCATATTTCTTGCATACAAAAATTGTCATAGCAAAAGCTAATTATGCATGCTTTTGCCTGCAAAAATTGTCTTAGAAAAATAAAAAATGTTTTATAATATTCAATTCAATACATGAAATTATATTGACTCTGTAAAACATACTTAAATGGATAAGATTGTCTAAGAAATGACGTGAACAGGATGCCCGTATTTCAAAGGCGATAAATAGATAACATATCAATGGAAATATAATAAACTTTTATAATGTATATTTTCAGTCAGTGTTTTCGTCTTTTGTTGGACACCATATTTCGTACTCGCTGTTTGGTGGTGGTTCGATAGGTAAGTGATGGATACAGAACACGAGAACGCTTATTTATGTCTTCTACATAAACAAAACGATGTCCAGTTGATCTGATTCATTACTGTTATTAATATTTTAAAGATGTTATCTTAAGCGGACACTTTTCCTCTGATTCTATAGACCAAATACTGCTAGAGAAACTGCTTTAATATATAATTAATGTTCATATTCTATTTAATTTGTTTCGGTTTACTATTCGCTTTTTAATAAATTTCACCGTACAAATGTCTTCTTCATGTAATTGTCTGCGATTTTTTTTATCCACGCTATTTCTAACAGCTCTGCGATTCTGTAACAAGATTCATTCTGTAAACTTTTCCTCTGTGTTATCTCAACGATTTTAACTACTTGTTGCTTATATTTGCTCCTACCTTTTATGAAACAACACATTTATGGGGAAACTACCATTACAATGGTTATGGTTGAGTGGTCATTTGTTATGTGTA
This sequence comes from Panopea generosa, assembly GCA_029582155.1. Taxonomy (NCBI): domain Eukaryota; kingdom Metazoa; phylum Mollusca; class Bivalvia; order Adapedonta; family Hiatellidae; genus Panopea; species Panopea generosa. The sequence continues at coordinate 20,938,562 of CM055906.1, read as the reverse complement.
AAGTTAATTTTTAGTTTGAAGCATTATTAAGTTTCTCAGACTGTCTGCAGTATTGGCAGTCACTCATTTCACTATTGTAAAATTTAAGGTAGAAAATAGTTTGGTTTTGTTTTGATGATATGTTTTGTTGCCGTCCTCTGATGATGGCATTTACGTATGATTCTCCCTATCAGTGTTATCTTTGAAAACTGATTGACACTCTCTAAGTCTCTCCTGGCGAACATGAGTATTTTTCCGTCGAAAAAAATATATTGGTCATAACTAGTGTTGATCTGTCCATTGCTTACAAAAAACTACCCAATACTACATTTACAGTGAAACAGCAAAGGATCTAGATCCAAGAATACAGAAAGGATTATTCATGTTTGCAGTTTCGAATTCCTGCATGAATCCTATAGTATACGGTAAGTGAGAATTAAAGAATCGACTTTCTTAACTGTTGTTATCATACATTTATTAATGAATATGTTTTACTTATGATTCAGTATAAAACAAGTAAGAGATAACACCTGACCATATCAAACCATTCCAAATAATTGTCCAGTATCATAATTCATTATAAGTAATGTTTAAATTGTATCTCCATATATTCGATATATTTGGTATGAAGAATATTTCATGGCCAGTCTACTTTTATAAATTTTATTCATACTTATAGGTATGTTTACAACTTCATTCAGAAGGGAGATGTTCAAATGGACGCAATGGATGAAGGCTCGATTAGCTTGGAATATTGCAGAATGTAGCAGTTCACCGAAGGATACAGTTAAACGTTGGGCTGAAGCCTATGTCTGAATTATTTTCTCTTGATATGGAACGGAAAAAGACAAAATATATTATATATCATTATATGGTTAACATGTAATACCACCACCAGTATTTCAACTTTATGTTTTGTTGCGTGCAGCACGTGATATATGCATACAGTAATGTAACGGATGTTGTAACAACGCTTATAACTTGTTTAGCCTTCAGAACACCGAAGCGTATATTGGATAACCGATGAAAGATTTTCCTTATACAGACCTTTATCAAACTTAAACAATATACATGCATACAGATACCACATCTTCTCATATCGATAACGGATTTTCATTCAAACCCTGATTTCTCTATCATTGCAGGACTGTTCACAATAAATTTTAAAAGAGAGTTCGTCAGGTGCTGTGGTTGCCTAAAATCAGAGTGGAGTCAAGCGAAGTTGTTGACAATGACAGGAAACTATCATTTGCGCGAAGGAAATCCGCGAACATCTTACAGCTCAGTTCGTACTTCACTAACATCTACCGCTGGGTTAAAAATTAACATGGGAAAGATTGATCTTGGTAACTCTGTTGTCAAATACAGTATACATAGTATTGGCGGCAAAAAGGCTGAATCTGATTTGGAAGATATTACTTCAGGAAGTGTGTCACAACAAAACGATTCCAGAATAAATATTAACAATTTTATAGTTGTACAGCTCCCAAATCAAGCTCTGCTAAAGTCCAGTAATAATAGTCCAACATGAAATAAATGTGGCTATAAATAGATTTGCTAGTTACGTGTTGTGACGGAGAATGTTCATATTAACGGTAGTGGCAGTTGAATTTTATTTTGTTTATATTTCCGGAAGTGGCAGTGGAGTTTTATTTCGTTTATATTTCCTGAAGTGGCAGTGGAGTTTTACTGCGTTTATATTTCCGGAATGGGCAGTTGAGTTTTATTTTGTTAATATTTTCGGAAGTGGCATTTTATTTTGTTTATATAAAAGAGTAGATCTATTTGAACATATTTGTATCCATTTTTTTGTTTTATTTGCAATACAATTAATTATTTAAAATATTTTCAATATTTTTATAATGTTGTAGATTGAATACATTTTCATTTCATTATTCAAGTTAAAATTAAATTATCCTATCAATTAGTAAAGAAAACTTTTATTTGCAATTCAATAGGCCATATGCCCGTGTGAACATATACAAAACAGGAATACATTTACATACATGACGTAACACATACTGTATCTTATATTACAAAAATAAAAAAATGTAAAGAAACAATAGAAAATATCACGTATGCATAACGCAATGTGCATACATATATATATATATATATATATACATAAAACATATAAACCAGATACATGGTAATCAATTGGTTTTATTTAATGAGGTTACATTTAATCAAATCCATACATCAAAAATTTGTGGAAAATCAAACACAGAAAATAGAGAAATACTGTCATGTACTTTTATTACGGAGAAAGTACATGTATGATGTTTATACACTAGTAAGTATACTTTATAATTATTAGAATATACAAATTATTATTTTTTAAAGCCACAATCAATATGTTTACAAGCAGACATAACACAAGTACTTACTTACACATACCATATGCATATACATGTACACATTCATACGTATATATATTTTACGTATATATCAAATACAGTTTAAGTCAGAGACACGGTAAATACAATAGTGTTATGTATTTTCAATGATGTTTCTCTTTTCAAAAGATTTAAAAATATACATGCTTAAATTTCTAACTACATTTTCATCTTTACTACCGAAAAGTTGTACTAGTTTATACCAAAAGTATTTATTTATAGATGTTCTACGTAATTCTACATATAATGAACACTCCATAATGAAATGATATTCGTCTTCAATTGTGCGTACAAGTATTCCTTTTTGGATCTTACTACTATTTGTTCGTACAATCCTACATGGGCTACATGTTGTACCGATGTGTTTATTTTAAAAACTATTATGTATTGTGTTCTTGAAATTTGTTTTAATTGAAAAGCGAGTGATTGTAAACACCTACCTAAATATATGAGTAAATTTCAGTCTACCTTTGAGATAATTGAAATTCCTTTTTTGTTATAAGGCAATAAATGATTGTATTGAAAATTTTGCATTATTTCTCCTTTTAAAATACCAAAATATGAGAAAATATATACCAAATCGGATATATGGCATTCCAATAAGTACAGTATGACATTCACCAGAAAAAAAAACCCATAAGTCCCAGTGCAAAGGCAACTCCGTGTGGTTAGGGTTAATGTCGTAAGGAATATGTAATATATGACTACATATCATGTACTTTCATAGAAATTCACAATATTAACAAAAACTATGGCAGTAGTTCTCGTTACAGTATTTATACTTCTGTAAATCTAACTGGACAATTAACTAACCAACCAACAGCCCGTCGTGGTAATTTATATCCATGCCGTTTTGCTACCAAAAACTTTTTCAGGGATCACCATGGAACGGTCAGTAGTAAAAGCCGCCGCTGAAAAGCGTAAAAACATACATTCAATACATCAAAACCTCATTATATGAGAAATTGATAGCATGAAAGTATTATAATGTGCACAGATATGATTCTATAAATTACTGCATTAAAATGGATAGCCATATGAGCAAACCAAGAAAAGTCAAGGAAATTGTTTTTAATGAGGTTTTATTACAATTTTTAATACTTTTGTATTGATGTGGGCTCTGAATATAATAATCCGCAAGTAACTGGCAAGATTCTGGACCGAGCTGAACTCGTATCCAATATGTCAGCGGTGAGAGGTTAGTGGATTTGAGATATTGCATTAGATTATTCGACCGACAGCGTATCCCTGAATGGTTCTAATTAAAACATTGCGATATGTATATGGACAATTCATTCCGGGATCTCAGGTAATGGGTTTTCGATGAGGTGATATTCCTGATTGTAAATCACTTGATAAAAATAGATCCATATAAAATATAGATATAATTAGGTCATGCAAACAATTGGTAGACAAAGTACTTTTAATTCTTATATGGTGAAATTTTATGTTATACAACAGTGATATTGTGTGGGATATACCAAACATAGGCGCTGAATATAAATGTTAAGGTGGCAACATGACTTTCAATGGCTGTTATTTTAAAACATTACATAATTTAGCGTCATATAATTTGGTCAAACCGCCACACATAAGGATCACATAAAAGCATTTGACAGTCCGGTTTTTGTAACATTTTCACAAAGTCTAATAGATTACATTCCATCTGATCCTTCTTGCAATCGAATCCTTATTAATGAACAAAATCATTCTTGTTTTGTTTTGACTAGATGATGGTTCGGGTCGCACATTGAAAAACATTAACAATACACCCCCACCCCCTTAGAACTCTTATACAAAAGACTTTTATGTGACCAAACGATTTTAACAAACTTCGAACCCCTACTCATAACAATAACCCGAATCAAATATGAAAATTTTTGGCTGAGATCCCTTTTTTAAATCAATTTTACGCTGGCAGTGCCCTACCTCATCCCTTATTAAAATCAATTTTACCCTGGCAGTGCCCTACCTCACCCCTTATTAAAATCATTTCTACCCTGGCAGTGCCCTACCTCACTCTTAATTAAAATCAATTTTACCCTGTCAGTGCCCTACCTCACCCCTTATTGAAATCTTATTTACTATGACTAAGTGATGATACATATCTCAAATTCAATATATTTACTAATAATTGTAAATATTTTCCCCCATAAATTTCTCATACAAAAGTCTTCTCTTGTGGCCTAGCTCATTGGTTTCTACAAATTGAGACCACTACTCGTATGGATAATGTGTATCAAATATCAATAATTTTAACAGATCGGTTGTTGAGAATAAGACATTTGAAGTTACTCATTTGACACTTCATCTGCCCCTTTATTTATATCAAATCCTCTTTACGTAACCGAATCTAATTTTGCTTAGACTAGATGATTCACACCTCAAATCAAATTATATAATTTCATAAATGTTTGAGCAAAGAAGAATCTCCCATAGAATGCCTACTTAAAACTCTTTTGTGGCCTTTATAAACTCAAGTACAAATTTGAAACAGCTACTCAGTGGGATGATTTGAACGAGTATCAAATATGACCTAAATGACACACTTGTTATCCGGAAGAAAATTTTTGAAAATTCACATTTTTGCCCTTTCGGCGCCCCATCTAGTCCGTTATTGAAAACATATCCTCTTTATCGAACCATTTCGAAAATACAACAACAATATGATGCTTTAGATCTAAAATTGTACAAATTCTTTTCGTAAATACTTAAAATAATGTGAATTATGCATTTCCCGATGGCATTCCTCTTTGCAACTGTTAATTTCTCTTTTGTGCCCCCTGTAAAATATAAACCCATTATTCCGTACAATGTTTCAAACTCCTACCATATATTTATGATTTGTATTAAATATAAGCAGTGTGCCTGATTGGTTCCAAAGAAAAAGGTTAGTTGTCCTTCGTTCGTGTCAAAGTTATTACGCACGAATAAGGTCAGTTGTCCTGCGTTCGTGTCAAAGTTATTACGCACGGATAAGGTCAGTTGTCCAGCGTTTGTGTCAAAGTTATTACATCATAGTTTATGTTCATACATGCACAAATATAATGAAGTATTACAACACGGTATGTAAACACATAAGATTTTTTTTCTCAAGACCAAAAAGCGTAAATAAAAATATAACATTCTTAACCAGTTTTTGATTAGAAATAAGAACACAATTTGGAAAAACGTTGTTCTGTTTTAGAGCATATGTTGATACTGTTTTTAGAACAAAATATCAAGAACTGTTTACGATAGCTATATCCTGAACTGTATTTGCCTTGCCAGGCTAGAAACCAACAGTTTGCCCTTTTTGTGTTATAAGTCGCCACTCTTAATGTAAAACAACGCTTCGTTTCCTGAAAGTTTTTAATTTTAATATTTTTTTTGTTGAGATAATTGTACATGTACATGGGCAAAATAAACACTAAATGTTGAGTAGTTAATTGATTTGCCTCCGGTTGATTAAAGAAGTCAAACATATACCAACACGGAACAAGTGTTTTCCGTGAAAAAAACTCCTCAAGTACATTGGTGTCATGTTTATGCTGGTTGAGACTTTTAAAGCGGTATAACCAGTATATGAGGGAATTATCCAGAAGCTCGTGTACAAATTTAAAATAACCCATATTTATCAAAGTACATCGCAATATTTTGCATAACCAGAACTGGTGTATTTGTTATCGATTTACAGTATTTTAATGCATTTCTTATGTCAATAATAATGCTAGGGTATCCATGGCAACATGCATACATGGTTAGTGTTAAACAATTTGACTGATGAATATGTTAAAAATAACGATCATTTCTCTGCATAACCCGCGATATTTCATATATTATTGAGGCCACATCATCAATGTCTGCATAGGCCATTCCAGTTTAGGAGCCAGGCAAAAAGAATTCTTCACAAACAAAAATTGAATCTGAGGAAAAGGTGAAACAATGAGAAGCAATACATTATTGTGTCTCTATTAACAAAACACCGATCCAGACGATAGCTATGCTTGGTAACGCTCCTAGAAAGTTATTTGTAGTGCGTTCTGTCGTCTACAAATGGAACAAATGGAAGAGTGAGGAACGAGAAACAATACTGTCTTATAAGTTTGTCGTATATGTCCTTTAAATCAATAAAAAACTGGTATACATATAGGTGTAATATTTAGTTGACTGGTACAAAATACCGTTGTTTACAACAAATCATGTATTAAAACTCGCTATTATCGCTGATAGTTGAATTAGACTTGACCTATGGAAAAATGTAAATGATTTAGTAGTTATATCCGTAATCATCCGGAAATTTTCGGGAATCGTCGATTAAATCCGGGTAAACGATTAAGTTTACACTATGATTTATGCCGCCAATCTTTATATATTCTTACATAGTATAGTGGATATATCTGTGAATCGACGATCTATCGATTCGAGTTCGAATCCCGTAACTAGTATATATAACACATGTATGTATAATGCATACTAGTACATACAGAAGGAGTGAAAACAATTACCTATCTCTTATTTCATCAAGCATACCATTACTGTTAATCTAGTCAGTGTAGATAAAAAATATTTTTCCTGAAACTGTAGGAATAACTACACCATATAATCTAAGAAATAATAGTAATTATTCTTTATTAAATACAAGAACTCAATTATTTAGAAATTCTTTTATTCCATCATGTATTTCTTCTTGGAATAATCTTCCGGAACACTTGCGCAATTCTGAAACTCTACCATCATTTAAACGCCAGCTTATGAATACCATGTTTTTATTTAACAGGTCCTCGTAAATTATCTATTTTTCATGCACGTTTAAGAAATGGTTGCAGTAACCTTAATTATGATTTATTTGTCAACAAACTAAAATTATATTCAACTTGTGAAAAATGTGGGCATGAAAAAGAGGATGCCGAACACTATTTCATGCAATGTCCTTCTTTTTAAGCGATCGACTTCGTCTCTTTCATGCTACACGCCTCCTTCATCCTTTAAGTGTTAAAACCCTGTTACACGGGAGAGATGATATTTCAGACGATGAAAATATTGTTGTATTTAACAATGTCCAATCTTATATTAAAGACACTAAACGTTTTGATAAAGAATAGATCTTATTAGTTTTAGTATTTACCTCACAATGGAGCCCCTCATTGAAGGTCAGCATCGGAAGCATATATTTAAACAATGTATCCTATTTCATTTTTTCTTCTTGCTTCATATATGAATATGTTTTACTGCTATCTTGATTGTTTTTTGTAAATAATTTGTTGTTGGGAAGGGCCGATTTTAACGTTGGATAACTTGTGGCCCAACCCTTTTGCTTCTACATGTATATAAAAAAGCAATAAAATATGTTTAAAGTAAAGTAAAGTAAAGTGTAGATAAAATTATCAGACTATTCTCTTACAAATATGGCAAATGTGCATGTGTTTAAATCGAAATGTAAATGAAAATATACTATAAACACATTATAGAAAAATAAGAAACTGTCCGTTTAAGTTACATGTTGTTTAATATTATTTTTAATTGGATGTATGTATTAATATGTATATATATGTATGTTATGCGGTTTCAGAAAATAATTGATTTGGAGCAATGATGACGGTTGAAGGACACCGGGTGACCAGAATAGTTTACCTCGAGCTTTCGTCAGGCGAGCTTAAATGTACGTGTTAAATGAAAACTTAGACTAGTTTCAGGGATACGCGGGCCATATGCTATGCGACAACTCACTAGGGTAGATTACATAAATATAATAACGAAATACATTTATACAATATATACATATTAAAGATTACTCTACATACAGCAAATTACATCTCTACAACCAGTATTTTGATAATTAAATCGTTTGCTTTCCACTACACATAACATCACAAATTATAATATAACAATGACAGATTACACATCAGTTATAAATACCATACCATTCTAAATTACTGATTTTCAATAATCATCATACAAAATCTGTTCAAAGATTCATTGGCCTACGTCCTAATAAACCAACTCTCAATACCTCAGTAATGAATTTAAATTTACAGCTTTCTCGTCTGAATAGAACTATAGAACAACATAATATAAAGAGTACTTAATCATTTACCGTAATGCATTGGACAGAAAGAACCAGTGACGACAATCTGTCATTACAATTTATTACTTTGTTATATAGTAAAAATATGACTGTCACAAGTCATGTGCTTCTGGCACAGTTTACAATTTATTACTTGGTAATATAGTTAATATATGACTGTCACGCGTCATATGCTTCTGATAAAGTTTACAATTTATTACTTGGTTATATAGTAAAAATATCACTGTCACACGTCATATGCTTATGACACAGTTAACAATTCATTACTTGGATATATAGTAAAAATATGACACATACTACATGTTAGAAATCAATAAACGTGAAACAATAATAAAACAACTCTCAATACTTCGGGTTTGAAATTTAATTAACAGCGTTCTCGTCTGAATAGAAATCACGAATTTACCCCATATAAAAATAAATTCGCACTGATTCTATAGTAATGCCGCCATCAGAGATTTACATTATTCAACTATAGAAAAAAATATAATATATAACAAATAACATTTCTGCCACACCTCTCCTTTGCATGTTGCATATGCTTCTGTTATCCCTGAGTGATATAGCAAAGACATTACACATATTACATGTAAAAAGTCAATAAACATGAACAATCCCTGTTAATCATGAATAACCAGGCATTCCCCATATAGCATGGCCTACCGTTTACTCCACACATAATATAAAGTATTCTTTCAAATTTAAACCCGAAACCCGTTTATATTTTCTAAAATCTTTAATCCTTAATAGACTTTTATGAAATAAACGTCGAAATGACTTATTTTTTATACCAAGAAATGAATATAATAAACTATATTTAAAGCGTTTTATCCTTGCCTACCTAGTTATAAGCCTAATCAAACTAGAATATTTGCCTTATTTATTTTTGTGTACTTCTATACAATTACAATAGCCTTGAATCTAATGACTCTGCTACTTAAGGCCGCATAAACTATATATTTTGTTTCATGCTGACATCTTTGGTCTATCCTTTTATATATTTATTGTTAATATCAAAACACTGCATTATTCATTTTGATGGAGTATGATCTTCAATATGTAACCGATGTAATGTCCTAAATCTGCAAAATGAAATATTTGAGAAAGATAACGTAATGACATTAAGATCACAAAATCAAAGTTGGTTTAGTGTATACAATCAGTTGTTTAACAGGAACATATAGAACTGTTCGGTTTATGATAGCAGTGTTTAATAGTTATACAAAAGCTTCGAGACAATTGATGATTTCCCTCGATACAATTATTGATGATTATTGATTACAATGGCCCCAACATTTGACAAACAGTGATTTATAAATCATGAAACCGTCTCGTTGATTTGTACCATGAACACAACGATGTCTTATACGAATGAGGCAGAAATACAGCCACGAAAGTAAAGTCCGAGTTAATAGGGAACAACATAACCATAAATACATATATCGCTTATGATGCAAACATAGACACGTAAGAACAGCACTTACGTACACAAGAAGCTAGTATACCTACTTCTTTAAACAACTTTACATAGATTAAGAATATTTGTTTTTTAATCTATTAAACGTGGTGAGTATTTTATATTTTACGGGTTTAATAAATGTAATAACATTTATGCACGAATGTAAGATTCCATCTTGCAGGATTCAATAAAGTACCCTTTCTTCATGTTTATATGAGTTTCTATCAGTCATCATGTAACATATCAAAATAATGTCATAGCATGGCAAATCAACGTCATTGAGATGTTTCGGTAAGTCAGAATATACGAAAGTCGGGGTATACGTTCGAACACCGATCAATTAACCGGCAGTGATATAACACTAGGTTACTTTACCAGAAAAAGATCATGATTTTATTACAATCGTTCACCTGAACATCATGAGATAAATCATTATCGTATATAATAAATTAATTTTACAATTATCTTCATACTACACATGGATATTTCGTAAACTATATTCAAAGAATATTGATGAAAACATGAATGCGAAGAGGTAGTGTAGTTGGCCGCGTACGTTACATGTTGCCGCTTCGATCCCAAGCTCGATCCATACCTTTAAAAAAAATAAGTCAAGGTTGTTCCCAGGAAAAGAACTTGAGAACGGCTCATATGAACTCATATGAGCTTTCGTCTTCATAAATAAATAAACTTCAATAAATTAGAATAAATTATAGTAATGAAGCATTACCAGGATTACACAGTACTCTTTATCAGCACGAACAACACGGAGACGTGATACTTCTTTCATTTGTATTCCTAATAACTTTATCACATTGCATTAGTGTTTTGGCACGTTATTTGTTATCTGTATTGTGTTAATTGCCACGACTGTAATATGCTTAAGTCGGGAATTAAGTTTAGTCTAGTTTTAAAGGACATTTATTGTCTTAGCGGCAGCATTACAATTAACTTCCAGCAAAACACTTCACAGTGCACACTAATGGCTGTATTTGACAGGAAAGCAAATAATAATAGAATGTATGAACGCTTTCCAAATCTTGCAGCAAGTTAATTCACACACTTAAGAAGTTCGAGTCACAATTCTCTTTATTTTACTATGTTTTATACAGTTTACGTAGCTGAAGTTTCTAATATTATATGAATTAAGCATTAATATTAACAGCGGAATTTCAAACACAAAATACCTCTTATACGTTTTTGGATCTAATTTGTTTAAACGTTATTAAATAATCTAGGTGATTTTTATTGGCGATGGCTAACCGTATCATTTCTAATTCATTACGAGGAATTTTGCTCTGCTGCATTTAATAAATCTGACATAACGATCGTCCTTTAAATTCCATTTATTGCTTGATGGGTTTTCTGAAACTGCATGGAGGATAGTATTTACTCGTTTATCTTGCAAAACATTTAACACTTTCACAATTAACAATACATCAAATCAGATTTTAAAATGTATGGGGTGTGTTCAAAATGCGGACTTTTGTAATATTTTCAATGTTAAGAAAAAAATATATTGCCGTAAAAAGGAAAAATTGTTAAATTTCATATTGATATTGAAAACAGTTACGTAGCAATAGCGATAGAAAATATGCATGTTACGGCTAACTTGAGTAGTTAAATGACGTTAATGACGTCAAGTATTTGCATAATGTTTAACCGGTCAAATCTACATAGACTTCAGTTTCAAATTCGTTGCATCATTGCACAGTGAAAGTGATATAAAGATTGTATAAAAAATGGGTGAACAATAAGATGTATAAAGAGCATCCACGAACCAGGTGAAGTACTTTGGCAACATGTGATATGGCCGATTAAACGTCATGCAAAAATTGACATTTGACATAATCGGACTTCCCTGGGTAACAATTGCACACATATGTTCAAGCAATGTTGCTATATAACCGTATTCAATTTAGATTAGAAATTTAACCATTGCATAGAAGAAATATTACTTCAAATGGCAATATGATTTTTATGTTTTTTGTTTGATATTTTGTTTATTTATTTTGAAATCGGTTAGGAAAACGTTCTACTCCTTTGGAATACAGCACGCGTAATTGTACTGGGTATGATCTGACTTATGAGTGAGTACGTGTATATACGGATAGCGCACTCCAGAAGCGGCTGTGTTGTAGAAGAAGGACCTACTCACCTGAGTTCCAGCCTTCAAAGTGGGTCGAACCATATAAAAGATGATGTTTGTAAGTCTATGTGGATGATTGATTATATCAACTACGGTTTCTACGACAGAATATTTATACATATGTTTTTTTAAAATACCATTGATTTTATGCGTTTAAAATGATCCTTAAAAGGATTGTTTCTATGTAAGGAGTTAAGCTGTAGTTAAACAACTTTTTATTCGGCAACATGGAATATTTACGGCTAAGCGACTTTGTATTCAGCTGCATAACCTTCCACTTCAGTACGAGGCATCAACAAACCAACATTCAACTTTAATCAATTATCTACAAGAACTGACAATTTCGACTATCTAACATTGACCGCCTTAGCAATCTTTCATGAAACATAATCTTATTATCTTGCTCGAAAAAAATATAGCTAATTTAGAAGGTAAACAAACGCTTAAACTGACTGATATGTCGAGAAAATGTCGTGACCAAGTCTATATAAGACCTATTAACTTCAGAATTCAATGTGCATTCATTCTATATGATGGACTTCACAGTTTAAACAAAAGAAACTGTAAAGAAACGTACTGATCTAAAAGTGCATATAAGTTTTCACATTAAAGTAAACTATAAACTATGCCACCTTTCGCATTTATGAGTACAAGCTGTAAGAAATTATTGACTGACTAATTTCAGCTTTGAAAACAAGTACGGGTAATCCGAATGAAATAAGAAATATTCGGATAAAAAGTATTTAACCAATCAGCGGTAAAACGTGTTCAGTTTTGAACACACTATTTTATATATGCGTCAGTCTGAGCACGTAGCATTACTTGGAATGAATCAAGTATTTACTGAAACGGCTATGAAGTAAAGTGTTTTAGTCTTTTTTACTCTTTTATGGTTATTAAATTAAGAATTCCTTTTACGCAGAATAATTCTGCCTGAATGAGGATAAACTATATAGCCTATAAACATTTAAAGAAATGACAATTGTGTAGAAAACTGCATGAAACCGACTCCGAATCATTTAAGCTTCGCCTATAAATCTTTCTTAATTAAATGCCATAACTGCCTGCAGGTCTTCAAAACGACGTTAATTTATATTGTCCCAAATCAATTTTCAATATTAGATGAAACATATTTATTATAAAAAATCAACTTTGTTTAATTAAATCTTATCTTTATAAATACTATGAGGTCCATAAATGTACTTTGTACAACTACGTATTAAAAGTGACGAATAAAGTTGAGCATTACGTGGCACGTGTTATTAAAACAACAAACACACTCAAATGGGTTTTATATGCATAGCCATACGAATAGAACAAAATAAAGCATTTTAACTTTCAAACGCTGCAAAATACACTTATTTTTATCAATGCAAGTTTTGAAATAAACAAATGTTTTAGTATTTGGAATGGCCAAACATATCATTTATATACATATCCGGAGATTAAATCTTCTCTGAAAATATTTACCATGAGATAACGTTAGGGAACATTACTGAAGTATTTCCTTAATAATGGCATAATGTACAAAATCAAAAATATCTATGACTCAGGTTATCGATTTATGTATAAATAAGTGTAAATGGAAATAAATGTATTATCATATTTAATGACAAATATACTAAGATTCTAAACAAACAACAATGCTCATCTGTGTTATTTTGTTTTAAATTACACATTTCTTTAAATTAATTACAAAATCGTAGCCAATTTTTAATTATGGAATCCGCGATAAATCAATTTAGTTATTCTTCTGGTGACAATTCATTTAAGTGTATTCCAAACCAAATGTTATGTTGTAAATTAACTTAATCTATAAATGACATTTATCGCCATTTAATGTATATGTATACTTGGTATCATCTACAAGCAGTCAAGAGATAGTTTTGTTTCATGTCTAGTTGTAGGTGCTCTTTAAATCTAAGTTTCAGCTTCGTGGTCCATTGAAAGATCAAAATCTATAAAACATGTCGGCATTTCATCTGTGTGATTTCGTGTCTTCATTATATTATTACATGGACATGCGCTATTGTATTACATATGTCATTACGATGACACTTCTCCTGTAGAACATGTAGTTTCCTGTAGTTTCTATGTTCTATGATGTGAGGTGCTGTAAGATTGTTAATGATTGGCTTTTGTGGATAAATTGTGATTACTTTGCAATCATCGCTTTAGTAAATGTTGTACTTTTTTGAAAGTTTCAATCAATTTCCATAAAACAAATATATAAAGTATACGAGGTTTATGCTACACGAGAGTAACTACGATGTATCAGTGACTTGATTTTGTTTTTATTGTGCAATATGTGCGTTCTAGTGGTGCTTGTATCACGAATGTGGTCCTGTGTTTTTCTTGGTAGTCGGGTCTCCCGTGATATTACTCTGTTTTTATTATTCCCAGAAGTCAATTAATTCAGTAATTGTTCTGGAAAAGAAAAATCTCTTAATCCTGTGCAAGAGTACGTAAAACCAGTTTCAATTACACTTTATGAAAAAAATGAACCAAATCGAATCGGCTCTTTTATTTTCTTAGATCCTTTAATCAAATACTAGTATAACGAAACGTTGTTATTGACAAATGAATGAACATATTCAAATGAATACATTACACCTGACATTTGATATAAGATTCTTCTTTTTAAAAAAGTGCTTTTTTAGTGTTACTGATACTAAAACTGCATATATAATTAAAAACTAATACAGTGTTCGTCGTTTATTACAAAGGAAATACAAACGAAACCATTGAACATATAGATATTTGAATAATGTATCGTGATAACTGTATTTTATCGCCAATTAACACCATAAACCAAATATAACTATAAAGAAATAGCACCATTTCCATAGAAGTTACGAAATTTGATATGGCTCAGCTGTTTAAGGTAAAAAAGCAATTATGTACGCTAAACTACTTTGTAACATGGTGTTAACATTAAACCATTTCATGGTATCCATTAAGTTAATACGTGTGGTAAGTTTGGCATAAAGGAAGCTACATTAACACACACTCGCAAAACACGCTAGATAGAAACAAATAAACCAAATTATACAAAAAGAAACAAAAGAAGGAAGAATACGATACGTGCATTGTCGGAATATATAAATATACATAAATAAGTAAAATATTAAAAATGGATATGGAACGATAGATGACTGGACAAATAAAAAGATATACCAACTGTTTTTACATATTTGTTTATAGGTCGGAGGAATAGTCTGTATTGATATAATCAATTTATCTCTAGGATAGAGTTGAATGTTTTTAGTTATACATTATCTATTTTTTAACGCATTAATAATAGTTACTTTTTTTCTTTATCTTTCAACCGCTTAATTAAAAAAACTCACATTACATTTTAAACTTTTATTCTAAAAGTATCGAACTTCTAGAAAATATAATTGATTGTTTATAGTATAATTTATTGTTTAATATATGCAATGTAATTCATTGTATGTAGTATAATTGTTTGATTGTTGTATAAATGATTAAACTCATTATAAACTTTGTTTTATAATACATCAATCCAACCTTCAATTCAAATAACGTGTTCCATTTCTCTCAACCCACTTACATGAACAATTTGCATTCATTGTTCAATATGACTCTTATGTATGCATTAGCAATGGCGATAACCAAATCATTAAAATACTAATATAGAGGGAAATATCGAACAGAACAAACTAATGCAAGGGAAAGAATTAACAACTTATAAATGTAGTGATCAGACATGATACATGAACAAAATTCCGTCCATATCAATTTGTATGTATGTTTGTTCATTATTAAATAGTTCGATTTTTAAAAACGTTATGTTGTTGGTGCCGTTGTGGTTGCTCTGTTATTTGAATGATGCGTCTCCTTAAGTACGAATATTTTCTTATTTTTAAAACATATATATGTTTGACAATATGTTTATTGCATGTTTGTGTTCAAATATATCACGTGACGTGACTTAACAGTGAAGCCCTAGAAATACATTTGTGTTAATTGTCATTCTTTTATTTCCAATTAATGAAGACGATTCTCTGTTTGGTCAGAGCTGGAGCAATCCTTGATCAATACAACACGAACGCCTTTGGTATGTTAATATGGCGCTTTTAGAGGTATATCATGATGCCGAACGACAGAAACATTGTTTATGTGATATCCATAACACAGTGTGAATTAAAATAGATATTACAACAATTAAACCGAATGCTTTTAATATCACTGGCCGAGTTGAATATATTTAAACACAGTTCATTGACTAACAGGTCTAGTATCTTTATCTCACATAATCATATATCTCCATTACACATCACTTATGCTTGAATCTATGAATTAAAAGATATTTGATTTTTTTATTTTAAAATCTTGTGTTTTTGTTTTTTGTTTGTTATAAAACAAATCTTTTTAACTAATATTGAAATGTAGCACACTTTAATTTAAACTAAAATAGTGGCTGTAAGACAAAATACATAATGAATACTTGTTCTGTATTTGCAGTGTTCATATATTGGTTATGCACATAATTGCCTGATTGTGTTATGTTGTGGTTGAGGTATCCAGGGAATATAAATATTGATTAAACAGCATACTTTAAAAAATAAAAACTGCATTTAAAAAAAAAGCATGTATGTGTTTCATTACAAACTACAGCAGGTTTAAATAGTAGTTTATGGGAACGTTAACAGTTTTCTTTACCGTTGGAAACATCGAGAGAACAAGAACACTACTTATGACTTGGCAATCTTTCACTTAGTTGTAAGTTTCTTATTAATTTTTTTTTACATTATCTTTGATGCAAATATCGTATCGTACACTTCAAATATCAAAACTGCAAATGTCATGTTTTTTTATACTATTACTTTTAAATACATGCACACTCGAAACGTTATTTAAATAATATTTAAATGTTTGAATTAAAAAAGAAAACAAATACCCTATGAAAATGTGAAGACAATATTTCGTACACATGAACTTATCTAAGTATAAAAACTACAAAAAATAAAACAGAATGTGTATTTAGCTAACTCGTAATACACAATAGAAGAGGTACAGAATGGAACATAAGAATATTACGTTTAAATTAAACATTATGAATTATTTATTATTGTACGCTTGTATATGGTATTGAAAATTATGAAATATATTTTTGTTATATGAACTAAAAATGAATTAAATTATACTCATTGGTTTTAAGAAAACTCAAAGCTTATATGGACCGCTCTCGATGCCGGATGCTGCGTTCTGGTAAAACCAGTATTGAGTGTTTTTAAAGGCATCGAGCCGAGATGGGGATTGAATCAACAACCTCTGGCATGAGCGGCCAACACTTTATTCACTACGATACCGCTCCCCTTCGAACATAGGTAACCTAAAGTATATGTATATGTCGATGACAAAATAGTGTTGTTATTTTTTTTATAGTTTTATAATATATTATGTTTTATGCAATACGTGTTAACATAATAGTTTTTAGAGAGTTTTTAATGTTACTCCATTCATAAAATGATATCAAAATAAATTTGAACATAAACTGTTTGATATATCAACTTACGAAAATTCTGTTTCTCTTTAAACAAGTGCTTAAGTTTGCATTGTGGTACATGTAAGTTCCATGGGGAACTTATCGAAGTAATCGAGTGAGTGATTAGTAAGTGATCAATCATTAATATCATCACCGCGATTACGTTTAAAGAATATAATTCAAATATAGTATACAAATGTTGCATACTTACATCAAATATTGTTACATACTTACATCAAATTGAGTATACAAATGTTACATTCTTACATCAAATATACGAGGTATGTCCCAAAAGTAATAGGACGCTTTTACAACTTTTAGTGTTTCAATCCAAACAAAACTTGGCATGGATAATTTTCAATATCTAACCTATAAGCATGCAAAATTTCAATATCGTACACCACTATTTAACATTATTTTTGACAAGTCAAAATGTATATGTTATAAAGTACGGGGGAGATTGACGTTATTTGTGTGACGTCAAATTGACATTCAAATTAAAGTCATTCTTTTTTCGAAGTATGAACCGCTGTGCAAAACACACTTTTTGTGGTACTGCACCCACTTCTGGTACATGTCACGATACAAAGATGACTCATATATCTTAACCACAGAATGTACACTCCGGCACATGGCCCAGATGTACTGAAAGGACTTTTCACAAAGATCTGACTTGAATCCCAGGAAAATCACACAAAATTCGCTAACAGTCAGTTACTTTCGTATCACCATTGAAAACCCGTTTGTACCACAAATAGATAAGACTCCATGATATTCCTTCTGTTAAAGAGCTGTGTGAAATTAACTTAAGAGTATCCTGTAGGGTCATATGACACCCAACACAAAATTTTACCACACTCAAAATTTCCACTCTAGGCGTGACGTCGTTCAATTTCTTTACCATTCAAATTCGCACTTGTTATTTTAAAGGTGCGCACAATAATCAAATGTTTATTGATAACGTCGAATTTTTAAATGACATTCGCACATGATCTGAATTTACGTCCACTATTATTTCATAACATTTGGCACTATATTAAGGAAGACGTTTGCTTTTAAAGGAAATATTGTTTTTTTAAATGGCGTTTAATTTCAAAGTCCCCCGTACTTCCAAACTCGCGTTACTATGGTGCCGTTTGCATGAACTTAACAATGACTGAACGTTGATTTGATGTTTTATGACAATAGAAGATGTGTCGATCTATCCATTGATACCACTGGTTTGCATGTGACACCCTAAATACAAAAATGACAGGGTCGTCCTATTACTTTTGGGACATACCTCGTAGTATACAAATGTTACATACTTACAACATCAATTAAATCACTTTTTACTGACATGTGGTATAAACTTAGCCCACGCGTTTCAAAGTGGAACACAACAATGTCATATGTGTATACATGGTTTCCGGCGTTTGTATTTGTATTATGAACATTTTTAATAAACAGTCTCAACCCGGGCTTCACAATGGGGTAATGACGTCTTATTATTATACAGTGTTATCTATTGTGTTCGAGACAGGTTCTTTATTATTTCGGAAATTAACACTTTTACATGATTTTTTGTTGGTTCATAAATCTTTATTACATGTCAAAACAAGTCTTCTGGTGATAGTAACAGGATTATCACTTGGTCGTATTGTTTTCTTTATTTGATGCATAGAGTGGAATGTATTTTTTAAGACAACTCCCAAAGTAGAACAAAATTTTAACTTTAAAGGTGTAATTGTTTACACTTTTCCAGTAAAGTATGTCTATTACTAATAATGACACATAATATACTGGTTCTATCCAGGAAGACTTCGAACGTGATTTTGCTAAGTTAACTATTTTTAACTACGTTTTAGACAACAAGTTATTATGTGCACGTCATTGTCCGAATATCGCCATATATATTACAATTTATAGTCCCCTTTTCTATTAGAGTGGAACCTCTCTAATTCGAACTTCTAATCTCTAAAAACTAATTAGGCATCAATTACCGTAATTATTGTGCTTGTAAGTAAATTATCTTTAATATCGATTGTGTCTTCTTTTTCATTAAAGCCGTTTTTTTTTTCAAAAGCAGTTATAAAGAAGAAACATGAATGTGTTGAAAATGTGAAATATATACCTTACATGATGAAGTATTTATGTTGAATATGCTTGTTGTGTTATTGTCTTATACATAATTATATGTTCAGTTCATTATCATTCCAATAATAATCCAATATGAACATTTTAAAACATTATAAACTGGTTGCATAATAACTCTTCTTTTGGTACGAGCAAGTTCGTATTAGAGAGGTTCCACTGTAAAAACAGTCTTCTCTTATTTGTGCAATACCTCCTTTGGATTTACTAAATTCAGATCTATGGCTCAATGACATGGTTAATAAACAATTGAATAATGATCTTCTATCTTATATTCCGTTTTTTATTCACTGCCTGTCATTATTTTACTTGTATGCCAGACAATATTTACAACACAATTTTATAAAAGTATTTCATTCTATATAACAGACTGTATAGTAAAAAAAAACTATAAAGTAATACCATTTTATGAGACGCATGTCAATGAAGACTTATGGCATGCAACGTTTTAAAATACTGCACATATTAAGAATAACATTGTTACGCTAATGGTTTCAGTTCGTTTGTAAATGCAAAATATACTAGTAATTATGATATAAACAAACGTCTTGAAATGAGCAAACTATCGTTCGGTGATTGATTCTAACTTATACCAATGGAATATACAAATAATTCTTTCTTGAGTTTTGATGAGTTGTTCAGGCGATCGTTTCAGAAATGCTTTTAATTGTTATTCACTCGAAGTAAATATATCTATGTAATGGGAAGAAATAATGAAGATTTTGTACAAACGTGGTAGGTAC
Organism: Panopea generosa; assembly: GCA_029582155.1. NCBI lineage: Eukaryota > Metazoa > Mollusca > Bivalvia > Adapedonta > Hiatellidae > Panopea > Panopea generosa. The sequence goes on along the minus strand of CM055906.1, from coordinate 20,918,124 downwards.
TGGGTTCTTTATTACGTTGCTCTTACTTGGTAGTGAAATAAATTGGGAAATGTACCAATTGAAGCAGAATTTATATAAATTCCTTTCTAACAAATTGAAAACTTATTGTGTTATGGAATGCAGTAACTATGCGAGAATAAAATAGGTAACAGACATTATAAATCTTAAAAATGTTGTACTTCTTTCGTGGTTTTCCGATGCTCAAGCACATCTAAAAAATGTCAATATCATAAATGTCGCTATGTATTTTTGAGAAAAATAACGATAATAAGGTATAACGATTGTATGTTTTGATATTAAACCCGAATGTATGTGACACAACACGTCTGGAAGTACAATTTCAAGTCCAATATAAGAAAGAAATGTATGTATATAACAAAACATTTCAGACATGCATTTAGCCCTGTTTGTATTCTGTATAAGGAATTCGTTTCTATAATATTTTAACGTTCCCTCTATCCAACGTTTATGGTTTTTGAAAAATACCATATATAACGAAATATCTAGGAAAACGCCTTCATCAGATTGTTTTTCACAAATTTTGGTTTGATTAATGAAATTCACTTTTATCTAGAGCTATGATACTGGTCATTCCACTACGTATTTTAAGATTGTTATATATTCACCATTAAAATACCCATGGTGAAATCTTAACTAAAGTAACAGAGTTCATAGGCTTATTCTAATCAAATCACCTATAAATAGAAATGCCATATTTGCCATCTATGAAAAATGCCCATCATAGTTCATATTTCCTTGGCGCAAGAACTTTCAAAGCGTCGGCGACTTAAGGAATGTGACTGTTCTAGATTATGATATCTACAAGAAAACTTGCAGAGGTTGCTATATTGCTTTTGTATAGTGCATATTTATGTTAACTTTATAAGAAAAAAATCACATATTGATATTAAAGTATACGCACACAAATGCATGATTCTTCTTGATAGTAGAACTGAGTATGGATAAAAATTATTAAAACAAGGCTCTCTTATGCAATTCTTCCATTTCCTTTCTCGTATGTGGGCCTCTAAGATATACATGTAAACGATATATTTCTTACTTAGATCTATCCTCCTGTTTCCGTGTATGGTTTGTGGATGTCAACATAAGCAAAGGCTGGTGATAAACATGCGTTACAAAGTAACTTCAGCAAAGTGTATGGCTAAATGACCAAATGCAAATATGGAAGAAGATCTTAAACTTAATATACTGAAATGCTGAAATATATGCACATTAAATTGATCTGAAGATGCAAATAATGACTAGAAAGTCAGCCATGGTAGGAATGTTGCGTTAAATATTGTAAAAATTGATGCGCAGGATTTTCTATGTTTTAGGTATTTGGAAATCAGGGTTGAAAGTATATTATCTTACACTTCGTGTTAGTTGTACTTTAAGTCTATTCAGCAGAATAATAAATGGTTCTTAGCTGCAGTAGTTAGACTATCGTGAAATATGGCGTATTTAAAACTGATTTCCCAAGATACATATAGTTCTACTGAATGCTGTTTAAGGTCACAAGATTCAACAAATAACGCATTTAATCAACATTTTCATCATTTGTACACTATAAACGGTAGCTCATTCAAGTGAGATATTAAGAAGTCACGGAAATTAACGATTTTATTCAAATAATTAAAATCTACCATCCATTAGTCAAAATAAAATTGTTTTATATGTAGAGATTGCTGCGATATGCTGAAAATATCAAAAGGTCTGGAAAGGTAATAAACAAGTTAATCATAAGACATTATATCCTAGAAATAAAACATTTGTATTTTCTCTATTAAACTGCATAATTACTTAAGCCTCGTAATAAACGCGTACGTTTGTACACAACATCAATAACAAAATCTTATTTTATTTCGACAACCATTGCAGCATAAACACACGTCAATCAATATAAATTATAACCATACTAAGTATAATACATACAGAGATATGACGTGACATCAGGGGTCATCACATCTTTCAAACGGCTGGTAGCAAAAATTTGCCATTGGGGAGCTTAACGGTTGCACTTAACCTTCTCATCCCCCATTGACACATCATTAACTAGACACTGTCAAATGGTAGCGCCGTCAAAATATCACCTTACAAACACGACAGGATGTAAACAATATTGCAAATGACACGTTGAATATAAATACCATAATACAAACAACACGCTTCAAATTCGTTATTGAATACAATCCATACAAGTTTATTAACGAGGTATACTCTATAGTCAGATTGATATTAGATACGTTTGATGTTCCGACTCGCATCTTTTTGATATCCGGATTATCTTAACATAAGTGCGACATGTTGTTAACTGTTTTACATAAAGGCGGTTTCAAACGCCATGCTTTATACCGCATTGATATATTCGATATATACTTTTGTTGTTGTTGTTGTTGTTGTTGGTGGTGGTGGTGTTGTTGTATGGTGTTTCGCTTTCAACATACGTTCAATCATATCGCTACGGTGCGTTGAGCGCGGCGTCTAGTACTTGAGCATCGACCGGATGATCCGATGGGTCGTGGGTTCCATCATCCGCAACGGATATGTAAAGTGTCATTAAGCACGGCTAAGCACATATGCTTAGTGCTGGCACCAAAGAAAATTTCGAGATTCATTTCCATCAGTTTTAATGACTTGTTTCACAACTGAAGTAAAATAAATAAATTTAAAATAAATGTATCTACTTGAGACAAAATTAATTCTTAACGCTACCACACCGGTGTATCATACTACAGACACATGGTATGATACCCAATCCAGTCAAATTATACTGACAGCGAGCCCACCAAATCTAGAACTATTATACTATATCCTTTAAATGCTTGGCCTCAAGAAAGGAATCATCTAGTACCATGTTTCAAGTATTTGGCATGACCCTGTAGGAGATCGAGGCGGACACTGATATATACGGAAAGGAATGCTTTTCAGAGTGACATTACCAATCCCTTAAGGGATATTTACAAATTTAGAATATAAAGGTATTTCATTACTGCATACTAATGACCATGTTGACAAAAAAAGTACATAGTAACGTATTCTCAAAATGTAATATAATATAGCTATACAAATACTTTGCTTACAATAGTTTTATAACGTGACTCTGACATTAAATCGGCGTTTCTTTATGTTTTCAGTATAGCTTAGAATTTACTACATAAGCACTATAACTGCAGTTTCGTTTTAAAAAGGATAGTTAATAGGTATTCTTTTTCATAGTCCTTTGATAATTATGTCTCTCCAATGTAAAAACTGATGATATTTATTGACTAAATAATCAATCCCGATACGCGAAAAGGTCTACTCGATTGTTTTATAAAAGAGATACAATGTATACCTAAACGAAAATTGTTGAATTATATAACATTATTCTGTTTTATTTATGTTATCTCAAATGATATGCCGTTACCAGACATTGTGTTCTAATTTGACGCTCATTTCCATAATTCTATAAAATAACACGTTTAAGTCAATTATAGTTGATTTGCATATATTTACTTCCACTAGCACCACTGAATCAACCTCAGAATCTACAATCAAAAGATATTTAGGCTATTATAGTTGATATATTAGTATATTAGTTCATTTTTGTTTGCACAATTGAATCAACCTCTACAATCCAAAGCGATTTAAATATATATAATGGATAGATTACATCATTCACTATTATAACTAAACGTCTACAATAAAGAACAAGTTCATATCATTTAAGCATTGATTATTTCTAAATAATGAACTTCGCGTGGTTGCAAAGATAAAATAATTATTCTTTATGAAGATAGTCACAACCTTGTCTTAGTAGCATTTAAAATTGTAAATGTTTAAACTTATGTACATTGGCTATATGCTTTATAAATGACATACTATTTTTATAAGTTTTATTTTAATTTCCGGTAATACATAATACAATTACTTAAGTGCTAGATCGGACGTAAACATAGCTTTTATTCCTCATACGTAGCGAGATGGTCTGACCATGTCGTATTTCATACTGTTATTAAGTATATCCTCCTGATTTCATTTATCGTTATCATCAACCTTATCATTTATTGCTGTGTGCGGATCCCTCATAAGTAATAACTCAATTTCGCTTCCATCAACCAAAACTTTTTTTTTTTGTGATGAATATCTTTTTTCCATGTAAGACATAATACATTGTTATACAAAAACTGTTCATGTATCAATATAAGCTATATACTTTTCTTAATACATTACATGATACCTTTAGATAACATAACATGCATACAATGTCTTACCAGAAATATTTAAGGGTGATTATATAAAGAAAATGTTAAAGACGGATAAAAGAGAGTAGAGAAAGAGCAAATATAAGACAAGTAGAAATTTACAGTTGAGAAGATGAGAAGCTGTATGCAATATAGTTTTCGTTATAATAGTTTACATGATTCCCATTTATTTTCGTGTGACCTTTGTTTTTTTGTTTAGTGCAATAAGTTTTTCTATTTGCTTGTTTTTTTTTGTAGATTTGGTATGAATGCTTCAATACTGGGAACTGTCTATGTGTATTTTTTCTTAAATATGAAGTATTAAGCAAGTAATATTATACAGTTAAGTGAATGAACTGATGGTCAACCAAGATTATGCTGAACTCATTTCTTGTAAATTTAAATTATGTTGTTTATTGGATAGCTGCAAGTGAGTAATGCTCTAAAGTGTTTTCTCTCATATATATTTTATACTTGAGATACATATTTTGGGGTTAAATGCTAATTACCATACCAATGTATAATTTATCAATAAAATTGTAAACCCTTACAATTATCTACACATCTACTAGAAACTTTTTTTTGCAATTTTATTAACATAAACTAAAGTCTATAGAGCTGTTTCCCGTAATGTCACGTATTGTTCTAATGTATATACCATGTGGCTTCCGTCAAATAATTACATGTACATGCACGTACATGTATGTAAAGGAGTTCGTATATAAATTAGTGATTTAGTTTAGTACATGATATCACGGCAGTTGAATTAGCAAAACACTTTTAATGTGTTTGTGTGAGTGTTAGTTTGATTATATATGTCTGTATGGGAGGGTTTCGATTGATAACTTATAATTGCCACTGGTTAATCATTAACTTTTAATTCGCAGGTAAGATAAATGCCACAAGCACAACTGGGTGTAATTAGCCTATGAACAAGACTGATATCTTAGTTTATAAAAGATATTTACTGAAGAAAATAATATTACTAAACAACACCAATAACCTTTTTAACACTTATATGTGTGTATATAACATTGCAGACAAGTATATTGAAGAACATTTTCAACACATATCAGACAATTCTACTGCCGCCCGTCACCGTAATATTGGCGTCGTTTGTACATCAGTAAACACATTACAACACAGTGTTAAACAAGTATTTATTCATAGACAATTATCAATGTATTCTTATTTTGTATTATTAACTCTAAAATAATTATTCCGAATTAGCAATTTTGCTACTGTTTGTTAATGGAAATGTAATTTTTAATCTTATTTTCCTAGATATGTTTAAAATAAATAAAAAATACTCCTTCAATATCATCCAAATATAACAAATGATATTGTTCCATGTTAAAATTATGCGACTACAAATTCAAATGGAAAACTTCTATTATTTACTTTTAGTAAAATTGTTTAAATATTACTTATACTATATGTCTGTCACGAATATCATGCTCAGCTTATATCATTCCATAATACAGAACGGTTTACACATATTTGTTTCCGTTAAAGTAATCTAAGTGCTCTTTTAAGAATAAACCTATGTAACGGTAACCGTATTGTTTGCCTTTGTAGTGTGTATAAGGATGATATTTTATTATATGTGTTGAAGAAGGCCTTTACGATTTTTCCCTGTATCGATGACCATATTAACGATGTCCATTTACTTATAAATATTATTGTTAATTTCATAGATTAACACAGCAGATAGTAGTTGCCATTATAATTGTCATCTATTCAGTATGATTGCAATGCCGTTTTTTACATTTATAATTTTGTACCGTAATTGAAGTGTTGTGGAATCTTTCAAATGCCCCGACTGCTGTGGGACATGAGTCCATGTTTATAATTCATATTAACAATTGCAACAAAATGCATTCTGAGTGTAATATTGATTTTAATGTAAGGAATGCATTTCATTTGTTTAACTTTATCAATAATTTTACAGGTATAATGTTAGTTAGTGTTACATAGAAGTAAACCTCGTGAATGGTTAATGCATACAATGATTTTGCAATGATGATTATTTTTTTACTCGTATATTTGTTTGGAGCGGGTTTAAAGCCATTTGCAACACATTTCAGGTTATATATAGTAAATTTAGTTCTATTGGTGGGGCACGACTTCAGAATGAATCAGGGTAGGACCATCGTCCTTCCTAGAGTTAATCTCGTTAATGGGTTTGTTATCTCTCACTCAGACATAGGTACACATAGTCTCTGTATTTGGCGTACACAATATTGCATAGGCACAAATAGTCACTGTATTTGGCGTATACAATGTTGCATAGGTACACATAGTCACTGTATTTGGCGTACACAATGTTGCATCTGCATTATATTACATGTAAGTGCGACAAAAAGGCTTAATCACATTTTTTTACTACTAAAATGAGTTTTGTCTTATTTTGACAGCTTTCTTTCAATGAAATTTAGAATTAAAAACATATAATAGTTTCTATTGATTTTGGTACACTATTCAATGGGTAAAGATACTCAAGTTTTGATATAAATTATAAGATTCGTGTTTTGATTAAATATGCGTCACTTTATTGTTTATTTTGTCAACTTTAATTCAGAATTGAGGAAGACGATTCTGTACATATTGTTTTTAAGTATACTTTGCCTATGTATTATCACTCTTATCAAGTTTCTTATATCATGTATGCACATATAAGCAATGTGAATATACGAATCCCTCCTTTGCCATACAGCTAATTAGAGCTAATCAAGGTCTCTAGATTACATATCACACTACCGTACGTAGTAAGCGACCACCTTAAATATGGCGTTTGTTTCAACGCCGCAATGCTTACTCTATGTAATTATATTAAGACATTCTACGTCAGTTTTTCAATGCTTTGATTGATTGAATGAATATTTAGCGTCATTTTTATGTCATCGAGGGCTGAGTGTAAAACTGGAAATGCCATATATAACCTAAAATGGGTTGGAAATGGCGTTAAACCCATTGTTTTGTCATATAAATAAAGCTGTGAGCTTTTATTTAGCATATTTAATTACTCGCCCATTTTGAGTCGTATGCCCTTGTTCATTTTGGCGCAATGTATCTGGTTTGCTGTATTGAAGCTAGGTTGCAATAAGTGAAGTATAACTTAACGATACTTTAGACATTTGATAATCATTATAGACCTGAACAAAGACTTGTACATAATTTCTATTATTGTATATACAAAACTTAAAACATCTTTTAGAATATCCTTCTTAATCAGATTATAAACGCACTCCGTAATATACTTTAATATTTTACAAAATATTCGAAATCTGAAAATACCATCTAATTATACCATAATTTTAATACAAAACCTCATTAATTTGATTTTTAAGACATAAACTTAATTCCAGATAACTATCGTATGCTTTAATATAGTTTTATGACAATGGCGAAATCAATGTAATAACATTTGATCTGATGAAATAAGTCTATCGTTAAGCATGATATATCAAATTAAATCGTCTATATGTATCTTCATGGACAGGGTGGTGATAACTAAAATAGTACTGCTGCTATATGTTTTATACGCTAATTGTATGGCCTATATTTACGTTTGTTATTTAGTTGGTTCGTAATGCTACAAAAATTGAATTGAACTACTAAAACCAAATCAAAAGCAATACAATTTACAAATGAATATGAAGTTTATGCGTTTATGCGTTATTTGAAAATATAAATTCGTAAATTGGTAATTCGTTTCGCAACAATAGATGGAATTAGATATGGAATCCCAAAAGATATTTAGAATCAATTTCTCAAACTGGATGAAGATATGTTCCTGTAAATTCATGTTTTAAGGGCATTAACATTTTGTGGTGGTACATGAACTACCAGCACAACAAATGTCAGATTGAGCACTCCTGTACCAATACAAAATATGATTTACACGAAATGGAATTTATACTACGAATAAATAATGCATGACTGTATATATATGCAAGTAAAGTATAATGCCGTCTTGTTTTATTAAAATTAGCCGTTAGTATACGTATATCAAGCAATGTTGGAACATTTGTATTTTGTTATACCTAAATACATTCTGGTCTCAAAGTTAATTGATTTAAAGTGAAATATTGAAAATATACAATTTGGAGATGTTGACATTTTTATAGAGGACAAAGAATACGAAATATAAAAGACCCTCATTTATAACCACAGTTAAACAAAAACAGTCTATGTGAGATAGGTAGAAGATGTGTTTAGTAAAAAAACATTCTTCCCATTAGGTATATGTCTAAAATACAGTTGAGATTTTTTGAAGTTAATGAAACCATCAAATTATCTCGATCTAAATGGTCATTTTATAACCAAATTTGTGTTTATTGTTACTTTTTCCGCTTCGTCTTAGTTATTTATGAGAATCTTAAAATTTATTGTAAAAGGGAAATTTCAAACTTTTAAATTTGGCTAAAAAACCTATTTTTACAATATATCATGCCTATATATACTTACTAACACTGTATTGCCAAATATAAATCAAATTAAATATGATAAAATAAAAATATTCAAAACGTAAATCAGGTTAGACTTAAAGAGATTTCCCGCTTAAAAGTTCATTATATTTTGTGACGTATTAAATGAGTGACGTGATTTCATTTTCATTTCAATTTGATCGGATATACACAGGAGCAGATCCACGATATCAGTTAAGAGGGGAGAAGCACAAAAACTGAACGGGCACACATGTTTTTCGGTAGAGTTATAGTGAATTTTAATAAAATATAGGAGTTATGGGCGGGGTAGGGCGTAAATCATTTTTAAAGAGTAGATCCGCTATAAAAACATAAAACTATTTCACATTACCTATCTCTTGCGCATACAATGCATAGGTAAAACCTAAATAAAAATGTTCATTTCTTAAAAGAGATGACCAATTTGTCTTATTTGCCATTCTTTCTAGATGATTAATGATTAGTTTATAAACAATATCATTATACTTTTTATTAGTTCACTGTATAAGTTTTAACCAATATTTTATAGATGTAAATATTCTACGTGTTCTTATAATTAGTTCTACCGAGTTTACCGTTGATAAAATAATTTTGCGTTGATCGCTTAACACATAATTATTACGATTTACAAAATTGCAAATGATCTCTTTCAATAAGATTTGCTTGTATAAAACCCAAAACTTCATTACCGTAATTTATTATTTAATTAAGTACATGTAATTTATCGAAGAGCTCTAATGTAAGAATTCCTGAAATGTTCTCAAATTAAGACAAATATATTTTTAACTTAAAAATATCAGTGCTATGAAACCGTTAGACACCATGCGTACAACATGATAAATAGCAGATAAAGGACGCAGCTAATACAACAGAACAACATGCGTAAACAGATAATACAATATTTACAGTATTTTGTTGCATACATTGAAAATATACTGGCCAGTCGTTGTTCTAAATCGCTTCATCCTATTGTTAGAAATTACTGTATGTATATAAACGTAATGATTTATAATAATGAATGTCTATGTGCACAAGAATGAACAAAACATGCATAAAACATGTTATGAACTTTATGATAATACCAGCTACATTTGAACAGTTGAATGTTGTTCATCATATTTTTTAATTTTGTGTTTTATTAAATCTACACTTTGTACAAGCAACTAAGAATAAGTATTACAGATGGATGCAGCATGTTTTCATATTTTTTTAATGTATAATTTTATACTATTATGTAAACAGATGTAACAGTAAAACAGTTGAAGTTGTTAACAAACAAGTATATGCCTTATTCCATGTTGCTGATTTCTGTGGGTATTTCTGATGTAAACATTTTAGGAATTCTAATCCTTTGGAACTGTTTTGGGAGGCGGTTGAGCATTTTTCATTCAGATTATCATTCATATTATGAACTCATGTACTTATTGAACCCGAATAGTCTTTTTTAAGATGCATGGTGTCTTTCTAAAAAATCCCTCCATCATATATTTATCATAATACCATGTCATTGATTTATTACAAAAACGAATACACGAAGCAGTACCATGACATATCACCACGAAATTAATAAAAACATATCAGGGTTTCCATAGATAATTCAAAATGTTTTGATATTCTTAATGTATCTAACTTTACTTATTTATTAGATTGTCATCATTGTATATAAATATATTTTTTAAAAATAATGTTCGGTAATGAAATGTACCTCTCTTTAAATTATCAACTTGATAATGGGAAATGTCCCTGACATGTGTGGTTTATATGAAGAAAACATACACTTGTAACTACAAATGTAAACAGTTTAAGTTCGCTCTGTTCCGTGATTTAATTGATACTAACTTTCCGCAAAGTTTTTGTAATAGTTATACTTCATTATAACATGATGTGTTGTCCAATATAAACAATAAAATATGGAATACTTGCTAAATGAGGAAGAAAATTTACAGCAATCATTTTAATGGGATAGAATTTCTCAAATATTGCATTCAAATAGCTATTGTTTAGAATCAACAGCAATATTTCTCTCTTTACAAACATACCTTATTAGGAGCATCTTTGGTTTATATCATTTTAATAGATAATAATGCTTTACAATTGAATTTAATATGATTTGCAGAGAAATAGCTTAGTAATACTTGCGTTATTTGAATAGTTTAACAACCATTTTGTGACAGCCCTTAATGAAAATATACTGTATCAAAAGATACACTAGTTTTAATTGCCTTTTTACGCACGCTTTAATGTTTATAGATAGTTATGATTTGTAAACATTTTAATGTAATTTCATCCAATATTGCAACAGGTTGACATTTTTACAAAATAATTAAAAGCAAATTTGCCTGCTAACTCCCTCAGTCGCCTTTTCGAGTTGTTTATATCAGGTATGCAAATGTTTGTAATATAAATACCTAGAATACACGCTCTTAATCACTGTCAATCTGTCAATGTATTGAATGTACACAGAGAGACATATCAATCTTGTACACATATGGCATGCTCGATAGGGTCCCTAAGGTACATCTGTTAGATTTGATTGGATGAGCTTGTACTGCAGCATGTGGCAAAATAGTTATTTTTCATTTTATAATTGTCTTCTGTAGATATAAAATATCGTTCATAATTAAATGATTGTGTTTTATTTACCCGAACATCGATTGCAGAAGTGGTAAAGGTAATTTATTTGTGTTATTTGACATTCTACATAGTTTTTCAAAGCAGCATATGTATTAATTTTGAGTGTATACTGTTCTAACAAGTGGTGGCGGGGCGGTAGTCTAATGGATAGAGTGTTGGTCGCTCACGCCAGAGGTTGCAGGGTTCGATCCCCAGCTCGACCCGATGCCTCTCATAAAACAACTACTCAGTACTGGTTCTACCCAGGAAGCGGACTCGAAAGCGGTTAATATAAGCTCTGAGCTTTCATAGCAATCGAGCTAAAAAATAAATTAGTATAAACTAACAAGTGGTGTTATAACATTAAGAGATGACATTAAAAGATTTTAAGTTATCAGTAAGTTAATGTCCAATATTTTGACATTTTTCTTAATCGAAATGTATACAATGTAACATACTGGTGAACATTCTTGTCATAATCTATATGATTTGTATAATTTGTGTAATTATATTTTTTCGTGCATTAATTTACACTTTGTTTATAATTAACATTAACAGGATCTTCTAAGTATCAACAAGAAAATTGGTTAATGCTGTCTTTAAAATCTTAGAGGCATCTCTATTGCTGAATTGGTGGTCCTCTATTGATATTGCAGATCCACAATCCACTACCCGAGCTTCTATTATTCATCTCTGCATTATAGTTTACATCAAATACCACAATAATTCTAAAGTAGTTCTTACATTGCAGTATCAAATGTGTTTTTGGACAGATCTCCAAACGTTACGTTCTCAACATTTACTTTGTTAACAATCAGCATAGCATCACTAACACATACTGGTCTATGTTGGACATGTTCCTTGCAAGTGCAGATTTATTTGTTTTCTTTAGGATATCTTGACAGTTAGCGAATGCCTAGATTAATGGTCTTGGTGGATTTTGAAGTACTTCCTTCACAACCAAACGTCAGCTAGATGCTACCAAAACCATATATCAAAATAACTGATATCAACCTCGAGTATGCATTATTTACAAACTATTTTAATTTGTTTTATGAAAGCTACCGAAGATATTTAGGTGTTTCCTTCGCAATATGTCGTAAACTAATCATATGGATTTTCTTTCAAAAGATTGTATTCTTGATATGTTAAAGCATATATAAAGAATTCTTTTCCCTTTCCTTATCACTTAAAAGATCATTACAATGGCAGTATATATTGCTATAGCTGTTGATAAATGAGCACAACCATTTGTTCTCAAGTATATTTCTTGATCAAAATTGTCATCCTTTTGAATGATCTGTACTTCAAAATCAACATGGATAAGTCTTAAATTAGCTAGTAGGATCGCTTTTCGGCCATACATCTGTCTGTCTGTCCGCATGTCCGAATTGGTATTTAAATGCCTATGATTTAGGTAGGACAAGTTTGTTTTGACAGTTGAAAAACAGATGAAAAAAATATTCAACTATTTCTTATCACTTTAAATATGCTTTTAAATGGCTAAAGAAATCAGTTAAATACCTGTTACCAATTTCTATAAATCACTCCTCAGATACTGCTCAATAGGTTTTCACCAAATTTTAAGTGCATTCTTACGCGAGGTTTGTTCAACTGACGACCCTCGTACCAAAACGTGACCAATGGAGCTGAATGTTTTTCTGATATATTTTTGGAATTATATCTTATTCATCTTGAGGACTCTATTGTTTAGTAATAACAGTTGGAACTGGGTCCTTTAACAGTGATCTTATGATCTCCATAAATTTTCAGCAGGGGTCTAAAAAAAGGATGGAATTGTGGATTTTCAAAAGTATCATCTTTAGATCTTGAGCATTGTTTAATCATAATAGTTGAGACTGGGTCCTTTAAAGAGGATTAAATATCAATAAGGGACCAGAAGGGGTAGAAGAGAAGGGATTAATATTGTATGGTGTTAAGTTTCCTTTTCAAAATTGTTTCAGTCATATCGAGATGGTGTCTACTTCAGACAATATTCTAAGCGTTGTCACACTGATATATCATGTCACAGACATATGGTATGATACCCACTCAGTCACATGATACTGACAACAGGTCGACCAGACTTATTCTCTAAATGATGAGCACCAAGTAAGGACGATTCTAGTACCATTTTAAATCTTTGGTGTGACCCGACCGGGGATCGATCCAATTAACTACCACATGCGAGGCAGAAGCTCTATCACTAGACTACTGCTTTGATAAGAAAAAATGAAAATGTGAATTTTCAAAGAGCATCAACTCTAGAACGTTGGTCAGATGTTTTCACATTTCCTAAAGAATATCCATATGAAAGAGTTTTCTTTATTCTAATAAATGGACTGGGGTCTATTGAGGCCTTATGTTAAAAACACTTCTATAGTAAATATGAGAATGCTATAGGTAAATATAGCTTTTTTAAATCTTCTACAAGTGATATGTTTTATGTCAATTGGTTAAGTGTCCTTTATCAAGATCGTTTAAACCAAGTTGCTTGGGTGAAATTAAGGACTTCTACAGATCTCAGGTTAATTTTTACAAAGTGTTAATAAGCACAATGTATGGAGTTTGAATATTTTACATCTAGTATTGTCTGGTAGCCCTGTATAAAATTTGATTAATCTGGACCCCTTTTGTCAAATTTACGGCCTCCACAGGGGTCAATCCTTTACTCAGGTGATTGACTTACATGAGCTTCTTGTTTAAAACAAATGTATTTTCATCAATATTGAGTGTTCATGAATGAATTTCGTTAAAATAAATATTAAACATGATTAACCAATATATGTACATAAATTATGACTAATTGTCAAACTGTGTAAATATTGTGCGATTTACCCCACCCACTTTGATTTGGTGTGATTCACAAAAAAAAACGAGTTTAACACCTAACTTTGATAAAATCTATATTTCGTTTTTAACTTAATATCATATCTGATTAAAAAATTAGGACATATACAATCAAACATATAAAAAAATAAAATTTATACAATTTTAATGCAAAACTGTGTTCTTAGTGTTGATGTTTTTAGTTTTTATTAACAAAAATCCATTTATTTTTCAACAGAGTGTGTTTTAATGAAGACCACTACAATTTTCATACATTATTGTGATAAGTAACTTAAAACACATACATTTATGCAGTTAAAATTTGAAAATTGGTTGTATATTATAGATAATAACATTTTTTTAAGAAATTGGCGTCCATTTTGGAAGCCATTTTGGAATTGCTCATTTTTAGACATTAAGCTGTGCCTGAGATATGCCCCCCCCCCCCCCCCCCCGATTTTTTTTGGTGTAGAGATATATATCTTTCAAAAAATCATAAGGTGAATTTGCCAGAAAAATGGTAACAACTTTTTGTTTAGCTCACGGCCTATCAAGTTGGGGGTCATAGCAATATGTAATGGAGGTTATTAAGAAAAATATATAGTGTTGATAATATAAAACTGATGAAATTGTGTAGTTTTTTTTTTGTAACGCATGCATATGTAACAGCTAATGAGTTGCGGTACCAAATGAGGTTAGACTCTGAGTTCATCAGGCCAGGATTACCGTCATCAGGATATTGATACCAAGCACTCGATTCCACATTTAGCAGCATTTAAGGCTCAACGGCGCTATTATCCTAACCGAAACAGGTCTACCGGATATCGCGAGAGGGGAATCAAGATTCGGAGCAACCGACAAAAGTAGGAGATTTGGTCAATGTAGAGATATGACAGGATACGTATATATAAGCTTTTGTACGATAATTAGTAAGAATATCATGCGAATAATTGTGCTAAAGGAAATTGAGATAAAAAGTATTGTGTTTGTAAAAGTTTAGTGTGAAGTGATATGTTTAAAATAAGTGTTTATACACGTTTATAGATATTGTTTTGCTTATGTTTTGGAATGTTATATTCTCAGTGTTAGACACAAATGTTAGTGACAGGCTGAAATTGTATTTTGAAGGTACACTCATTTTGACTGATAACAATAATGCTCATTCACACATAGCGTCATTAATAAATACATTCACAATTAAAAATCAATAAAAAAGTAACATTTTAATATTAATTTTATCTATTTGTGTGTTTTTAAGGTAAATATAATTATAAAGTTTTATTTTTAATATATATCTTTATTCACCCTTTTTTGGTGAGTATTCCCTTGGTTCTCTGGTAACATATGTAGATGAAGATAAATAAAAATAGAACCAGATAATACCATTTTTTATTTATGATGGGTACCCATACTTACAATAGAAATATTTATGTGTCAATTGTGTGATATTCTAGCCTTGATTTAACTCAACAAATGTTGTATTAAGGCTTTACTGATATAAAGTGTTCTTATACACAGTGTTGTTGTGTTTTGTAAAAAACGATGTAGCTGAAATAAGGTTTGGATCAAGTAGGTACTCAATGAAGATGACTACCTTATCGATGTTAAGAGAACGGAAAGAAATAGGTCAGGTGTGCTACAGCTATATCATAATGATTTATAATTATTTCAATATTAAATCTCATTATCCAGACAGATGCTTTAAATAATGAGCAGAACGCCTCCAATGTAGATAATGGATTGCTAGGATGTGGTATTGCCAATAATACAGGCGTTGTCAGATATTGAACAGTTTATAGAATTTTATATAGATATTAATAACCATGGATTAATTACCGCAAGGTTTAGTCTGGTTTTTAACGTATAATTTTGGGGTGATATAATTTAAAATTCATAGTAAGTAGTTTATCGGGAGCTTGGGCAGGTAAGAATCTTTGATTTTACAACATAGCTGTCTTTAATTAAATAAAATTACCAAAGACACATAAAACTTATATTAGTATCATATTATTGTGTCACCCAGCAACGCATAGCGTCACTCGTAGGCGTTTGGTACTGGTCCTTCTTGTCTCATCCTTTATAATGTATATTCTTGCTGTAACATCTTCGTGCACATTTACTCCACCAGGATTCATTTATTTGTTTTTTATATATGTTTAATCACAGGTATACTTGTGTTTTATGCGTGCGTTCATGCTGTTGGATTGATGTCTTGTTTTGTGATGTTGCGACCGGAATGTGGAGAGATGTGATTTCGTCGCTTTCACATTATGTTTGCTTGTGTTTTTCATATTATATTTGTCTTGTTTGTGGTATCCTTTGAACCTTTTGTTTCCTGTTTAATGAATATGGTCTTCTTTTGTTTCTTCTTTTTTGAATAGTGAACAACGCACACGACTGTTCTTCATATAAAAACTAGTAAATGTACAAAGGGTATTAAATATCAAAGACTATGTTATGGTATTGCAAACACTCAGATATAAAGATGGAAACGCATTGATGTATTGAATCATATTATGGAAAACGTATTGATGCATTTAATTATATTCATTTATAAAAATAGTTTTGTATAATATTTAACAAAAACGTTAAATTTTTCGTTATTGTTAGTTAGAATGTCATATTACATTGCCCGATCCATTTTATTTTTACAATGCACATTATTTAAATACAGTGAATATATGGAATATAAATAATAAACGAATATTGTTTAATGTACAATAATCAGACAAGGTAAATGAAGAATAAAATATGTACCAAATACAATTCAAAAGCACAAAAACCGTATCAAGTATGAATGTTAAGAACATACATTATGATACCAAAGAAAATAATACCACCCAATAACAACTGACCAGATGAGGGAAGCTATATCAAGCAATTTACCTTCACTAAATGTATTTGCATACTAGCAACCAACCGATTGAAGATTCACTATCCCGCACTTAAGCAAGTAGTAGATTATGCTATTTAGTCTAAGAATATTCGACACGTTTAACTACGGACGTTTAACTTTCAACATACGTATATTTATAACACACGTATCACTTTTATATTAACAGCAAGGTAATTTCTAGTAACTTTAAGTGCAAAGTAAACATAAACAATAAGTTGGCCTTAATGCGGAAACGCTTTGACATGATATAGCTACTATAAACAATGATTTCGTTGTAATTAGCATATAGTTTTCATTTAATTACATTTGTTCATCATAAGTGAAACATGCTTAAACAACAAACTTCCGTTAGATCTAATTAGCAAAACTATAAGGGCTTTCTTTCTAAGAGGAGACTTTATTCATATGAATGAACTGTGTTTAATCAAAATTATTTCATTTATGATATATTTTAGAGCAATGTTCGATTATTTGCCTCTGAATTTCTGGAGAAGTTATTTTTTTGTTTTTGTAGTTGAACGAATTAACCATATATAGAAACTGCATTCTATGGCACATATGTGTGTGTATTAGTCATCAGTTACAATAATTACTACAGTGTCATTAACGAATCAAGTTATTTCTTTTAACTTTGTAGAGTAGTATGAGACAGCAGGGATATAAGATAAAATCTATGATTAGGTTAGAAACATACGACTGCTGGATATAAAATACGTTTTATGGCCATTGGTTGTCTCTTCATTGGTTCATGTGCTTTTTACAATTTTTTTAATTATTCAGTAGGAATACATCATATGACTTAACAATACATTTCTCGTGAAGTCGATTCTTATAATCACAATTACAGAGAAATATGATTTTCTTTGTAATCAACCTTTTCATCAACTTTTCAATTTCTCATACAACCCGTGTCTGAATATAGCCAAAGATGATTCTAATGTAACAAGGATCTGTAAAGGTATACCATATTGATAAAATATACGAATCCTTTTTTTAATTTTCAACCATTGACTATATAATTCACCATTGATTTTCCATAAATACTTAATAGTAATGTTTTCTTTTGTAATAAAACTTTTCATCAACTTCTCAATTTCTCTTACAACCCGTGTCTAAATATAGCCAAAGATAATTCTGATGTAACAAGGATCTGTAAAGGTACACCATATTGATAAAATATACGAATCTTTTTTTTTTAATTTTCAGTCATTGACTATATAATTGACCATTGATTTTCCATAAATACTCTATAGTTAAGATTTAATTACAGATAAAGCTGTGGAAAATGAAAAACATGCAAATGGTCGATTTGGGGGACCATCTAAGAAAGATATTTTTTCTTCAAATACAATCGTTGTTGATAACATCAAGTTCGACCGAGCCAAATATTAGTTCATACTCAAACAGTTAATTTCTTTTTGGATATTATAATTGCTTTTTGTAGGTTGAAATTCGGTTTAAATGTCTCAATCAACCGAGACAAATAGTAGTTAATACACAAACAGTTAATTTCTTTCGGGCTGATATTTTAAGGTTGTGATTCACTGTAAATAGTCATAAAAATACCTTTCCGATAGGAAACACCGAACAAATACCAAAACGTAAAGCAAACAAAAAGAGATTAGATGAAAAACTAGTTTTAAGCCGTCTTAATTGGCACGAGACCTGTCTTGTATATTTTCACAAAAGAAAACTGCCATTTAATCATATCAAGTATTGCTATGCCAAGACAAATAAATTTCGAGTTACGTTCATAATTACTACCATTATAATTTCTGTAGCATGCCTAAGCTACAGATGTCCATTATTACAAATTACAGAAATATATTTCACATTTCTTTGTCCTACGTAAGAAGACCATAATCTTGTTAATGTTACAGATATGCGCGTGTCATACTACGCATATATCACTTTGTTAGAGACATTGACGCCGTGCGTGCTTTAAAATGATAGTTATATAAAACAAACAATGTACGAATAGGGTTTGTTTTTTCTAATTAAATTATGATTTTGCATGATAGGAAGCTCCTTTCTATTTGCCATAATAGTTATATAGCATGATACTATTCAACAAAAATAAAAGATTTTTCACACATTCTACAATTTGTTAATCCATTTAAACAATAATCAAGCATCAATCTTGCGTGTATATATAACAGCTAAATGACTTCATATACCAATTATCAATTTAAATTAGTTCTTTTAGCTTATATCAAAAGTATGTGCCTTGTTATTGCATGATGGTAGTTCAACAGATATTTGGTGAACCAGTAATCCTAATGTAGGTTTCTTCCAGTGACGACATATATTCTAAGCATCTATTGTATGTATATTTTAATGATTGATGTATTCTTCGAATGCTGCATATTTATTTCATAATGCTTGCTTATACGATATTGTAATATTGTAGTGCCTGATATTGTTCCTAACGATGTTTCTCTGTCTTGTACATTATGTATATAAAGTCAAATGCTTATTATTCTTTATCAGTTCTACCACGTTAGACATTTCGATTATTCTTTAAATAGATTACGTCTTCTTATTTCCGTCTTTATTATTTAGTCTTAGGTCTCAAAAGGATTATGCTTATAGCTAGTGTGACACCTGTGTCGCACCTATATTGTTACTCTAAATCTTCATTGAAGGCGTATCAAATAGATCAGCGGTGTGTCTTAATTTTTATGACAACAGTTATAATACATTCCATAGTATCGATATAAAATATTCTAATTTCGGAAGTCCAAGAAGTTTGGACGTAATACAATTACACCGTTTCGAAGAAGTGGATATTATCCGTTCTGACTAAAATTTCAAAAAAATTTTTTATTCTAGATTCATGTTAGAAAACCAAAACCACCTTTATTTCATTGACTTCAACAATTGGATATACTCACATTATTAAATACTTTTATAACCCTTGTTTGCTGGACAACGAAGCTACATTCATTACAATTAACTGGACTTAAACAAAAATTGTTGCTGTTTCCGGCTACACGTGTTACTATAATTCATACTTCGTGCCTTAATTGATATAAATTAACAATTACAAATAACGAATACAATTCATAACTTCATAAAGTGCTGATTACTTTAACAAACATCAACAGTTAAAGTACCGTTCCTGGAAAGCTATTAGTTATTAGCGGACTGTACGTAACGAAGTTCTTCTCAAAATACAATGTTTCAAAGCCCGAAAGCATACTCAACCTTATCCACAATTTATTCATGTGTATATAATGAGGTCATCCGAACGTCAGTCTATGTACATCATTAAGTTGACGATGTCGTATAATCAGGAGCGGATCAATGAGGTAGTCACATACCTGTGTTATTTCAGAGGTATTAAAGAAGTGTACAGTTACCGCCAGGAATGTAAATATGAGTAATTTTTATCTTATTTTAAATTACGTAATACAATGTTTAAAATACATTACTGATGTCATCTTAAATCATTGGATTTCTCTACGTGTATCTTTGTACTTACTACTTAGCCGGGCCCGATTAGCTCAGTCGGTTACGCGTCTGACTATCAATCCAGGGGTCGTGAGTTCGAATCCCCCGCCCGGCAACAGTCTCCGTGATGATTGATATACGACATTGCGTCTCATTATCACTTTTTCTCTCACCACTGATTGAAGTGGGAAAGTTATCAGTTACTTGCGGAGACGAGGTGTGCTCGAGTACTGGTTAATCCCAGGAAACAGTGGTTAGGTTAACTGATCGTCTGTTAGCTCTCGATGGCATAAAAATGACGCTAAATATTCAATCAATCAATCATTATACTTACTAATTATGAATAGTTTGTGTATCACTTAAACAAAAATGAGGAAATAATAATTATAGAAATAAGACCTGCTCTTACATTAACCTAAATTTAGAATGATTAATTTACAGAAGTTAAAACAACAAGTAACAAAGGATTGTAGCAGGAATCTTTTGATCAGATTAGTATATACTATTATGCACAACGCTAAGTCATTGACAGTTGTACAGTATATCAACATGAATGGGATTTAACGCCATTTTCAACACATTTCAGGTTATATATTGCATATCCAGTTTTACTTGGTGGAGGAAGACCTCAGACTGAGTCAGACTGAGTAGAACCACGGTCCTGGAAACTTTATCCCATAAAATTTTTGGAGCTAGCGGGACATCGAACCTACGACCTTAGCGGTGAGAGGTAAGTGATCTTGAGACAGCGCCTTAGACCACTCGGCCACGGAGGACCAATATCGACATGAAGTGTCAATAAAATTGTACAATAGACCGACATATCAGTATAGAAATAAATGGCAATCCAGTCCTAAATTAGATAATACAATAACATGATAGATGCTAACATGTACATGTAAATGAGTATAATTATGAAATTATTAATTTTGATCAATTTTTAGAAAAGGGTGATCTTGGCGTAAACTTGAAATAAGTAAATCGACTTCCTAATTTTGAAGAAATAGGGTGATGTAAAGATATGTCCATAACATATAGGGATAATATCATAAAACAGACTTCCATTGTGTAACGTAACTTTCATATTAAAACAATGATTTTGTTTCGTGTTTGGTTATTCTATTTTACACAATAATTTATTTCAACATGACAATAAATTATTACAGTAAAAACAAAAAAAAACTTTCTTTGTAGCATTTAACTACAACAAGGTTCAGAGAATGATATGTTTTTTTACTCTATTGACGTTGACGGAGAATACAAAGAAAATGTTTCCGATCTTTTATGATGAAAAAACTTCACATGCAGTAAAACTAAAGAGATAATAACAACATGCACACATAAAAAATGATGATCATCAACACGGCAAACGGCAATTTTAGTACTTTCTCACTCGACGTTATTTCTGAGAAAAAAAATACGATGTTTAAATGAAATTAGAATATTTCACTACTATGCAGACCTTTACGGACAGGAACATAACTCTCGTAAATGTTTGAGATGCATCCTCTATCACTTATTGTATTTTAGTAATTTCTTAACAATGAAGTTTCAGTAAGATATAGGGATTAACAACACCTGTATTTTTACAGGTTCATAAACAGGTGATGTGTGAACATGAGTAGAAATCGACATTGTCGTCGTGTGATCGTTTAAAAACTAATGCCGGGAAAGTTTAAGGTAAGTGTCAAAATTAAATTCAAATTTTAAATTCCATGACGGTATAATATCGCAACTTGAGACACTATTCGCTCTTTAAATTTCGATAAAAACGAGAAATTTTCAGTAAAATCAGATATGAGTAATAATGGTAATGTGCCCGTTTTTTAAAGAAACCCAATTTCCATGGAGAATACTTAAGGCAGAAACTCATAATGGCAAGTCAAATGTGATTTAGGTGGTAATCCAAAACAAATTGATTTCAAGGCTTTAGGCGTTCTACTGACGGCAGACTGTACTGAGTACCGGAAAGCTCAGAATACACACTGTAATAGCATTATCACAAATCGAGTTTTCAAATAGTGTCATCGTGAAATGATACTTTTTTAAGTTACAAAACAGTTTTTGAATCGTTTATTTTTACTGAACATTTCATGGTTATATTTCCTATATCCGATTGAATAATGCAATAAGCCTTAACTTTTAAGTACAAATTGAGCTAAAATGCACGCAGTATTGCAGGCATCGACTGTTACAATGTGTTTATATATCTAACTGAATGTTTATTTCAGTTTATTTCTTACATGGGTATACTTTGTTGTGCATGTATATAAATCGGCAATGTAATATGATTGTACATTATAAACCTTGCTTACAGAAATACTTGTGTTTTTTCGTATTTCTAGAAGGCATTCTCTTTCTTAAGAGCGATATTGTACAAGCATCATGTGCATATATATGTCAGCTATTTAATATTTTACCTACTGTAGTTTATACAACTTAATTTGATCAACTATTTGATTCCATCACCTACAAAACGATGTTTTGCCTGCAATAGAGCGAGTATTTATAGTAATTATCATTATGACATCAATTGTATTTTATTTGATATAGCAACTAAAGAGGCATTCATTTTGAAAATTTCAAGTACATGTCAAATATATATGTTACACATGACAAAGAGTTTAATGTTTAGTTTAATATAATGCCGAAAACAATTTGACTGCAGTGTAATTCTAAAGATAACTAGCTTTTGCGATACTCAGGGCACAAGCCTATTAGCTCTATATTCGGGAAAATCCACTGTTTATCTCTCGATTGTCACACATGCGTTACTAAACAACGCGCAAAGTGTTATTGCGCAATATTGAACAATAAATCGTTTACAGTTGATTAATATTAGTTTTCATGCAAAAATTAGTACATTTACATTTTATGCATACGACTTCATTTATATTTCATACAAATGAATGCATTAACATTTAATGCAAGCAAAAGAATACATTCACATTTTATGCAAACTAATGCAAAACAATTTCATTCAAAACAATAAATTAACATTTTATGAAAAATAATGCATGGACATTTCTTGCAAATTATTGCCTTAATAATTCATGCAAAAGAATACATTAATATTTTATGCATAATGATATTTTAACAGTTCAAGCAGCTTTTCATGGAACGGAAAACATTAACATTTCGTGGAAAAGAATACATTAAAATTGCATTAAAAACAGTTACAATGATATGTTACGGAAAAGAATCAATTAATATGTCATGCCAAAAATACATATTGATTTATTAATATTTCAAGCAAAACAATACCTTTCAGTACAATGTTTGAAAGTTCTACTCAGTAAACAGAAGCCTCTTACATTAAATATTTGACGGTATCTAGGAATTTCAAAAAGGTATAACTAAACTATATTCAGTGGTTTTACGGTTTACAGCGATATGGTAATGGACGTAGAGAACAACGCCAAATGAACAATAATTAATCTGAGTAAGAAATAGTTTTATCTTATGTCACTGTGATCGTATTATTAAATAAACTGATTAAGAAATAGTTTTATCTCATATCACAGAAATTTCAAACTCAATAAACTGAGTAAGAAACTATTTTATCTTAGATCACAGTTATCGTATCATTCAACAATGTCAACACAAACGTTTACCCAATATTTCACAGTTACTGGATAATGAAATTACATAAAATAACATACAGAATATGACATAGAACGATATTTGTTTACATAAGACAGCATATTGAAAACAAAGTGCAGCATTCATGTCACAAATCAGAATTGTATTTGAAATTACATCCTTAGATTTTTTAATTAAATATCAATCATAAACGCTGATAAAATGATGATTTAGAAGCATATATTAAGCAATTAAAGTTGACCCAGATTCATCGAGTCTGTTCATAGAGAGTACAACACCAAAGAGTCAACGTACGTCATATTGCTTGTATGATTGTTTATACTCATAGTTTGTTATCGGAACATATTTTATGTGCAACATTTCAATAACACAAATAAATATATTTTGACATTGGTTAAAACATGTGAATGGTTGTAACTCGTCAATGTTGAACATTACATTAGTACTGCTCTGTCTCTATCACTAAGGCATCTATCATTACAATGAATAAAAATACATATTTAAGTTTAATCTAGAGAATTTTAAAGTAATTGATCACCAGACAAAAAAAATCTCAATCAGCAAACAATTAAATAACGAAGATTTTGAACGCAAGTATTTTTCTCTTTGTACATGCATTTCAAAGAATTACTTATTTTGCCATGTTGTTTGTATTCATTTAATTTTCACACAATTATTTATTGTTTATTTGCTCATTTTGTCTTCTTTAATTATTTACTTTCTCTTTCGATTATAATTCAATGCTTACAATTTGTCTTAAACCATTAATATTAAATCACAATGACGTAAAAAGTTTATAACAGTGACATTTTTGTTATTAACTGGTTTGTTCAGCAATGTCATGCAGCGAGTTGCATTACCTTCTAAATATTTAATAAAGCTTCGGTGTCACAAAATGTTTCATGTTCTTTTTCAACGATCTCTCATTAAACAAAAAAGGTGCCATGATGGTAAATGACTTACACGTTTAATGCAAATATATTTGTTATCTCACCGGCCCAAAAATTAAATCGAATAACTTTTAAAAATTGATGCTGATTATTTACGTCTGAGTTACAGCCCTACAATATTTATAAATTTCAATATTTAGCGTTATCCACCTCATTTGTCTTTGACTGTTATCAGGACTTACACTGCAACTATGAAACGAAATATTTGATCTCGTAAAAACGGAACACTTATGTTTGAGTTGTAAGTACTTATAAAGCAGATTTGTTTTTGTTGTTTAATGACTGATTTTATTATTAAAAGCTTGTTTTGCTATGTTATTGCCGAACGACTTATTCAAATTGCATGAAAACATCAATTCATGAAGACACAATTGTCACGTAACCATGTTCAACGTCATGCAGTACTATTAAAACATATATTAAAACAATTGAATCCAATTTTATTACGTAATTTTTACCAAATCTTCATGTTGAAGATTATTATCGATTTATAATAAACCAGGTGAAATGTAGTATAAGTGTAAATCTTTCCAGTGTGTACTCTGTTGCCAAAGTGAAAGTCGATATCAGAAATTAAGCTGTCATAACCAAATTTCAAAACATTTATTTCTAATGTATGTATGCGATAATGCCACTCAGATCACAAAATAAATATCAAAATAAGAAATAATGTATTTTATAATTAAAACAAACGAACCTTAGGGTTATTTGAGCTTTATAACGACTCTTTAAGGTATAAAACATTGATAAGGCCATGTTTGTATAAATAGATTATTTATAACAAATGTCAGAAGATGTCTCTATTTTTGTATTTTTTTATATAACATTATATGACTTTATTACATGTATATTTGGTCAAAACAAGTGCATATTTTACTATTTTGTGTGAAAACAATTAAGTCATATTAGCCCTAGCAGTGGAATGGTGATTTTTTTTATATTTATATTAAAGTGAGACAGAAATACCTTATTATGTATACGAGAAACACAGCTACAGCAATTAAATGCAATGAGAAAAATATACAAATTTAGAGAGGGAAAATAATTAAAGAAATTAATGCAGAAACAATTATATTGACTCAATCTGTAAATATATGAGATAAGTAATGGTTTGATGCTCTCAAATGCCAAAGACTTTCAATTGCAGGCTTCAATTACTAGTTTTTTTCCCTAAAGAACTGTCCTAATTGTGTGCATGTAAAGCGGCAATTTATGTAAAGCATTGTTGTTCGTTTTAGTATTAAGGCTATTTATGATTATCTACTCATGAATATGAAAATTATGTTTAGCACGATATTGTTCCAAAAATCATCCATGGAACTGTAACCCGATCTGTAATTTTGATTCCCGTGTATTTCACTTGATATAAGATCAGTGACACCCTTAAAGGTAGTAAGTATATCAGCAGGAAAAAAGCTATAAGATTAGATCATATTTAAAATTGATACAAATCATCTCATTATCAAATACAAATGAATTACAGCTGTTACGGATTGATTTGTTTTCAAACTGATTCATTTTATATTATGTAACGAAATATGCAATAGTGTTTGTCTAATTATACATATATAAGACGTTTATAAGCGAGAATTGTATGCATTATAAAACGTTTTTACGCTTTTAATGAAAAATAGAGATTACTCAGTGAATTGAATTGATAATTTCACTGTTAAAATGGTGAAAATATAAAAGTTTGTTCACTGTTTTCATCCCACTACGTTTGTAGTTGAAAACATAAACTCATATAAACAGAATAAGTTTTAGTTTGAATGAAATAAATTTCCTTTTGAATTAGATATGGAGTAGGTTCAAATTAAAAGTAACAAATCTTAATTCATTTCAACTGCAGATTATTAAATGTTATGTCCATATATATGTTTCTCATGGGGTCAGCTTGAAGTATTTATTTCACAAAATTAATGACAATATTATTTTTATCTATTCATGGAGATTTCAATGGTCAACTAATTATCCCGTTTGAAGTTCACATTATTCACATTCGGGTATTTCATTAGCATTCATGTGTCATGGACACGAAAACTTGAATGGTTTATTTGATATCAAACGTAATCTCGAATGACACAATATCATCCATCATTACAAATCAAGAAGTTGGTGCCATTCGACCATCACATGTATTCCTACCTTTCTGCAGCTATCAATGTTTGGTTCGTTCTATCTAATAATGTATTTATCTCTTCTGTAGCTGTCAGAGTTTTCGTCGTTCTATCATATAATGTATCTGTCTCTTTCTGCAGCTGTCAGAGTTTACACCATTCCATCATTTCAATGTATTTGTGTCTTGCTGTAGCTGTCAAAGTTTTCTTCGTTCTATCATCTCATGTATTTGCTTCTTTCTGCAGCTGTAAGAGTTTTTTCGTTCTGTCATATTATGTATTTGTCTACTTCTGCATCTGTAAGAGTTTGTGTCGTTCGATCATCTCATGTATTTGTGTCTTGTTGTAACTGTCAGAATTTTGTTCGTTATATAATCTCCTGTATTTGTCTCTATCTGCAACTGTAAGAGTTTGTCTCGTTTTATTATCTCATGTTTTTTTCTCTTTCTGCAGCTGAAAGAGTTTTCGTCTTTCCATCAGTTCTGTATTTATCTCTTTCTGTAGCTGTCAGAGTTTTCATCGTTCTATCACTAGTGTATTTTTTCTCTTTCCGTAGCTGTCAGAGTTTTCATCGTTCTATCACTCGTGTATTTGTCTCTTTCTGTAGCTGTCAGAGTTTTCATCGTTCTATCACTCGTGTAATCTTCTCTTTCCGTAGCTGTCAGAGTTTTCATCGTTCTATCACTCGTGTATTTGTCTCTTTCCGTAGCTGTCAGAGTTTTCATCGTTCTATCACTAATGTATTTGTCTCTTTCCGTAGCTGTCAGAGTTTTCATCGTTCTATCACTCGTGTATTTGTCTCTTTCCGTAGCTGTCAGAGTTTTCATCGTTCTATCACTCGTGTATTTGTCTCTTTCCGTAGCTGTCAGAGTTTTCATCGTTCTATCACTTGTGTATTTGTCTCTTTCTGTAGCTGTCAGAGTTTTCATCGTTCTATCACCAGTGTATTTGTCTCTTTCCGTAGCTGTCAGAGTTTTCATCGTTCTATCACCAGTGTATTTGTCTCTTTCCGTAGCTGTCAGAGTTTTCATCATTCTATCACTAGTGTATGTGTCTCTTACTGTAGCTTAAAGCGTTTGTGTCATTCCATCATCTCCTGTATTCGTTTTTCTTTCTACAGCTATCAATGCTGGTGTCGTTATATCATTTCCCTTTCCGTAAGTTTGTACACTGTTTTTTTAGATTGCTCCTGGATGTCGTACATCTTATACACTAGAATGGAAAAAGTTAGAATTAGAAACCCTATAACGATGTTATTATCTAGCACATTGCTACATATTATGAATGTTCAATCAACAGTAGTTGGCTTTAAATACAATACAGTGTATAGCTTACACATACCACATATATTCTATATGTGACGCAGTAAGCATTGATGTTATTAGCGGTTTTCTTTTAGAAAAAGGGTGAATACCTTTTTCACAAATAATGGAAATAAACTAATATGTATGCCTTAAGTAATTTTGTTATTTAAAAGATAGATGCTAACAGTTAAAGAGCTTATTTCATTAAATGTTCATATTTATTAGGTAACAATTTTATATGTTTAATACATTTACCAAGAAAACGAATGATAAACATTAATATATATTCATTTATAAGCCTTAAATGAGTTCAAATAACATAATTATATATTTTATCCAGGTTAATACCAACCTCTTGCTTAACTTAGGCAGAACACACAGACTACGGAAACGAAAAAAATAGTTTGACGTTTGCGTGTGTGTCACTCTTGTAAGATGTCACTCTTGTAAGATTACAAGTGATATATTACGTGTCTGTTTCCTTTTACGTGTGTTAATTTTTAAAATGCGGGTTTTCTTTTTTGGTTGTATGGCGTATACACTTATATATAAAATCGTCTGGCACATTAGTGTCGACCCATTTATAAAAGAAAAAAAAACTTTATCAGGGTATACGACGGTGCTCTTTTAATTAATATCAACGTATTTATAAAAACAATTTGTCAAGTTTGTACAGTAAAGGACGTGAATATTGACATATT
Source organism: Panopea generosa (assembly GCA_029582155.1). NCBI lineage: Eukaryota > Metazoa > Mollusca > Bivalvia > Adapedonta > Hiatellidae > Panopea > Panopea generosa. The sequence goes on along the minus strand of CM055906.1, from coordinate 20,888,963 downwards.
TATTAATAACTGATCCGGTTGTACGAGGGTGAACCTTTATGTCAAAATGTGTATACAATTGTGTTATTAGATTTTACGTCAGTAAGCATCAAGATTTTGTAAAACAATTATAAGATTGCACGACGTCGCGTCACGTGAGCATTAACGTCGAAACATTTATACAAATAATCAGATTGTACGAAGATGAGCGCTAATGTCGACATATGTATAAAACAATTTATCAGATAGAACGAACGACGGCGAGCATAACTATCGACATATTTATAAACCATTTATCAGATTTTACGACTGAGAGCATTAATGGTGAAACATTTTAAAATAAAATTAAGATTGTACGACGATATACAAATATGTCGATTACAATTTGTCTTGAAACATCTGTTGCATTATTTGTGCAATGGTGACCTGCTAAGTCATTAGGATTAGTCTTGATACAACTGTTATATACCAAGTCAATAGGGTTAGTTTTGATACAACTGTTATATACCAAGTCAATAGGGTTAGTCTTGATACAACTGTTATATACCAAGTCAATAGGGTAAGTCTTGATACAATAGGGTAGTCTTGATACAACTGTTATATACCAAGTCAATAGGGTTAGTCTTGATACAACTGTTATATACCAAGTCAATAGGGTTAGTCTTGATACAACTGTTATATACCAAGTCAATAGGGTTAGTCTTGATACAACTGTTATATACCAAGTCAATAGGGTTAGTCTTGATACAACTGTTATATACCAAGTCAATAGGGTTAGTCTTGATACAACTGTTATATACCAAGTCAATAGGGTTAGTCTTGATACAACTGTTATATAACAAGTCAATAGGGTTAGTCTAGTTAGTCTTGATACAACTGTTATATACCAAGTCAATAGGGTTAGTCTTGATACAACTGTTATATACCAAGTCAATAGGGTTAGTCTTGATACAACTGTTATATACCAAGTCAATAGGGTTAGTCTTGATACAACTGTTATATACCAAGTCAATAGGGTTAGTATTGATACAACTGTCGCAATCCGCGGCGTTAAACATTATATTTCACAGTTAGCAAAACACCTTTAAATCAAATTTATATGTCATTTCTTCGACCTATTCTAGAATGTGGATCTGTAGTGTGGGGTGGGTGTACCCAATATGAAAAAGAAAATCTTGAAAAATTCAACACGAGGCGGCTCGTATTGTATCCGGTTTAACACGGTCTACTTCTCTTCGTAACTTATACAAAGAACTAGGTTGGCTTTCTTTAGAAGATAGAAGATTATACCAAAAAATAATTGTTGCATATAAAGTAAAAAAAGGGTTAACTCCAGAATATTTAAACAATATTTTTCCTGAAACTGCAGGAATAACTACACCATATAATCTAAGAAATAATAGTAATTATTCTTTATTAAATACAAAAACTCAATTATTTAGAAATTCTTTTATTCCATCATGTATTTCTTCTTGGAATAATCTTCCGGAACACTTACGCAATTCTGAAACTCTACCATCATTTAAACGCCAGCTTATGAATCATTTGTTTAAACCCACCAATATACCATGTTTTTATTTAACAGGTCCTCGTAAATTATTTTTTTTTCATGCACGTTTAAGAAATGGTTGCAGTAACCTTAATTATGATTTATTTGCTAACAAACTTAAATTATATTCAACTCGTGAAAAATATGGGCATGAAAAAGAGGATGCCGAACACTTTTTCATGCAATGTCCTTTTTTAAGCGATCGACTTCGTCTCTTTCATGCTACACGCCACCTCCATCCTAAAGAAAAAAATCTGAGAATATTATATATACCTAAATATGATTCAACCCATCCGCGCATGTTAAAATTTATAAAGCTTCTTAATATTGACAAAAATCAATTTTACACAAAATTGCAACTTATTGTATTACGGGTTTCAAACTCAGGGATACTCGTTTAACAGTTTAATGTAAAAAATATTGTATTGTAATATAAATTTGTAACTGAGTTTTTGCTTAAAATAATTATTTTATGATTATTTCTGAATACCAAGAAAATAATCTAACAAAGATATCAACTTAATGAAACGATATTCATATACCACTTTATTACCACGTATGTATTGATTTTGCATATATAAATGTTTGTATGACGATGAGCTGTACTGCTAAAGTTTAATAAAATGAGTGTTTTGTTCTGTTCTGTTCTGTTCTGTTCTGTTCTGTTCTGTTCTGTTAAGATATTTCCTCAGAAGGAAAACATAAAGCGTCGACATATATATGCGTTTTTTAATTACTATCAATATTATTATTATTATCATTATTATTATCGTTGTTGTTGTTGCTGCTGTTGTTGTTGTTGTTGTTATTGTTGCTATTGTTATTATCATAAATGTCATTTCTATTATTAATATTATTATTATTATTACTATTATTGTTTTTATTGCTATTGGTAACATTATACTTTTTCAAAATCTTTAAAATATTTAATCGTAGTAGTAGAAGCAGTAGAAGTAGTAATAGCAGCAGTAGTAGTACATGTAATAGAAGTAGTGGTAGTAATAATAATTATGGTGGTGGTGGAAGTAGTAGCAGCAGCAGCAGCAATATAAGTAGTAGAAGTAATAGAAGTAGTAGTTGTAGTAGTAGCAGTAATGGCAGTAGTAGTAGTAGAAGTAGTAGTAGAAGTAGTAGTAGTAGTAGTAGTAGTAGTAGTAGAAGAAGTACTAGTAGTAAAAGTAGTAGTAGTTGTAGAAATAGAAGTAGTGGTAGTAGTAGAAGAAGTAGTAGTAGAAGTAGTAGAAGTAGTAGTTGTAGAAGAAGAAGTAGTAGTAATGGTAGAAGTAGTAGTAATAATGGTGGTTGTGGTGGTGGTGATAGTAGTAGTAGTAGTAGTAGTAGTAGTAGAAATAGTAGTAGCAGTGGTAGTTGTAGTAGTAGTAGAAGTAGTAGTAGTAGTAGTAGTAGTAATAGTAGTAGTAGTAGTAGTAGTAGAAGTAGTAGTAGTAGAAGTAGTAGTAGTAGTAGTAGTAGTAGTATATAACGAAATACAAATTTAGTCGTATATGACATTCAAAAAGCAATCTGTATAGGGTGTAAGTTTCGATACGAAAATTTCTCTCATTTGACTGTATTTGATTCGTATAAAACTGTTCAGTTTGTTTAATACATACATTACATAGATATGTCACCAATGCTTTATATCAACATTATATTAATATTACTTTGTTTTTCAGTTATTCATCATACGTGAAGTAATTATTCCTCTGATCACTTGCCTTATCGTTAACTGTGTCACTAGAATTTAACAAGATGTGTCTTGAATCTACAAAATGGTTAAATAGTATATACATAAGTGTGCGTGTCACCTTCGATGAAAACTAGGTAAATTGTTATATTTTTAGGTGGATAGGGCGTAATGCTTTTTAATTTATAATATTTTTCGCACTATTACGATTCCATGTTATATCCAGTACTGAATTTTGTTTTGGGAAGGTCGTCGGATCGAGCCCAGAATTAACGCCTCGATCTCTGGGATGAACGGCTGACATTATATCGACTGCACTAACAACCATACAGTCACTCATCATCTGTAATCCTCGATGACATAACACATATAACACCAGCAGTTGTTTTAACTGGTGTCATTTTCACATAAACATTGCAAAGCTTAGCCAGGATTTGCACTTCCAATCCATAATTAAAAAGCAAAACAACAACTGTTATTCCATTATCCTTTTTCAGAGTGACGCCTACGATATTGCAAATAAATGATATTTCTTATTAAAATGCTTATCAATGTTAAAACCTTTGTGAGATAACTAATATTACAGGGATTTTTTGTGTCTTTTTTTTGCATATTTCAGCTTTATAAATTCATCGGTGCGAAAGTAATTATGATGTTTAATGTTCTATTAAATTATTCACGATTGGCATTTGAATCATATTAATGATCTATAGACCCTCACGAACCAGATCTATGTATTTTATACATGAATTCAAGTCATACAACTATCAAATTTTAATAACACACGCTGCACGTACTAAAATAATAATTGATAACGATGTACATGAATCCGTGATATTAAACAAATATAAAACAAATTACTGTACCTATTTAAGCCTGTTAAACTGCATTACTCAATTTTAATTAAAAATACGATGACTCTGTTTGTTTTGGAAATACATTAAAACGGTCAACCAATTTTCTTGTTTATTCAATTCTAAGCTGTTGTTTTGCAGAAAGTAGTCATTTCAAATGACCTGTTTCAATGACGTGTTTGTTTAACTCACCGTAGAGTTTCGTTGTTATATGTTTGCAACTAACTGAATGTAAGTTTTCTTTTAAAGTAAACAAATTAAATTATATGAAGTTCCTACTTAATTTTCAAAAAAACATTTTTATAATAATACATTTATGAGTTTCATATGATTTAATTTCATACAATCACTATAGAATCCTAATTCATATACAGTTACCAGTGTAAGCGGTCATCTCTATTAAGCAGTCACTTGTCTTAAGCATCCACGTTTGATATTTCCCATATCTATGCAAGTATAGCAAAAAAGCCTGTATTAAGCAAAACTTGCCGTTAAAGACAACTTTAACTCATTCCCTTTACTGGCTGCTTAAGACAGGTTTGACTGTTTGTCCATAAATTAACACAGAATACATGTTATAATTATTGTTATCTATATACAATTGAATAATGATATCCACATATGATTCATTTTACTCACAACTTGCTGCTGGTCGTGTTGGTGCATTCAACATAGAACTCAAGTTTGAATAGACCTACGATCATGCACATAGGCAGGCGCGTAAGCACACGCACACCACTAAAATATATGTCAAGATAAGTGGTAGTTCTCATTCCAGTTATTTGTGATAATAACACAGTGTTCTTATATATTCACATACGACTGAAATAAGAGAATACAAGTATAGTGTAATACATCAGCTACATAACGTTAGTTTATGGTTGTTATAGTTATATTTACATAATAAGCATATAGACACAGTAGAGTAAACTGTTTTCATTAAGAGTAAGTGTGACAAATAATAGTTATTACATTTAATAGATATAAGGCTGACGTAACCCGGAACGTAATTGTATAGTCCGTACTGCCAAATCCTGAACTTACAACAGCTTTATTATTATTATCAACTTTAAATATTAAAAACGAGATTTTAGTATACGAAACGAAGTTTATACGAAGAAATATTATGAAATATTAGACACGTCTTAACATTTTACCAATAAAATCAAAAAGCTATATGTTTTTCACATGTATAAATTATTATCGATGCTGGCATTGATTTGTGAAATAATTACAGAAACAACAAGGAAATGTGAAAATATTAATGTCAGAATGTGCGAACTCACTTATATCTTAGAGTAAAACAATGGCATTTGAAACTTATTCCAGTTTCTGAAAGCACGTGCTCTTCTGGCATGCCTTTTCAATCAATGACTGCAACTATAGATTATGTAAAAACATGTTTGTGAAACCTTTTATACATTTACAGAATCATGAAAATCAATTGAAAGTCACTATGAAAAAACAATACTGTGCTTCTACATCAAGGATTACATACTATATTTATCAAAGGGCAGAAACAGTAGAAACAGGTGTAACAGCGTCATGGGAATTACACCAGTGAAATATTGTGTTGCCTATGTCTTATCTATGTATATAGTAGTATAAATGTGTCGCCGGTGTGAACTCAACTTGATATGCCGGGGGTAGGCGTGGGTGACAATATTAATAAAGTCAAGGACTTTAATCTTCATTTATTTATCTAATCTGATCGATTAACTAACTATACACACATACATATCAAAACATTTATACATATATGTGATGGAGTGTAATACGCATATCAAAAATGTAAACAATGCTGACATTAACAATGATATCCTATTTTAGATATTTATTAATAAATAGTTTGATAAAATAGTTTAAACCTAAAGTATGAAAATAAATGTGTAATTACCTACAGGTATATTATCATATATCCTGGTAAAATGGTTAATAAGTTTATACATACAATATTTCAATATGGCTGATGAATGTGTGGTGCAGCTTCGCATTAGCAGGTTAATGGCAGGTAACTTATAATAAATTTAGTAAACTACTCTGAACTACAAAGTATTTATTTGTAATATAATATTGAATTGTTTATAAGAAATGACAAGAACACAATTTATGATATGGCTTTGCAGTTTATTTTATTTCATTCTATGACAAATGTTAATAGCATTCTTTAAACTGATTTAAAAGTGTTTAGTTCATGGTACTGATAATAAACAACCAAATTATTTTCAATATACTTCAGAGACTTATTCGTACTGCATATTTTGCCTCGAGATTCTATTCAATAATTTTAGTTTTACGCCAATAAGTGTTTACTTTACTGGTAAATCATACACATATAAATCTGGTTATACAATGTTAATGAATTTGCATTTGTCCATTGAATCTTGCACAAGTAAAAAAACCATATACCGTCCAGTAACATGGTTGTGTCATTCAAGTATACGTTTGATTGTTAGGATGATTTATCATGTTTAATCAATCAGATCTGATAAACAATATGTAAATGTTAATATATCTATGTACTTGTTAGAATTCTAGCAAGCATATTTTAAACATTTTTAAAAAGCATTTAGCCAAACAGGACGGAACAAATAAAAGAAAGTACGTACTAAATGAATCAGATTTGGCGAACTTTGTCTAAGTATTAACAGTTGAACATACAAATTATATATACTTTTTTATTATATGTGCTTTTCAGTGAATTCTAACAAGCACATTAGCCAACACATAACGCAACAAATAAAATTCTGAAACGATAATACATAGAAGTAACTACAGTAACTACATTTATAACGTCATTTGCATGCTAATGATACAGATATCATCAGTGATGGAAAAATGGCTGTTTTTTCATTCTCTATAAAGATACCATAAAACCGGATTAATCAATAACATTAAGAAGCAAATGTTGATATACTGTCTAGACATTGAATGAAGAACTATGATTATTTATATATAAACACTTATAGAGGAAGTAAAAAATGATAACGTCTATCTGAAATACAAATAAACAGGTAACGTCTAGTGGATAAACAAACACCTTAATTGAAAGTATAGTTTTTATGGGGTAATTTGTATTTATCCACGTTTTTGTCTAGGACGCTTGGACATGCTTAGTTTATAGTGATTAAATTGAATGGTGTTTTATTTCGCTTTCTAACTTTTTTGTCATACTATGTTGTCCAGACACAAGAGGTTTGAGTCGTAACTATAGCATCGCTATATATAGCATACAGTCTATACTGACGGTCAACGAAAACGCACTATGAAATATATTCATTATATTATATTACTATACCTAATTATATCAAAATTGAACTGAAAATAGAAATTGAAGCTTCCTGGCACTAGTTACCTCGTACCATAGAAATGTGCCTTCCTCATTCGAAATATATGAATACTCGTATTGATTAATACAATATGCATTTAATTTATTTTTCTAATGTGTCAGATTAGGGTCACCGTTACTTGCTGTACCGAATTAGGCAATGCGTTAAACTTCCATGGCAAAATGCTTTATAAACCTATTTATTTTACATTGATTGTGAAACAAATTCTTACAATTTAGACAAATCTTGTTCGAAGTATTCCTGGGTATAACCAGCATTAAGCGTATTCGGATTAATGTCTTGGTCAAAAACAAAACACATAGCCGTGTCTGAGGATCAAAATCAACACTACCCATAGCCGTGTCAGAGGATCAAAATCGACACTACACATAGCCGTTTCATAGGATCAAAATCGACATTACACATAGCCGTGTCAGAGGATCACCATCGACACTGCACATAGCCGTGTCAGAGGATCAAAATCGACATTACACAAATCCGTGTCAGAGGATCAATTTTGGCGATCCCCCGATCCTAGATCCATTGCTCTGAACCACGCACTTAACAAAAATGTCGAGCAATTCATTACCTACTCGCAACACCTTATCACAATTTTACACTTCTTGTCAATAATACCGATGTTTAAACAAAGACCCGTACATGCCACCATACTGGGTATTTGCCAGTTGTGCATCAGCTAAATATATCTATTTTTAATAAAAATTGTATATGAATCTATACTCTTGTTGTTATATTCCCTTAAACATTGTCATAATTGTATCAAGAGGCATATGTTTTATTGTAATCAGTTGACTTCCTTAAGTGTCCGTATTTCATCTTGTTAGATTATTCTTCCTGCCATTAACAATATCTTTCAGATCATTAAAATAGTTATCTCAAACAGTAAATGATAACTACAAACTGTAACCAAGAATTTTACAAGGCATCGACATCTTTATGTGTTGAAAATATGATTCAAATCTAGAATATATTGTTATGCCGTCTAATTATATCGTACGATGAATAAATGTTTAAAAAAGGAAACATATAACAGCATACGACTGCATTAATAAGTCCAGTAGCCACATATTTTATCATATCCAGGAATCCGATGTTGTTTTATAAAAACCTCAAGAAATGTAGTATAAACTTTTTACAATTAATATTGCATGTAACCCTTGCATCGTTTAGTAATGTACTATGTTAATTGTATGTAACATCCATAATTTTTGTCTTCGCAACATAAAAGTTAAAAAGTTTTAAAATCAAAGCACAATTTTGATTTATTTCCTCTTTTTAAGCTCGTCTCCAAAAGGCATGAATGTAAACTTTCTTGCCTTAATCCGTACACAAGCGGTGCACGTAGTATTATAAAATCACGTTATCAATATAACCAGTTGTAGTATAAAAAGATGAAGTCATGTGACCAAAAATTATCCACATGATAAAATTAACATCTGTTGCATTATGGATAAGATACCTTGGCATAACTGTTTTCGCAGGAACTCACAGAATCTCGTTTCCTCCGAAAACAGTTATCCCCCCGAAACGGAATTTTCTATACGAACCTTCAATCCATGAGAGAAATTTCTAGTGCAGAGATAAAATTCTCTTGCTATGAAGTTAAGACTCATTTGTGACGTAACGTACAAATATATGACGTAAATCATATAATTTAACGTCTTAAAAGCGACTGTTGTAAAAACATAATTATAAAATAAGTTTAAATTATTATTTAATATGTTCGGTGTACAAGAAAAATAATTATTCATAGCCTTTTCGGGTCGGATAGAAAATTCCGTCCCTTGGGGTAACTTGTTCCAAACACAACAGATATCTCTCTGGACGGAATTTTCTTATAATATCGAATGCGATACTTTTTATGATTGAAAATTTACGAGATGTTTTATACAACACTCCTCAATGTATGATAGTTACCATGGAAATATTTTTAGCAAATATACTATGGTTACAAAATATATGATAGGTTCTGTAGTAATTGACCATGGTACACATAGTAAAACATTCTTCAAACAGTCCCGCAGAGTATCTTTTGTACCAATATCCGACATTTTATTTATTAAATTAATATTTACTATGACACAAATCCTTATATCTGTTCCTGTCTTTATTTCAATGTACCAATATCCGACATTGTCGTTATTAAATGAATATTTACTATGACACGAGCACACGGCACGAATCATTATGTATTTTCCTGTCTTTATTTCAATGGTATATGGTAGCTATACATTATGTACCCGTTTCCATAGATTTTTATTGAAAACAAACACATTCATTATGATTATAACACATAAATTATTAATGCCATATTAATGATATATACAAGATATATAGTCTAATAATTACACTATGAATTTCCTAATTATAAACAATACGACCATATATGCCCTTAAATATTCATATGTGGCATGGCATACTGTGCCAAATGTAGCGATCTTTAATAACTCGACGGTCACTACTCAAATATGTTATAAAATTAGACCCGTTTAAAACATGATCCGAGATAATGCTATATAAGTTCATGGCTGTGTAAGTTTGGCGAAGATGAAATTATAGATGTATTTATTATGGGTTTACAGAAAAAAACGTGTTATGTTCAGTCAATGGTATAAAGCACGAGCCAACTCGTGCAATGTGGTCAGTATTTAAGTGATACATTTGTAGGCCCTCTTTATTTGAAGTCATTGCACTAGCCGAATAATCACCTAGTTTACACATATTTCCATTCAAACCTTGTTGATAAACAGCCACTTTTTCGTATTATGTTGGAACTATGGTTAAAACTTTAAAAATGCAGTGCTTACAGGAATTAGATATATGATTTACATTGATATAAGATGGAATCCATGTATAATAGCACTCTTCTTGGAAAAACACAGAAAATTATTTCATTCATGTAATTAGAAAAGTGACTCGTGAAATTACAAACCTAAATTGCCACTAAACCTAAATTAATAACCTAATTTAACCGATTGATTCATGCATAAAACAACTTGACAAACAGCAATCTAGAAGACAGACACTAATGTCGGGGGAAGAGTAGGCCTGAGCACTCTGCCCACTGTCCCGAGTAAGCTACATTACTTGGACGAGCGGTGATGAAATCTGAGACAATAGATATGTAGTCAGATAATTTCTCATATAAGTATACTACTTGTTTACCACAGAACTAAAGCTACATAAAATTTAATTAAGGTCAGTGTGAAAAGATTGTAAACATGATATTTTATAGTAATTGTACACATACAGAGTCCAAAACATCATTTTAGATGTAGGCGATAATGATATATAGACTGTTTCAAGTATTCGAAGCAGTTACATTTGTTTTCAGTTCTGGTTGTATGTAATAGTGTAAGAATATAGTTTTAGAATTAGTTGTTTGGTTTGAAGTCAGATATGCAATACTCCAACACTATAAATTAGGATAATTTTGTAGATGTTATGACGTGATTTCAAAGAATTATCACGTGTTATCATTATAATAGTGATAACTATGCTGATATGATAAAGATGATGGCTATGTAAATTCACAATGCGATCTAGTTTCAGAGCTTGCTATACGAATGATCAATTGACGAATTGACAGACAAGATTGTTGTGGAATTTCATTGCCGTAAATGTTGAAGAATGAAATAGTTCACAAATCAGAACTGTGTGTGATCCACGTTTGTGTCCACTACCGCTTGTCATCTGCGTCTCATACTACGAATAAGACGCTGTTTTCGGTATTATAAGATAGAATTTGATCGTGAGCATGAACACACTGTATATAAACTATTAGTATATATATTTTGTTACATTCCATGTGATGATGTCATGTAGTTTATAACATGTTCATAGCACAACCAGCATCGTGTCGTTAGGCTAATTTTGTAATAATTAGTAGCTCATTATCCAGCGTCAGACATTTATGCAGGCCTTTGTTATTACAGAGCTACTTTTCTCGAAAACGCAAAGCACGTTATATTTTAAATTAAATCAACACAATATCATTTACTATCAAATATCCCATATGTACATACCTATGCAGGTTATTGACGAGTTTTAAAACTGATGTACTGATAGCCGATATATTACTCTCTTTTGTTATTTAATTAAATAAAAATCATTTCTTACCATTTTAAAGAGACACTTTATTTCGTTTCTTGTTTAGAATTTTGAAAAGTCTGGTAAATGGGTGATACAGTTTTCCTGTTGTGATGAGCAGTGCACAACTCTTTTAATGTTAGCAATGTTTTAATTGATATTATACAAACCAATACCAATGTCTGCAACTTCACAATTCCATACATATTTTCTAAACTAGCGTGAATACACACGCTTTATAAAGCAATTAATATTGACATCCCCATCTTGTTATATGTTAATATATGTAACATTGATTTTTTTGGCTGGAGATTATTATGTAATTCTATGAAATCGTTTTTAATACAGACCTGGGGTCCTTTTCAATTTTAAGGTTTTCGTACGGACAAATTGTTAAATGAATGTTTTATTTATGAAGTATAACTGCAAATTATAACAAGTATACTATTTATATACTAAGTATACTATTTAGATACAAGGCTTACGAAAGTTCCAAAAATGATTTAAACGTAACACTAATTGATTTTTTTTCGTAACTTCAAATGTTTCCCTGAGAAAGTCCTAAAATTTTGTTGTGTAATTCTAGTTCAAATCAACTTTTATATTTTTTCTCTCCAACAATGATTGATAGCTATTCGAATCGATAAATGTTGAATCCCCGGAATATCAATTCACATTATACAATAAGATTGTCACACTATTCAACACTATTGTTTTAACTGAGTTAGACACGTATTTAACTGTATCTGTTTATATGATTCATTTTTATTTGTCTTAATTTGAGTAATAATGTATTCAGAAACTGTCCGTATTCCGTACTCGCTTGTACAACAACAACCTTACAATGCATGCATGTGTACGTGCTGGTATTACCAAAAAAAGACATTTACTGTGACGCGAACGAAGTCTTATGTTTGACATGTGATATAAAGTGTCATTTACTCCAAATATAAAATGTAAGTAGAATAAGCTGCTCAAAATACAAATATTTGCCAAGCACACGAATTGTATTGTTTTTAAATACAGAATTGTTTAAATTGACAAAATGTGCATGATTTCAATTATGCGTAGATGAACCAAGTACCTTTAAGATATATTGAATGTATTATCTGTATTGTCCATATGAATAAGTGACTAACAAAGCTGTTTTCCGATCGTTCAAGATTTTAGCTATTTGAGGAAACTAGTATTTTGACAGTCCTGTAATACAGTCAACAAACCAGCATGGACTCACCGCCCCGACATTGATTGCAACAGAATAGTCCAGCGAGGTTACTATTTTTAACAAGGTCTTACTTTATGATTAAAAACGGAGGAAAGAGCGATGTTGGATACACCGTTTAATCACGTTTTTATTCGACAGTGGTGATCGTGATACACCTTTCTCAGGCGTTGAGTCCTGTTGTTTTTCTACATGTATTTCATTCGTTTAAATATCTACTATCCAGCTGCTCAGGTGAGTATTTCTTATGAATGCTGCATCTTCTGTTTTTTCGTTTATTGAACATGTTTTGCAATAAAAAACAATGTTTCCGTAGGATATAGTTTCTTGTTATTTCAACTTGAACCATGACAATCACTGTATATACTAACCTGAATATTCCAGGATAACGTGCTATTGAGCTAATAAATCTCCAATCTCTTTCCCGCAGGCGTTTACAAAACCTTGATTACGTGAATGCGGAGATATTGCTTATAATAACAATATGCAAAAGAAGAAGCTTTGAAGTCTCGTGTAATGCATCAGTTACAAATATGTTTAACTTGACAATCTGGTATTCTGTGTTTAGGCATGCAGTTATTCAAACAGTTGTGTCTCCAAAATTCAACTCTGTGTGGAATACATTTCTTGTTAACTGAGAATTATCTGCTTGAATAGAAAGATTCTTCGAAAGTTGATAGAGCAATGCATTTGTACTATCAATACACCTGCGTAGCTTATTGTTACAGCTATCGACGTGAACTTAGTATGCTTTCTTCGTTTTATGGATATTGTATTTTTTTTATGAATTCATATATGAATAACCTGCTTTGATACACTGCCTGTTGTGGAAAGTTTTCCTAAATCATTACGTTACTTTTATTGTTCATTTGTTAATTAATTGAAAAAACATATCATAAACAATATATTAAGCAAATAGATAATAGCGTTGTTTTCTTTTCTTTAACATATTAGTTAGATTTGAATCTTTCTCACGATAAGTAATAATTGATGAATTTAAGTAAGAAACATATAATAGATTTTCGCGTGAAGAAAGATATTAATTCGTTTCTAAATAAGTTCAATTTGATTTGTGTGTATACTGAAAATTGTCTCAATTCCCCATTGTCTGAGTATCTCTAGAAAAGACAGAGTACATGGGCTGATTGGTTTGCATTATATTTAAGTATTGTGGCAACCCTTAGTCTCACAAATAACCTTTATGTAACAATTGTTACACTAAGGGTTTAAACAAACAATTTTTAAACTAAACGTATTCTTTGTGCATGTATTGGAATTTGATTTTAAAACTGACTCAATTTGTGTAACTTCTTTTTTCAACTAAATATTTATTTGTCCCTGCTTTAACATTGGGACATAAAGTGTTACCAATGTTTGTCTGTCCGTCTGTCTGTTCTGTTGTGTAGTGCTTCCAATATGCTTCCATATCGAATTTATACACACAATTCTGTCTAAATGATATCAAAATAAAGAAAAAATATTGTTGGTGGATTTTTGTGTAATATTATATTTTATATTATGTCAAGATCATTGATATTGCAAATAGAATAATGCTATCTTTGTAATAGCGGTATATTGAGTTATGATTGTCATTTTGTTTGGGGATGGAAACGCAGTTTAGGGAGAAAGAGGTCAAAATTAGTTTCACCGGAATCAGAATAATGCATAAATACTGTTACTTTTCACGCACCACTTGTTCTCTTTATTTCAGATTTTCAATTCTTGAAAGTGACATAGCCCGCTCTAGTTTTATTGATGGTTCTTAAACTGCGCTTCATTTTATCACCATTATTACAAAAGCATTTAATGAAATGTAGACTGATGAGGCAATATATTGTAAAATTTACTGTGACTTTATATTGGATATTTTGTAATTATGGAACATAACTAATAAAATTACCACTTTGTGTTTGAAAAACTAACATTGTTGGAAGGTAAGTAGACATTCATCACCTCAAACTCTTGTTAAAAATAAACAGCTATCTAATATAAAATTACGGGTCTCCTAAATATTATCGTTTTTCCACTTCATATCTAAATAAAAACTATTACTAGAGGTTAAGAAAATAGTGCAAAGTCTGAGACAAAGTATTTTTGTTACAATAAAGGTTATAAATAACCACAACCGTTAGTGATTTTTATCAGAGGTTAAGAAAATAGTCCAAAGTCTGAGACAAAGTATTTTTGTTACAATAAAGGTTATTAATAACCACAACCGTTAGTGAATTTTATCAGAGGTTAAGAAAATAGTCTAAAGTCCGGGGCAAAGTATTTTTGTTACAAAAATGGTTATTTATAACCGCAACCGTTAGTGAATTTACCAGAGGTTTAGAAAATAGTCTAAAGTCCGGGACAAAGTATATAAACTTCTCTCAGTTATGTGTAGAATGTGATCAATGTGTACACGATAATATGAACAATACCGAAACGACTTGAATGCCCTGTCTAATCATTATTTGAATAGTGACCTTGACCTTAGAATCGAGAAACGCAAACTCGTCCGATGTTCTTGGTTCTGAACACCTATATCAAGTTTCATCAACATTGGATTAATAATCATGGCGGAAAAGCGGTAACGGTGATTTTCTACTTTTAGTAAAGATGCATTGACATTGACACGTGTAAGGCAAAGGTATCCGAAGTATCTCAGTTCTGAATAGCTGTGTGAGGTTTCATTTAACTAAATTGGATAAAACAGCGACTTTCTATATTTAGTAACGGTGATAATTATCTTGACCTAAAATCGTGACGTACGGAAGAACGAACAGACGACGGATGGAATGACAGTACGACGGACAGAATGGGAAGCAATATACCACCACTCTATTTCAATGCGGTTACATAAATAACATGTAACAGTATTAAACAGATAAGTTTTATGAAATTGTGTAATTTGACAAAATACCGCAACCGTAGTGAATTTACCAGAGGTTTAGAAAATAGTCTAAAGTCCGGGACAAAGTATATAAACTTCTCTCAGTTATGTGTAGAATGTGATCAATGTGTCCATATAAACTTCTCTTAGTAACGGGTAGACTTCGATTAATGTGTCCATATAAACTTCTCTTAGTAACGGGTAGACTTTGATTAATGTATCCATACAAATTCTCTTAGTAATGTGTAGACTTTGATCAATATGTCCATATAATCTTCTCTTAGTAAGGGGTAGATTTTGATCAATGTGTTCATAGAAACGTCTCTTAAAAAGCGATAGTATTTAATCAATATCCCCATTTAAACATCGATTGGTAACAGGTAAACTTTGATCAATGTGTCCATATAAATTTCTCTCAGTAATGTGTAGAATTTTATCAATGTGTCCATATAAACTTCTCTTAGTAACGGGTAGACTTTGATCAATGTATCCATATAAACTTCTCTTAGTAAATGGTAGACTTTGATCAATGTGTCCATATAAACGTTCTTAGTAAGGGGTAAACTTTGATCAATATGTCCATATAAACTTCTCTTAGTAAGGGGAAGATTTTGATCAATGTGTCCATATAAACGTCTCTTAGTAACGGGTAGACTTTAATCAATGTGTCCATATAAACTTCTCTTAGTATGGGTTGACTTTGACCAATGTGTCCATAAAAACATCTCTCAGTAATGTGTAGACTTTGATCAATGTGTCCATATAAACTTCTCTCAGTAACGGATAGACTTTGATCAATGTGTCTATATAAACGTTCATAGTAAGGGGTAGACTTTGATCAATGTGACCATATACACGTCTTTTTGTAAGGGGTAGACATTGATCAATGTGTCTATATAAACTTCTCTTAGTAACGGGTGAACTTTGGTCCATATACACTTCTTTTAGTAAGGGGTAGTCTTTGATCAATGTGTCCATATAAAGTTCTCTTAGTAAGGGGTAGACTTTGATCAATGTGTCCATATAAACTTCTCTCAGTAATGTGTAGAATTTTATCAATGTGTCCATATAAACGTCTCATAGTAAGGTGTAGACTTTGATCAATGTAACCATATAAACGCCTCTTAGTAAGGGGTAGACATTGATTAATGTGTCTATATAAACTTCTCCTAGTAACGGGTAAACTTTGATCAATGTGTCCACATAAACTTCTCTTTGTAACGGGTAGACTTTAATCAATGTGTCAAAATACACTTCTCTTAGTAACGGGTAGACTTTGATTAAGTGCAATCTTCTCCAAGATACTAATTCATATAGTCTGAACCGGTGACTGTATGGGTTGTA
Organism: Panopea generosa; assembly: GCA_029582155.1. Classification (NCBI taxonomy): domain Eukaryota; kingdom Metazoa; phylum Mollusca; class Bivalvia; order Adapedonta; family Hiatellidae; genus Panopea; species Panopea generosa. The sequence continues at coordinate 20,872,014 of CM055906.1, read as the reverse complement.
AATATATAATCGCATTATAATAAGTAGACACTTAACGTTACCTGTCTTAGACAGTTTCACTGGTTTTATAAAATAAACATCACAAACTATCGGTTAGTTTAACTCAGATATATCCTATTTTCAACACTTGAGTACAAAGAATTGGTATTTATGGTAACTCTTGCAACTACTGTCAGTAGACTAAACTGAATTATGTCATTATTCTGTCTAGGTCCAAAACAAAACGAAAACCATTGGCAAAAACATGCACATTATTTTTCAATATACACACTTTTGTATTTGTCAACTTATCCGGTGAGATATGTAATTGTTCTGTAGAGACCAGTTATTCAAAGCTTGGTTAGCTTAACTCTGTGTTATGTGCCATTTTCAAATCACGATATTTATTGATTTATATCATTTTAGGTTTTTATTTAATTGAAAATTATAAAAACATGCCATTTTATATCTAAAATGCAGTTAAATTGCCATAAAATCATTAAGTATAGACAATATTGAATTACAAAAATTCACTTAACAGGTTGTTAAGCTAATCAGGTATTGCATAACTAAAATTGTAAAAAGCGACTTAATGTCATACAGTTCAGTATTACTATGTATATCCCACTTAAATTTATTCCAGTGCATTTGAGGATTAAACACCAAATCACCCTTCTCAGACACTATCAATAAATGTGCTGGAAAAATACTTGAAATAGATTATACCTATTTATAAGTATTTGATCAGAATGTCAACATCGTTATATTCTATAATAATGTTTCTACATGGATAGTCCCATTTCGTATTTCAGCGTTTAGACATCTCATGGATATTTGCACCTAACTGGATGACAAATAATCGGACTAAATGGCCTCTTTTATGAGAATAATAACAACCATTGAATAAGAGTCTGTCACCAATTTTATTACAGGAAAGATTATATATAGCATAGTCTTTAATTGAATAGAACCACCAACCGTTAGCAAGGGACTGGCGATCTTTCTTACATAAAGTTTTTGGACCGATTAAGGCTTGAATTCATGACCTCAACGGTGAGAGGTTTGCAGTCATTAGAGGATAGGGTGTTAGAACAATCACCCAAGGAAGACATGTACCGCGATTGACGTGTCTAAGGTAAACAAATTATTCAACTTAGGAAATACTAGGAGACAAATATTTAACTTAAAATAGCCAAATGAGACATATGAGATAGACGCATTGGAACGGAAAGTTACTTTTTGTTGTCAACGTGAGAAATATTCTAAATTAAATAATGTGTTAACAGAAAAGAAAACAACTTCTACGCTGTTATATATTTGCTTATATTGTATATGATTTTTTAATCAATTAACTAATGAACACTAAAAGTAATGTAATGATTAAGGAATACTTTCCGCTATAGGCATTGTATCCAAGCAGAATTTTCATATATGAATAAATAAAAAAAGAATACAATATCCATAAAACGAGTCAGCATACTAAATTAACGTCGATAGCTGTAACAATATGCTATGCAGATGTATTGGTAGTACAAAGGCATTGCTTTATCAACATTCGAAGAAGCTTTCTATTCAAGCAGGCAATTCTCAGTTAACATGAAATGTATTCCACACAGAGTTGAGACATAACTGTTTAAATGCATGTTAGAACATATATTACCCGATTGTCAAGTTAAACATATTTATAACTGATGCATACACGAGACTTAAAGGCTTCATCTGTTGCATGCATATTGTATTACAAACAATATCTCTGCATTCACGCTCATCAGGGTTTTGTAAACGCCTGCAGAAAAAGTGATTGGAGATTTATTTACAGCTCAATAGCATGTTATCCTTGAACAATCAGGTTAGTTTATGCAGTGATCGCCATTATTCAAATTAAAATAACAAGAAGCTTTGTAGTACGGAAACATGTTCATTAAACGAAAATACAGAAGATGCAGCATTCATAAGAAACACTCATCAGAACAGCAAGGACCTAGTAGATATGTAATCAGTCACGTACAAGTACATACACTGAAGAAAAAACAACAAAAACAACAGGACTCAACGCCTGAAATAGTTTGCTATCAAGACCACCACTGTCGAACACAAACATGATTAAACGGTGTATCCAACCTCGCTCCTTCCTCCGTCGTTACATCATAAATTAATGCCACTTAAACAGTAGTAACCTCGCTGGACTTTTCTGTTACAATCGAAGTCGGGGCGATTAGCCCATGCTGGTTTGTTGACTGCAATACAGGAATGTCAAAATAATAGTTTACTCAAAAAGCTACAATCTTGAACTTCGGAAACCAGTTATGTTAGTCGCTTAAAACGAAAGAGACAGTATTCAGATGATGTATCCAACATATTTTAAAAGAAATTTGATTATCTACGCATTATTTATATCATGCACATTTTGTCAGTTTAAACAAGTCTATATTTTGCACATATTTTTCTTGAGCAGATTATTCTGTGGTACTTGTTTTATATTTGGAGTTATTGGCACTTAATACCACATGTTAAATATAAGATTTAGTTCGGGTTCACAGCAAATGAATTGGTAATACCAGCACGTACACATGCATGTATTGTACGTTTTGTTGTTGCATAAGCGTGTATTGAAGTAACGGAAATGTACAGAATACGGATAGTTTCTGGATACATTAACATTCAAGTTGAGACAAATGAAGGTGAATCATATAAACATATGCAGTTAAATACATGACTAACACAGTGTTAACACAATAGTGTAAAATAGTGTGACATTTTTTTCGTAAAAAGTAAAATGCCCGCCCGGCGACTCAACAATCATCGATACGAATAGTTATCATTGTTGGATGGTAAAGATATAAAATTTGATTTCAACTAGAACTATAATATAACATTTGAAGTTAATCATTTGGTGTATTTTTCGAACTTTCGAAAGCTTTGCTATTAAGTAGTTATTGAGTATACTTCTTAACAATTGAAAATATACTGCTAAAATTTACAATCTGTTCGTACAAACCTTAGATTAAAACGGACCACAGGTTTGTATTATAAAATATTTCATACAGTTACATCAAAATCTGCTGTTAGGAAATCCATTTAACATATGTTAACAAATAACTAGACGGAAGAATCAAATAGTTATTGTTCATATAAAAGAAAATATTATTTTTTGATAAAGCGTGTTAAGGAAGTATGAGTGGAATTGTATGGTTGTAGACATTGATATCGATTGTTTTTTTATACTATCGATAAAAATTGTTGAACATTTATACTTTTCCCCACAACAGGAAACCTGCATCACCTATTTACCAGAAAAATTCTAAAATAGAAACGAAATTAAGTGTTTGTTAAAATAATGGAGTATTTCACTTCTGTATATGCTATTTTCGAAAATATTGTAAAGTGAAGTTTTATCAAACAATATTCTATCCCTTAAGAAACGCACAAAAATGCTTTATAATTAATTATATAACAAAATAGAGTAATATATCAGCTATCGGTACATCAGTATAAAAACACGTAAATAACCTGCATAAGTATGTACATATGGGATAGTTTACAGTGATATTGTGTTGATTTTATTTTAAATATAAGTGCTAACATGTATTGCGTTTTCAATTATAATAGTGGCTCTATAATAACAAATGCCTGCAAAAATGTCAAAGAGTATACCTATCTTAGAAATTATCTGACTGTATCAATTGTCTCAGACTTTACCAAAAAGCTCCCAGCATAACATATCACCGCTCGTCCAAGTAATGTCGCTTATATGCGACTCCGGACAGTGGACAGTCGGCTCAGGCCTACTCGTCACCCGACATAAGAGTCTGTATTCTAGATTGCTGTTTTTCAAGATGTTTCATTTATGAAATAGGCGGATAATTTGTTCATAATTTCACGAGTAACTTTTCTAAAAACATGAATAAATCAATTTTCTGTGTTTCTCCGCAAACAGTGTTTTTAAACTTGAACTCCATTTTGTATCAATATGATTTATATATTCATTTCCTGTAAGCACTTCATTTTAAAAGTTTTAACCATAGTTCCAATGTATATCGAAAAAAATCGCTGTTCGTCAACAAGGTTCTGAGGAAAATATCTGTAAACAAAGTAATTGTTCGACTAATGCAGAGGGCCTACAGATGTATCACTTATATACTGACCACATTGCACGAGTTGGCTGGTGCTTTATTCCACATACTGAAATACATAACACATTATGTATGCATTTTATGTAAACCCATATTAAATACATCATTTCATCTTCGCCAAACTTACTTAGCCATGACCTAATATAGCAATATCTCGGATAATGTTTAAACGGGTCTAATTTGTTAAAGCAATTGTCTGAGTAATGACCGATGAGTTATTAAACATCGCTACATTTGGCACAGTATCCCATGCCACAGGTGAACAATTAAGGGCATCTGTGGTCCTCTTGTTCATTATCAGGAAATTTAAAGTGTAATTATTAGACTATATCTTGTATAAAACATTAATATGACATTAATAATTTATGTGTTATAAACATAATAATTGTGTTTGTTTTTATTATAAATTGATTAAAACGGTTACGTTATGTTAACATATACCATTGAAATAAAGACAGGAACATATATAAGGATCAGTGATCTGTGTTTGTGTCATAGTAAATATTAATTTAATAAATATAATGTCGAATATTGGTACAACAGATACTCTGGGGGACTGTTTGAAGAATCTGTTAGCAAGTGTACCATGGTCAATTACTACTGAACCTGGCATATAGATATTCTATAACAATACTGTAATGACTAAATTTCCATTGTTACTAAATTTGTATTTAGGGTCCTCCATGGCCGAGTGGTTTAAGAGGGCGTAACTAACCTCGCAGTGCTAAGGTTATGCGTAGATCCGAGTTCCGTTTGCTACAAAAACGTAGGTGAGAATGTGTGTCAGCTGCTACTTGCAGGAGGGCGGTGGTTTTACTCAAAATAATTATGAGGTCCTCCTCCATCAATAAACTCTGAGTATATATGAAGTCCTCCTCCACCAATAAACTCAGAATATTTATGAGGTCCTCCTCCACCAATAAACTCAGAGTAATTATGAGATCCTCCTCCACCAATAAACTCAGAATATTTATGAGGTCCTCCTCCACCAATAAACTCAGAATATTTATGAGGTCCTCCTCCACCAATATACTCAGAATATTTATGAGGTCCTCCTCCACCAATAAACTCAGAGTATTTATGAGATCCTCCTCCACCAATAAACTCAGAATATTTATGAGGTCCTCCTCCACCAATAAACTCAGAGTATTTATGAGGTCGTCCTCCACCAATATACTCAGAATATTTATAAGGTCCTCCTCCACCAATAAACTCAGAGTAATTATGAGATCCTCCTCCACCAATAAACTCAGAATATTTATGAGGTCCTCCTCCACCAATAAACTCAGAGTATTTATGAGGTCCTCCTCCACCAAAGAACTCAATATTTATGAGGTTCTCCTCCACCAATAAACTCAGAATATTTATGAGGTCCTCCTCCACCAATAAACTCAGAGTAATTATGAGGTCCTCCTCCACCAATAAACTCAGAATATTTATGAGGTCCTCCTTCACCAATAAACTCAGAGTATTTATGGGGTCCTCCTCCACCAATATACTCAGAATATTTATGAGGTCCTCCTCCACCAATATACTCAGAATATTTATGAGGTCCTCCTCCACCAATATACTCAGAATATTTATGAGGTCCTCCTCCACCAATAAACTCAGAGTAATTATGAGGTCCTCCTCCACCAATAAACTCAGAATATTTATGAGGTCCTCCTCCACCAATAAACTCAGAGTATTTATGAGGTCCTCCTCCACCAAAGAACTCAGAATATTTATGAGGTTCTCCTCCACCAATAAACTCAGAATATTTATGAGGTCCTCCTCCACCAATAAACTCAGAGTAATTATGAGGTCCTCCTCCACCAATAAACTCAGAATATTTATGAGGTCCTCCTCCACCAATAAACTCAGAGTATTTATGAGGTCCTCCTCCACCAAAGAACTCAGAATATTTATGAGGTCCTCCTCCACCAATAAACTCAGAATATTTATGAGGTCCTCCTCCACCAATAAACTCAGAGTAATTATGAGGTCCTCCTCCACCAATAAACTCAGAATATTTATGAGGTCGAGGTCCTCCTCCACCAATAAACTCAGAGTAATTATGAGGTTCTCCTCCACCAATAAACTCAGAGTAATTATGAGGTTCTCCTCCACCAATAAACTCAGAGTAATTATGAGGTTCCTCCTCCACCAATAAACTCAGAGTAATTATGAGGTCCTCCTCCACCAATAAACTCAGAGTAATTATGAGGTTCTCCTCCACCAATAAACTCAGAGTAATTATGAGGTTCCTCCTCCACCAATAAACTCAGAGTAATTATGAGGTTCCTCCTCCACCAATAAACTCAGAATAATTATGAGGTCCTCCTCCACCAATAAACTCAGAATATTTATGAGGTCCTCCTCCACCAATAAACTCAGAGTAATTATGAGATCCTCCTCCACCAATAAACTCAGAATATTTATGAGGTCCTCCTCCACCAATAAACTCAGAGTAATTATGAGGTCCTCCTCCACCAATAAACTCAGAAAATTGGGAGGTTCTCCTCCACCAATTACCTCAGAATGATTATAAGGTCCTCCTCCACCAATAAACTCAGAGTATTTATGAGGTCCTCCTCCAACAATAAACTCAGAGTAATTATGAGGTCCTCCTCCACCAATAAACTCAGAGTAATTATGTGGTCCTCTTCCACCAATAAACTCAGAGTATTTATGAGGTCCTCCTCAACCAATAAACTCAGAATGATTATGAGGTCCTCTTCCACCAATATACTCAGAATATTTATGAGGTTGTCCTTCACCAATATACTCGGAATATTTATGAGGTCCTCCTCCACCAATATACTCAGAATATTTATGAGGTCCTCTTCCACCAATATACTCAGAATAATTATGAGGTCCTCCTCCACCAATAAACTCAGAATAATTATGAGGTCGTTCCACCAATACATCAGAATAATTATGAGGTCCTCCTCCACCAATAAACTCAGAATAATTATGAGGTCCTCCTCCACAAATATACTCAGAATAATTATGAGGTCCTCCTCCACCAATATACTCAGAATAATTATGAAGTTGTCCTCCACCAATATACTCATAATAATTATGAGGTCTTCCTCCACCAATAAGCTCATAATATTTATGAGGTCCTCCTCCACCAATATACTCAGAATAGTTATGAGGTTGTCCTCCACCAATATACTCAGAATAATTATGAGGTCCTCCTCCACCAATATACTCAGAATAATTATGAGGTTGTCCTCCACCAATATACTCAGAATAATTATGAGGTCCTCCTCCACCAAAAAACTCAGAATAATTATTAGGTTGTCCTCCACCAATATACTCAGAATATTTATGAGGTCCTCCTCCACCAATATACCCAGAATAATTATGAAGTTGTCCTCCACCAATATACTCAGAATAATTATGAGGTCCTCCTCCACCAAAAAACTCAGAATAATTATTAGGTTGTCCTCCACCAATATACTCAGAATAATTATGAGGTCCACCTCCACAATAAACTGGATATGCCATTTAAAACATGACATATGTTGAAAATGGTGTAAAACCCAATTCAAATGTATTTATGACGGGTTAATACATATATTTAGTACACTATATTATAATAAATATTTTAAGGAAAAGTGAATAAAGCAAAATAGGTTATACATTAAGCGAACTGTGTATGGAATTGTAGACAAAACTGTGATTATGGACAACACACAAAAGAATCGTTTTCTTTGCAGAACATAATATTAATTTGTGTTTGATATGTTTGCAATCTTCATTATATATTTTCTAACTGCGAATGTAAATATTGAGATGGACCCAAATATTGTTGTTGTAAGATATGTAAGACAATAATCAGGAAGGTTGGGTAGGACATTATATGCATATTCGGAAAAGGTCAATATCTTCGATACCACCGTATCTACAACAGGTAAATTATGACTTGTGTTTTTAGAACAAAATTTGTATCAAATGAATACATTTTGAGCGAACAATTGAGTGTAAAATTCTCCCTTTTCATCAACGCGATATTAATACTTCGAGGCGTTTTATGAAATATCTGTTCAGTGAAAGTTAAAATACCAAAATGGCTAAGAATTGTTATCTATGATTTAGTGTAACATCAACAGATGTTAAAAGCAGAATTGAAATGTAAGTGACAGAGACATAGATGAGAATGATACGTATTAATTGAGACGTACATCCCACATTGTGAAACATGTAATTTGCTATTGGATAAGGTTTCTATCTTAAGTTACGATTTGTGTAATGAATAACGTTTCAGATAGCATGTATAAAACGCGTCTGTAAAGATCCATATCAAAATGTACAAAGTCATGATTAGTGAAAATCGGTACAGACCAGTACATCACAGCAACGGTCATACAGCAAGTAACGTTATTGATACTGATAAAGCAGTATAGCGCATATATATTTTCAATCAACAGAAACAATATATGCCGACGTAAGACGTCACCATTTTAACTGTTCTGCAAGTAAGTAAATAAGGGAGTAAGTGAATGAGTGAGTGAGTGAGTGAGTGAGTGAGTGAGTGAGTGAGTGAGTTTGGGTGGGTGAGTGAGTGAGTGAGTGAGTTTGGGTGGGTGGGTGAGTGAGTGAGTGAGTGAGTGAGTGAGTGAGTGAGTGAGTGAGTGAGTATGTGAGTGAGTGAGTGAGTGAGTGAGTGAGTGAGTGAGTGAGTGAGTGAGTGAGTGAGTGAGTGAGTGTGTGAGTGAGTGAGTGAGTGAGTGAGTGAGTGAGTGAGTGAGTGAGTGAGTGAGTGAGTGAGTGAGTGAGTGAGTGAGTGAGAGAGAGAGTGAGTATGTGAGTGAGTGAGTGAGAGAGTGAGTATGTGAGTGATATATTTATAGAAGGTGACCTAATAAACAAAGTCAATCTTCCTTGAGGCCTTATTAAAACAAGTACATAAAATCACAAACTATATTATATAACATAAAATGTTTTCATGATAATTTTAAAAAATATTTGTGTTATACAACAAAAACAAATTGAAAAATAACAAACATATATATATTCACCAATAAACACTATTTGTTGTTTTCATTTAGGACATTTCATTTAAATTCGACTTCCTCATTTAACCCAATTATGGAATTTATTACTTAATATGTTTAAAGAAACATCACTGCAAGTGGAATAGCATTCCATATTTTCGTTCTAGAATATGCAAACTCTCCTTAAACATTTCTTTATTAGGTTGTAGTAATATAAATTTTCTATTTGATATTGCCTCAAGCGTATTGATGTATTTTGTTCGTCATTTGGTCTCATTTAAAATAATAATTCGTAGATAACTTCCGGGGACATTCCACTAACTATAATGTGCTCTTTTTCTTTTTCAGATGAAACAATTTGTTCAAATGGCAGCATATTAAGAGGTATACGTGCGTTTTCTTTGTAATTGTATATGTATTGAATAAAGAAGACTGACCCCATATAGTACAACAGTAATTTAGTAGAGGTAATATGTATGCATTATAGAACAATAGATTGTATTCAGTCGATACATATGACCTTATCCGAGACAAAGTCAACAAACAAGATGAATTATTTTAATATACATACTGCTGTAACGGATAGCTCAATGTTATCACATGTAAGTATAAATGAATTATTATTCTTGTTAGTACGCTTCTGTCATGTTTTTAACATGACTTCTGTTTTGTTGATGTTTAATAATATTCCGTTCTCTTTACACGTGTTTAAAAGATAATTAAGTGAACACTGTAAATATCGTTTCAGATTTGCCTTATTGGATTAAATCTAAAAAAAATGTAGTATCTGCTGCATATAAATCAGTACCTTAGACAATTTAAAAAAGCTAATGGTAAGTCACTTATAAATAATAAAAACAGTAGAGGCCCAATGACAAAGCCTTGTGGATCGCCAAACGCGTTGGGATTATGTTTCGACATAGTCCAAACTAGTTTAACAATTGTAGAGCCATTGGTAAGGTATGATTGAAACCACGATACTATTTTGTCGCATCATTTGTAAAGTTTTAGCCATTATAATAGTATTTCATGAGTTAATAAATTGAGTATCGTCTGAAAGCGATCATAGCACATCCTGCAAACTTTCCCTAATTAATTGCCTTTAGCCATTTATGAATAAATGACTGCTTTGCTCCAAATCCACCTTGAGACTCATGTAATATATAACGATTATTTAAGAATGATGTAATATTAGAACTCGCATATTTTCCTACCACCTTCGATAACGTTGATAATATAGATATAGTGCGGTAGTCCTTTATTTTATCTTGACTTCCACTCTTCATTAGGGAATTACCTTTTTTTTTTTCCTTACGGATGGAAAGTTTCAACTGGATTAACTTATTTATTATACATGCTATAGGTTTGTATTTCACATATGTAAATAACAATAAACGATACCTATGTCGGCAAGCACTGTTGCGTTTGAAATATGAGAGGTAGAATGTATGTATTAACATATTATTCACCAATTTCAGGATTATTAAACTCAATTTCTGTCTATACATATCAATAACATCTTCAAGGTAATCAAACGTGGAAAATCGTATATCTTCCTTTATACGTGATGCTATTTGCCATACTAACATCATCACAAATCAATTTCCATTATTTTATACCTATTATATTTTTTTTGTTTTTCACCTTTATTGGAAATCCCAAATTCTTCAAACTTTTGTACTCTTTCAATGATGTACTATAAGCAATAAAAACCATTGCTTCTTGTCTTAAAATGTCTTTTTATTGCGATTAAAGCTCGTCATACTTCCTATACAAGACAACAGGCTTTCAGCTGTTTCATATTAAGCTATTTGATATATTATATTCTGGTTAGTTTCAAACTTCAACTATTCTCATTCATTTGATTACGTTTCCATTTGTAACAAACATGGTATTTATTCAATCCGAGTATTGATCAATAAAAAGAACAATATCACATTGTCAGTTGTTAAAGATACATTTTAAAGTTGCATAACAAATGAAATGCAAACCTTTATCTTGTGCTTGAATATTGCTTTTTCTGTAGAAGTAGTGCATTCAAGAAATATCATCACGCACATGATGAGATCGAGGTGCTGTAAACGTCGGATTAATTATTGGATGCGTATTTACGACACGGCTGCACGTAATCGTTCAATATTTAGGGCTGTGCATGCAGCGACAATCATTATTTAAGTGAACATAATAATGATGTTTTTATCATGGAAACTTCAAAAGATTAACGGGCATGATTAACTTTGACACACGAAGTCACGGAGGTTAGGTAATAGCCCCCTTGGTACAAAAAGATACTAAGAGCCTGCTTTTTTTTTTTTTTATAAAACTTGGTACCTTATTTCTCTAATAGGACGAAATGTCTTTAAGGAAAGCAAATATCAGATTCGGTTTTATTTAGTCTGTTAATAAGGAAATCTGAAATGAGCACCCATCGCGTCGTTAAAGGCAGTATTGTATTTTGATGCAACGCCTAATGAGCTCCACAATGCAATGGAAAAAGAACGTCACTTATACACTCAGGGAATATGACAACTCACCACTTACATAGAGGTAATTTTAATATTGAAAACGTCAGTAGGCTTCTATGAAAGTGTTTATACGATAAGAGTGACATCTCTGTCTTTTATTGTCAAATTGTCATGACTGAGTCTTGATATTAAATTATTTTATTCCATTTTTCGAAGGTTTCCCAAAAAAAAATTCACAGCCGATTGCATTGCATTGAATGTTTATAGACGAATGGTTCATGCATTCGTTATTGACGTCTGTGTTTTATAACACCTTATATTAATCATATTCAATAGAACAATATATCGAAATACCTTTGTCTTACTCGACTTTAATACTGACTGGAATACGGGGAAATTAAATTTCTATAAGTTATAGCCACTACTTAAACAATACCACTCTACTGAAAAAATAACAATAATAATCTTATTAATAACAATATTAAACAACCCGTCATCTCATAATGTAAATATTAATAAAATGAAATGTCGACACAATGTTATTAATGTTCCTATAGTATAACTTTATCTGATAACCTATTATTGGTCATGGTGACTTCATAAGTGTACCCTTTCTTCATAGCGTTCATTTTTAAATCATGTTTTTAAGAATTCTGCATTTTGTTCATATTAACTAACATTTTGAAGAATTTTGTATAGCGTTCATATTTAAATCATGTTTTTAAGAATTCTGCATAGCGTTCTTATTTAAATCCTGTTTTAAAGATTCTTCAGACCGTTCATATTTACTAACATCTTTAAGAATTCTTTATAGCGTTCACATTTAATTAATGTTTTTAAGAATTCTGCATAGCGGTGATATTTAAATCTTATTGAAAAGAATTCTTCAAACCGTTCATATTTACAATCATTTTTAAGAATTCTACATAGCGTTCACATTTAATTAATGTTTTTAAGAATTATGCATAGCGTCCATATTTAAATCCTGTTTATAAGAATTCTCCAGACCGTTCATATTTACTAATATGTTTAAGAATTCTGCATAGCGTTCACATTTAATCAATGTTTTTAAGAATTCTGCATAACGTTCATATTTAATTCAAAGCACTAGAACTAGCAGAATCCGTTATTTGTATTTAATTTTGTAACACTTTTGTAACAAATTTGCTTAATTGGTATAACATATATTTGTTGATACATTGATATCTTTCTTAACACAAAACATCGCTATTGATGTTATAATTGATTGACAGATGATGAAATGCCATATGAATTATTTCCACTATAATGTCGCCGTGTTGACATCAAATTAATGGTATCGGATCTGTTTGACAATTTATCATTAAGATGATACTGCTTAGAACTTGGACATTGATTACTTTTCCTGTCCAAAAACGTGTTGCTGCTGACACACGTTGACTGTCATCAACGTTTGACCTCTGTTTCCTGATAGAATATTATACTGTTCATATAAAATATATTTACACAATAATGTCAAATATCGCCAAGTTGATATGTTACTCTAATGAGTGTTGATGCAGTCTTTATAACTGGATCTACGCACACTCTTTACATTGTTTGTAATTCCTCGGCGTAGTTTTTTTATGAGTGCAAGCAAAAGTATACGCTGTCGTTGATCGAACCGATTTCTACATATACTAATTCTGACAAACCTCCATATAACTTCTGATAATTATATCATAACCTTATTTCCCATACCAATTTGGTTTATGTCAATATTTAGTATTTAGAAAAAAACAACATAATTTACTCCTGGCCTAGAAGTATACATTAATTATACTTTATATAATGTTCTGTTCCCATTCAACCATAAGTATCTATTCAAGTTATAAATGTTACAACTTACGAGCCTTTTCTCTTCTACCGCATGTTTACTATTGTTTCTAACAATTTCTTAGTCGTTAGATATTTTCTAGACCTAACTTGTCTCTGATAAATATGTTTTGATGATATTTTTCTTTGTTTTATGTTATTAATTGACATATAAGCCATATCACTTACTTGATTTGCATCTACCGTATCAATAATATCTTAATTGTTATCTGGTGCATGCTCTGAACAAAACAAATGTGCTAAGCACCGTTGCCTCGCTGACGCAAAAAATACATTTATTGATTTTGAGTCTCAAATCATCTTTTCGTAGTTCTGTGAAAAAATTTTTTGGTATGTTCATAGCGAGTTTCTTAAATTGGGCAATATTTGATAATGTCATCTAAGTACGCAAACCCTCACATCCCTCTAATACCGTATTCATTAGTTCTATAAGCAATGCTGTAGATTAATGCAAACCAAATTGCGCAACATTTAATTCATACAATATTTTGTTATTCTTTCTATTATCAAGACATAATATTTTCGTACCATCTTTCTTATCTACTAGAACGATCGGAAAACTCTATGAGTTTGATCTTTTTATAACGTTAACTTTGACTTCGAGCATATCATTAATTGCTTTATCTATACGTTCCATATTTTTATTTGGGTGCGGTACGGTCTTGATTTATTCGGAGGATGATTTCCAGTATCTAATGTCATCTTTGCACAAATTGCTCTTCCTAAATCTAAATCTGTTTCAGCAAATAAATCTGAATTTTACTGTAATAAGCTATATATGTTGTTTAAATGTTCGCTAGGTGCACGTAATATCCTTAGAGTTAAACTTTTCAGTTGTCACCTCTGACTGACATAATCTTTCATTAATTGAAATGAACTTAGCAGCTTATAATTTTTGAACGTTGCAATCACACAACCCTTCCTTACTCTAAGAGTGTTTGTTAATTATTAATTAGCATTACCGGAAATGTATGGTCATGATTAAATTGAAAACTGAATTTGAAACTACTAAACTTGGTTCGCTCTTGCAAATTCTGTTTCTAACGGTCTTATTTCATAATCAAAACGCGTTGGCAAGTCGGATTATTTTAATTTCCCATTTACAACAATCATTGTTTGTGGTTTTAAAATGGTGGTAGATTTAAATTTTACTATAGAAGAGATGTGGAGATCCTCTTCTAGTTTTACGTATGTTCCTACAATTCTAAACAAATTTAGATCAAAATAAATTCAACCTTTTTCTCTGTTCAATCCAAAAAGCTCTACCTTACATCATTCTTTGATTCATGTTTGGTACCATATAAAAAGAATGGCTAAATAGTTTACCTCCCAATTAAAATGAAATTAAAAACATCCATCTACTTAAAGTGATCCCCACCGTACAGAGTGTAACGCGATCGATGTCTTGCTAAGTTTCGGTGCATTGCACAAAGATTGATAAAGCCTTCTATGCATTAATAAATTTCCGCTCTAGAATCCACTAAAGATCTAATTCTTATCCCATTGGTTTTCAAAATATATGAACGTGGACTTCCCGCGATTGCAATATTATATATTGTATCATTTTTCACATCGGCTCAAACATGAGAAGAGGATACTAGTTTTTCTGAAGCCGTGCTCTATTTTGATTGACTCCAGATGTTGGCATGCATTGTCTCTTAAAATGTTTTTTCCTACATTTCCAACATGTGAGTTTGCCTTGAGCATTATTTCCTTTGTAATCTGACGTTATTTCACTGATAACCTGGTTTTTCTTGCTATCTAGAGAATTCATCTGATGTCTCTGATGAAAATTATTTCCTGAATTCTGACATTTTCTCAATTTTAATTTTTCCTAAGATTTTGCTCGATCATGGCTGACTTAACTGGTCCTTAAAGAGTGATGTGATTTTCTCTCATTAACCTCATTTTCTGATAATCATATGCTTATCCATTTTTGAAATATTCAACTTGCATTTTTTCAATAAATTATAAATCGCCCTGATATTCTTTGAAGGCATCTTAAACCAAATCCAAATATTCTATTTGCATAGTTTTGTACATTTTCATTTGATTTCCTTCCCCAGTAACATGAGTTAATGATGAGAATCTAGTACCTCAGCGTATTTCGTCCCTAATTCATTTTTCAATTGTCCCCAAGTTTTACTAGGATTATAATTTACACATCTGTAAATAAAACCACAAACTACACTCTTACTGGCTTGTAATGCTATACGTTTGATTTGATTCTCATCTGTATTGTAACAAATGCATATTTTTCGATAATTTTAACCCAAGTTTTAAATTGTTTCGAATCTCCATAAAAATGTTTTATGAATTTTGTAATTCCCTGAGATCCCACAATATTTACTAATCTGCTTATTTTTAAATACAGAAGCAACATTTTGGTCTGTCGTACTTTAAAGAAATAAATCACTATAACAGACACTCAAACAGGGTTGTTTTATTTAAAGTCAGTTTATTCACATGTTTATATAATTTCCATATAAGTTCAGAGTCAAAAAGCTAACATTTTAAACTCACTAAGGTAAATCTAAATCTTACCTACTCTAACAGAGTCTATTTCTAACTGACCAAACAGATCTCCCAAAAATACTTCGAGCTGTTTTCGCTGATTGTTCAACTCAATACTACATGTCTATTGGTCAGTTTCTTAGTTACAAAGTCCATTAAATATGTCCATATCTTATCACAAAACCGCCATGTCATCTCTACATCATCATAAACCTAAGACTATATCTTATAATAACATATCCATCTGCCTGACATCTTATTTCCATTAGCCTGTCATATATCACTTCATCAAGTTGAAATGGTTGACCTTTGATGTATACAAACGATTTCTTAAATCTACTTTAAGAAATTTATATTTTATAAGAATTCTTAAATACCATAATATAGCAAGCGGAGACTAAGGCATTTTCGTTATTCCATGGGTCAGGTCTAATTAAGTACCTACGATAAAGCCAGTTAACTACATGTACACTACAATAACCGTTACCTAAAGTCGATTATATGCAAAACAACTAGTACCCCATTGGACCATCATCTGATATAACAAAAATAATAGACACGAGACCAACAGCTGAAACAATCTGAGTAGTCATTTGTCGCAAACAGATACAGTTTCTAAATGTATCTCAACATACGAAACCATTCATGTTTTCAAGCTTGCTATTGAATTTAAGAAAAATATGTTTCTGTGACGACACTTAAATCTCCCATATATACAAAGATTATCACATTTATCATCGAATTTCGCATGAAATCATTAAACGATATACATTTGTCACATTGGTTTTGTAACAAAGAGCATGACAATTCTTTACTGGCGGTAGGTAATAAATCCGTTATGATCGTGTTTTAACTTGAAGCAAATTCTTATTATTAAAACATCGCATATTCTTACTTCCACTGATATATAATGTATACAGACACATTATTTCAAATATATACATATCTATATTTTAAAACTTTCACCAACCCACTCGTATATATTTATCGACACAATTACTCTGTACATTCCACCACCCGTTGTATTTCCATTGCATGGTAGATATAAATACATCCCCAGGGTACGTGTAAGTAAGAATGGATCTAACGAAGTATTTTTCATTTCAAATCGTAGCGTTAATTTACTGTACGAAGATTATAAAAGTATGCGCACACGATTAAACATTAACGATGTTGTCGTTCTTTATTCCCTTAAGCTGATGACTACCTCGTTCTGCCTTTTACGAAAACACACTCACATTTATAAATGTAATAATTCAAAAATCAAATTTGAAAATCAAATATTTGCCATGAACTTATTTTGTAATAAAAAAGCAGTTGCCATTTTATTTTATCTACACACGAAATGAAGTTATTGTTATGTAGTGTAAGCAATATATGAGATGAAATAGAGTAAATGCCAAAATGTTTTTTTCAGACCTTAATCCGTTATTGAATGTACATTCAAATACCTTTTTTTATATATGTTGAAAGTACACCGTCCTAATGTTTTTGGGTGTGCAGTAAATGTTGAACATAATATACAGTATATGCATTGTAACCAACCTTCGCATACACTCAGAAATTTTGAAAACGCACCACATACATAGGGGTAAATTTAGTGCAGAAAATGTCATCCGATTTCAAAGGAAGTTTATATACGTTAAGAGTGCCATTTTCATCTTCTACTGTCAAAATTTCAATTTGAGACTTAATTATTTTATATTTTTTTTTCTATTTTTCGAAGCTACCCCTAATGAAAATTCACTGACAAAATAACGAGTGTGTGAACCATTCGCCTGTATACATGCAATACAATGCAATCGCCTATGAATTTCTCACTTCGGTAAATGGAAGATAAAAAAAATTCAAGTCTCAGTCATGAAATTCTGACAGTAGAAGAAAAAGATGGCACTCTTAAAGTATATAGACTAACTTTGATATCGAATGACATTTTCTGCACTAAAATAACCTCTGTGTAAGTTGTGAGTTTTCGAAGTCCCTAAGTGTATAAATTACGTTCTTGTAGAGCTCATTAGACGTTGGTCATAATACAATACTTCATTTAACGGCATGATGTGTTTTTCTCATTTCAGATCTCCTTATCAACAGACTCAATAAAACCGAGTTTGATATTTGCTTTCCTTAAGGACATTTCGTCCTATTAGAGCAATAAGGTACCAAGGCACTTGGTATCTTTATACACCAATGGGTCGATTATTTAACATGCGCGACTTCGTGTGCCAAGGTTAATCATGCCCGTTAATCATTTAAAGTTCCCATGATAGAAACAACATTATTATGCTCACTTAAACAATAGTTATTGCTGCATAAACAACCCTAAATATTGAATTATTACGTGCAGCCATGTCATAAATAAGTATCCAATAATTAATCCGACGTTATCAGCACCTCGATCTCATCATGTGCGTGGAAATATTACTTGAATGCACTACTTCTACAGAAAAAGCAATATTTAAGCACAAGCTTTGCATTTGACTTGTTATGCAACTTTAAAATATATCTTAAACAACAGCCAATTTGATATTGTTCTCTTCACTGATCAATACTCGTATCGAATAAATACAATATTTGATAAAAATGGAAACGTAAATCAAATAAATGGGAGTAGTTGAAGTTTGAAACGCACCAGAATATAAAACAATGTACATGAAATAGCTTAAACTTTAATAGGTAACAGTTGTCTTATATAGGAAGTATATAACGAGCGTTAACGGCGTATAAAGTCATTTTAAGACAAGACACCATGTTTCACTTGCTTATATATATCATTTTTGTGGTTTGGGGTTTCCGATAAAGGTGAAAAGAAGAAGGTATAAAAATAATGCACGAATTAATGAAATTAATATGGCAAATAGCATCACGTTGAAAGGAAGATAAATATTTTTCTACGTTTGAAGACCTTGAATTATAAATAAGTATAGACTGAAAACGTGTTTAATATTCTTGAAATTAGTGAATAATGTGTTAGAAATTAGAAAAAACAAATTACCTCTGATATTTCTAAAGCGGCAGTGCTTGGCGATATAGGTCTCGTTTATTGTTATTTGCATATGCTAAATCCAAATAAGCAGGTATAATAGACAAAACAAGCATGTATAATAAATAAAAGCCAATCCAGTTGAAACTTTCCATCCATATGGAAACAAGAAAAAGTTATTCCCTATTTAAGAGTGGACGTAAAGATTAAATATATGACTACCGCGCTATATCTATATATTCAACGTTATCGAGGGTAATTGGAAAAATATGTGAGATCTTATTATACATCCTTCTTAAATAATCGTAATATATAACATAAGTCTCAAAGTGGATTTGGAGCAAGGCATTTATTTATTCATAAATGGTTAAGGCAATTAATGAGGGAAAGTTTATAAAATACGCTATGATCGATTTCAGGAAAATACTCAATTTATTAATCATAAAATGCTGTTATAAAAGCTAAATCTTTATAAATATTGCGATAAAATAGTATCGTGGTTTTAATCATACCTTACAAATCACTCTAAAGATGTTAAACTAGTTGGGACCATGTTGAAACAAAATTCCATCGCGTGCGATGTTCCACAAGGCTATGGCATTGGGCTTCTACTGTTTTTATTATTTATAAGTGACTTACCATTATCTTTTTTTTTAATTATCTCAGGTACAGATTAATATGCAGATGATACATCAATTTATGATATTTAATCCAATAAGGCAAATCTTGAACGATAGTTACAGTGTTCACTAAATTATCAATTAAATGCGTGTAAAGAGAACGGAATATTATTTAACATCGACAAAACAAAAGTCATGTCAATAACATGATAGACGCGTATCTACATGAATATTAATTCACCTACGCTTACATGAGTTAACATTGAGCTATCCGTAACAGCAGTATGTATATAAAATAATTTGTCTTGTTTGTTGCCTTATCTCGGTAACGGCCATATTTATCAAATGAAAACAATCTAGTGTTTTATAATGCATCTATATTACCTCATCTAAATTACTTTTGTACTATATGAGGTCATTTTTCTATGTTTAATACATGTACAATTACAAAGATGCAAAGAAGTGTTTATAATATGATACAAAAGAATAAATATAATAGTCTAGAAAACGCACGTGTCTCTCTTAATATGCTGCCATTTGAATAAATTGCTTCATCTCAAAAAGGGAAAGTGCACAAAATAGTTAGTGGAATGTTCCCGGAAGTTATAAACGAATAATTTCAAATGGAACCAATTGACGAACAAATACATTAATACGCTTGAGGTCAATGTCAAACAGACATTTTATAATACCACAACCTGATAAAAAAAATATTTAAGGAGAGTTTGCATATTCTAGAACAAAAATATGGAACGCTATTTTACTTGCAATTAAACATGACGTTTTTAATTAATTCCTTAATTGGGAAAGGAAGTAAAATTTAAATAAATTGTCCTAAACGAAAATGACAAATAGTATCTATTGGTGAATATATATGTATATATACTTCTTTAGTTTGCTTCTTCGTTGTTTTCAATTTGATTTGCTGTATAACACTCATATTTTGTTAAATTATCTTGAAAACATTTATGTTGAACGGTTTACTTTGTTATATTATGTATTTGTTTTAAAGACCCATCATCCGATCAAACTATCGGATGTAAATTAGTTGCTCTACAGGGCGTGTTTTATCAACTGGGAGTGTATAATATGATTTAACAATAGAATAGGGATAATAGCAGACAGCAAAATGTTTGTAAAACAATGCTGAAGGTTTACATTGTAACTAATGCAGGAATGTTGACTCTGGGGTCAATATCACATCCCACTTTAGCATTAGGGACTACAGGGTCTTTAATTAATCATCATCAGGTAATTACTGTTTTATCAACACTTTTAAGTGATGTGATAATGTTGATGATTGATATCAAAGTAATTATGTATATGAACATATGTGCCTAATAATTTTAAATCACAATTAAAGCATTATAATCAGTATAACATATATGCCAAAAGTCCCTATATTCAAGTTGGTATAGCCCATTATGAATCATTTAGTACGATTTGTAGGGAAATTAAAATACATAGATATGTTACATGTTATGTGCTGATATTTTTGTCACTTTTAGTGGCAAAAAATCGGAACTTACAATTTTATTCATACTTGGATATTATATTAATACTTGGATGTTATTGATAAAAATATTAATAATCAACATTTTGTTGAATAAATTAGGAATAAGACTTGAACTAATGTTGATGTGATTAAAAATTGCAAAAGGTTTCTTTCTCAACACAATACCTCATATCATACACTGGATACAAAGTTGAGTGATAGAGACAGTGCTAATAATAAACTTTAATTAATGTTGGTGTAGTATCATGCATGTGTATTAACTGTAAATTATAAATTGGGGTGATAATGAACACTATCAAGGCCGCGCATATCAAAAACAAAATAAAAAATGAAAAAATCATTGAAAAATTGGTTCCTGTTATAACAATACAAGGAGGGAGATAAAACTCTTCAGCTTCATTAAAGCAAAAATCATGATGAACAAATAAGTTGTAATTAAGAATTTACTGATAATTAATTAAGAAAAAGACCAGAAATGTTTTTTGATTTGGTAATTTTAAGTCACTTTCAAATAGTTTCATTTGACAAAAGCCGTTTATATATATATATTCATGATATTCCTGGTGAAAACTCTATCTTTAGTTTTTATCTAAAACTATAATTTCTGTTTCATGTGATATAATGCACATGTAAAATGACTCATTCATGTGGCACCATATTTTTTTTTAATAAAGAAGAGGAACAATAAAATAATAATTCAATTAAATATTGTGATATACAACTGTTGATGATTAAAAAAGGGATAATAACGGAATACTTTAAAAGTTTGGTAAGTCTTGCATGATTTGTGGTTTGTATTTAACTTACAGCCATGTGAGCTACAGCATGCCAGTTTGTTTACAAACATTGGTCACATGACAAATATTGACCCGTTTGCTCTTCCCACAAAATTCAAATTTCTCTGTAACTGATTGTCCGTTGAAAGCAATAAGTAATAAGTTATTGCAGATTTTATTCTGAAATTTTCAGGAACTGTGAGTAATATTAAGATTATGTTGCATGACAAATTTCAAATTTTTCAATCCATGAATTTATTTAAGATTTGAAAATTACTCTCCAAGATCTGAATGTGTTTTGAAAAATAAGGGAAAACACTCCCACCGCCATTACCTCCCTTTTATATTCAGGTTGGGTCTTTAAGAAAGCCTAAATGGAGATTAACTTTGTTATTTGAGTAATCTTGTGTGGTGTATTTTTTTCACACATTTCAATGCCTTTTATTTCATGGGAACATAAAGGTATGCAATTTGAAAGAAAACAACAATTTTGAAAATATCGAAAAGCATACGATTAACTTTGATATTTATTTTTAAAATTATTTATATGCAAATACTTGCTTAACTCATTTTATTCTCAGTGTTTGAGTTCATCTCTTTAGCATGCATATTGTCTTCACTTGGAGTTATAGCTTATACAACCATATTGTCTTTATCACATGTTGGTTGTGTTTTATTTCTCGTAAAATATAAGATAAAGTAAATGCGGCTCCAATTATTCCTTCAGGAACCGTTTTATAAACGTATATCTATCGAATGTTTGTCTGGTCTTGTGTCGTGAAGACACTTATATTACCGTCTGGCTCATTGCTGTAATTATGCTTTAATATTAGTATTTATAAAACAAAATTCGATTGGGAGACGGTGACTTTCAATAACTAACATGTTTGTTTCTATTTAATCTCTTATACCGACTTTGATTAAGTGCAAAACTCTGCTATACACTTCTTTGTTTAGAGTTGATGTCTGATTTTATGGTTGTAACTAATCGCTATAGGTTCATGTTTACTATAATCTTAAACAATGGAGCAATGGTCTAGTGGTAAAGCGTCAGCCTCGCTTGCGGACATCGTAGGTTTGATCCCCGGCCGGAATATACCAAAGTCAGAAAAATGTTACAAGAAGCTTCCTGGCTTGGTTCTCAGCATTGACATGATTATTTAATGTCTGACCGGCCCAGTGTCAGAATAAATATGACAGGGTGGGGTATCATACCATTAGTCTACGGCATGATACTCCAGTGTGGCAGCGCTCAGAATATTGTCTCAAGTAGTCGCCGTTGCGATATAACTGAACAATTGAACAGATACAATCTTTATTTTACAATGTGCAATGTTATCGTGCATTTATTTCAACACCAAAAAATGTCAATTAGTTCCAGACACACAGAGTAGTGTTTAAATCAATGCTTATCACGTGCCGACAATCATTTGTTTATAAACTGTCTAACAATATGTAGATTGTAATATCCAATTAGACTGTATAACACAATTTAGAAATGTCAGACTTGTTTTCCGCGAAACGAATTTTCAAACTACAAAAGATATTTGTTTTTACCGATAGTAACTAAAAAAATTACATATTGCACATAGATGATATTCCATAGATGACAAGAAGTTTTGCGAAAAGGAAATTTACTATTACAAGATGTATATTTCTTTCATAAAAGTGTTATTAAGGGTTGCTTTACACGTTTTGTTTTGAACACTCCGAATTTCTTGGATGGTTTCCCAAAGGATTGACTCTTTGTGATGGTTTGGAAAATAAAAGAAGTCAGTACAGTCCGAATCCACACTCATACATTTTGACACTGGATACATATAGCTCGGATGCTATAACGTCTTAGAGCTTATCCCATTAATTTGTCGGTTTTTTATTCCTTCTTCCGTCAACGTTCCGTTTTTAAAGTCCCTCTTCTAGTTTTGATTCTCTGATCCGCTGATCGTATTGGGTATTGTTGTTCTTAGCAATACGTTGGCATGATGCCATGGTCGCTGCCAGATATTATTAACTAGACAAAACTGCAAAGCTTCTCATTATTAACCTAACTCTTGACATTATGTCCCTGGTCGCGATGCAGATTAACCGAGAAGTTGTAATTACAGAGGAAAATCACCATGGAGTTCATTAACAGTTGTCTGAGAGGATTGTGGCAAGAAATGGCTTCGGCATACCTTGTAAAAGCGACCTGTAATCACTTGTATGTTCTCGTAACAACATATATATCGCTCTTAAAGGGAGTATATCAGGAAAATACACTAGATATATCTTAAAAATAATATAATTACTAAATTGGATAAAAACCATCTCATTATCATTTATAAATCATATCAAAATTGTTTGGTATGGCAAATCCGTCAGAATGTGACAAAGTCGACATTTAGATTAGAAAGGGAATCTTGAAACAAAATTCCCATTCTAAAGATAGACGGCACTTAACAACTGTTTGATGTCATTTGGACTCTTACAAAGATGATTTTTTTGCTACGTGTTTACATGTATCAATGGCGGATCTACATTTTGGAAAATCTGGCCTACGTCCCCTCCCCTCAGAATTACCATATGTTTTAAAATGCATTTTATTTCTTCTGAAAACATGTTTGCCCGTTCAGCTTTTGTGTTGAGCCCACCCTACACCCTATAAATTGAATCCTGGATCCACCCCTGCGTATAGTGGATCAATTTGAAATCAACATGAAATGAAATCACGTAACTTATTTTATGCGTCACAAAATATGTTGCACTTTTAAGCGGGAAATCTTTTTTAGTCTAACCTTGTTGTCGTAGCCCTTGTTAGGAAATCCTTTTTTATATATCATTTTTACAGCTTTAATACAGGAAGTCAAATATGTAGGCTAGTTCCAAACTACGTGTTGTGTGAATTGTCACCCATGTGGCTACAGATCTAAATGAGATTTTCTGAAAACCCAGCTTTATTTTATGGTAAACATCCTGCAAGTAAATAATATATATGTTTAGCACGCCAAAGTGCCGTTTACATACCCTGCAGGCCTATATTATTATGGGTAATATTCAACGCTATGTTTCTGTAAGACTGGGATATTGTTAAAAAGTTAATAAGTTAGCCGTTGGGAGTGTTTTTAACAAGACGTCATTTTAAACATAAAAGTTGCTCTACTCGCGGACGTTTTACTAAGTCTGTATAGCCACTGTGACGATGACGATATTGATGCTATTTCGGCCTTGGTATTAGTGTCCATAATTCGGTGTCCTCGGCTTTCTTCCCTCTCTCGGTTACACCGTTTATGGCGGCAAACAAGCGTTCTTTCCTTTCTCTGTTATTTAGTATATTACACTGGCGTTGTCGGCAGGATTGATGTGATTTCATGAAGGCCGTGATTCTTGGAGACTCCAGATTACGTGGCATAAACAAGGAATCGTTTTTTCAAAGCACTTTGATAGCGTTACGTGTAAGACCGGGGTCATCGCTTGAAAACCACAAAACACAACTCAAAAAGGACAAGCATTTGTGGAAGGTAAACAAACCGAACGTGTTTATTTTTTGTGTAGGGATTAATGACATTCCAGAAAATATTGTGGATTTAAGTTCCAAGAGGCAAAATAGTTTGTTTGTTAAAATTACAAAGAGGCTATTGACACTCTCAAGAAAAAATAAAAGGTACAGTGGACCTGGTACTAAAATGATTGTGGCAACAATTCCTCCCAAGGACATCCGAAGAAGTATTGAAAATTGTCCCCAGAGTACTGCATTATCAGTTCATAATCTGACAAAAGATAACCAAAAGCAGTATGAAATTTATGAATTGAATGTGGAGGAAACGGGCTTTCACCTGCCGTTACACGTAAATCTACGAATTTATCGCGGAAGATGGGGAAGCAAGTTTTACTATGAAAAGTTGTTTGACGGTTGCATCCGAACGACGAGCTAAAACAGATTTGGTTCAGGAAGATTATGGAACTGTGTCAGAGGCTCATATAACTAGATAAGACGTGCCCATCGGCCGCTTACTATATTTAATTTTATCAACAAGTTATTATATAAATGCAGGTAAGATGTGCCCATCGGCCTCTTACAATATTAACCTAGATTCCAATACGTGCCCTACGGCCGATTACAATAACAAGCTGATTGACGACACTTTAAAGTACATTCATATGTTAATATCACATTTTAAAGCATATCATTAGTTGAATAACTCTTAAGTGCAAACTGAGTTACATTCCCTAGTTGTTCCTGCTAATCAAGATCCAAAAGTAAAAAATGGTCAAAAAGAAGCTTGAAAAGCGAAAAAGAGAGCTAGAGGAGGAATTGGCCTTCGACAAGCAACGATCTGTGCCTCAATTCTCTCAGACCATAGTCACAACACCATATAAGAATCAGAGTCTACTCAGTCCAGTTGTGCAAGAACCGGGTGCTAAACTCAAACACGTCGTTGTAAAAGCATCACCATGCAAGGGCATCGACTCAGAGGACTTAACCAAATGGCTTAAGAATTACGACCAGATATGTATTCTCAATGGCTGGGGCAATGAATACAAAGCTATTCATATTGCAACCGTCCTTCAAGTGGATGCCAATAGAAAATATTGGGAATGTACAGCAGGAGAGAGATGCAACTGGGACCAGTTTGAACAAGCATTATAAAGAAACTTTGCACCTGAAAATTAGCAGAGCCTCTTTTGAAACTACCTTTAAAAAGCAACGTAGAATCCCTTTATGACGGAAGTTAGGTCATCAGCCAAAAAAACATTTCCAGACTGGCATGATCAGTATAGAGACAGGATGGTCAAGAAATGTTTTATTGTTGGTCTCGACAACGACCTTTAAATGTGGGTGTTGCAAGCCAACACCAAAACTTCAGACGAAGCCTTACAAACTGCCCTTAGGTCAGAAGCTAATATTAAAAAAAGGCGTCAAAGGTGCAGGTTGCAGCATCTTCCGTCAATCCAGCAAATGATACGGAATATAAGGCTATCACAATCGCAAAGGCTCTTCAGATGACGGGTATACGTCAGCACAAATTACAAAGAAGCCAAGGAAGAGGACCCTGGCGATGTGAGAGCAGTGGTCAGGGACGCCGCGGTCAGGGAACATGCCATGGATGTGGCCTATTATGACATTTTTGGAGGGACTGTGCATGTGAAAAAAAAACAGGGAAACGGGCGTGGGGCGGGGAACTAGGATATAAACAAAGTAATTCCTCGCCCCTTGTAAAATCAGATCACACAGCTGCAAACCAGGGGGAGAAAGCATCGTATGTCGACTGCATGGTGGGTGGCGTCTCAACTGATGCATTGGTCGACACTGGGGCACAGGTAACACTTCTTCCTAAAAATATTTATGACTCTATGACAAAAAAAAAACCCTTATTAAAACTTACAAGTATAACAGTAAACGGTCCTTGTTCAGGAGCTCAAATAAGGGTTGATGGTGTTAGTGATTGCTAATTAGTGATAGGAGGATAAATAACCGTGTTGCCAATGTTCATATATGAGAACATAACCACTTCTATGCTCCTTGAAGAATATTTTCTAAGAAATCAGGGTGTTGTGATTGATTTTGCAAATAACAAAATGGTGTTTAATGGGCAAAATATACGACTAAATCATAAATCCACTTTTGAGGTGTGCCGCGTTACTTCAGTAATGAACACAAATTGCAAAGTATATGGTGGTCCTTCAAAAGAAGACACACAAGGTATTGTAGAACCTCTAAAACAGTTCGAGGAAAAGTGCGATCTAGGTATTATTAGAGTGGCAGCTACGGTAGAGAACAGTGAAGTGTCCATCCGGGTTATACATCATAGTAATGATAAAATCTACGTTTGAAAAGGCAGTTCTGTCGGACAATTGTTTCCCCTTGTGAACAATGACACATTAGAAGAACATAAAGTACCTTTTTTTTTTGCAAACGTCATGCCCAATCCAAAGAGATATTCATACTGTTCAAACAAAGGAAACAGATTTGTCAGAACTAAAATCAAAAATAAAGAAATTGTTCCCAACAAATAATCCCGAAATACCTGAAGCTGAAAAGGATTTGCATTACCAAGCTTTAGTAAAATACCCAAATGTAATTTCGTCGGGACCTACTGATTTAGAAACAGTTACAACAGTCAAGCACAAAATTGATACCGGTCAAGCGGAACCATGTAAGATGCCTCTTCCTAGAATGGGACCAATTAAACGAGAAATTGTGAAGACAGAAATAAAGTCGATGCTTGAAAATAATATCATTGAGGAATCCCAGTCACCATGGTCAGCGCCTGTCGTACTGGTACATAAGAGGAATGGGGGGTCGGAGATTTTGTGTTGATAACAGGGCATTGACTGAAGTTACCAGGAAAGACTGTTACCCTCTGCCAAGACCTGATGATATTCTAGAGTCCATAAGCGGGGCCCGATATTTCGGTCACTTCGATTTGGTGGAAGGCTACTGGCAATTTGAAGTTAATGAAGACGATACTTTTTCAACAGCAGATGGCCATTATCATTTCAGAAAGATGAGAATGCACCAGCCACATTTCGGAGTGCTATGGATGTTATTCTAAAGGGGTTGACATGGCGAGACCTGCTTGTGTATTTGGATGATGTGGTCATATTCGCAGATACGCTTGAATCGCATATAAAAAAAAAGGACAGTTTTCTATGTAGGTTCGAAAATGTTGGTCTCAAAATTAAACCAGAAATATGCAGATTGTTACCCGAAAAACTTGTTTTATTAGGCCATTTAGTATCAAAGAACGGCATAGCAGTTGACCATGAAAAGGTGATGGTTATCACGGACTAGACAATACTTGCAAATGTTTACACACTGCGGTCGTTTTAGGTCATGTTGGTAACCATCTAAAACTCATCAAGAATTATGCAGATATAACCGCACCGCTTCGTGTATTAGACAGAAAAGGCAATATATTCATATGGTCAAGTAAGGCTCAGAAAGCATTTAATCACATTATGGAATTCATGCCATTTGATATTGAACATAGGCCAGGTCTTACCCATAGAAATGCTGATGGGCTGTCAAGAAGTCCATGGAAATGTAATTATACCAGTTGTGTTGAGGAAAATTGAAATAGAAAACTATAGTGACGTAGTCAATGTAAATGCCACTAACTTAGTTGACAATAAAGCTGCCGGAAACGATACACAGAATTAACTGGTCACTTGGACTCTTAAAAGGTTTTACTTAGGATGAAATAAAATCAGCTCAACAAAATGAGCAAAACATAGTCACGGTTTTAAAATGGTTAGCAGAAGGTTAAAGACCAAATAAGGATACAGTACATGGTGGTAATCGTGAATTATGGCCATTGTGGTCACAGTTCGATAGGTTGAAGGAAGAAGATGGTATTTTGTATCGAATTTGATACCAAGGTAAGGAGGAACATTTACATTTATGGACTCTACAGAGTTGTTGCCACAGTACTATATAGTTTACACGATTGCGCTGGACATATGGGTATATGTAAAACTTTAGATAAAGTGAGGTTTGGTCAGAGGAACTATACTGAACTGTATATCCAGAAATGTGATACATGTCAAAGGGTGAAATACTCACCTTAACCAATAAAGGCAGGAATGAAATCGATATATGCTGGTTACCCATAGGAAAGAATAGGAATTGATATTGTAGGGCCCTTGCCCAAAACCGCGAATGGAAACGCTTATATTGTTGTTGCAAGGGTTATTTTACGAAATTCCTCTATGCTTTTCCTTCTAAGAAATTTCTGCACCAACAGTTGCAAGCGTACTTATGGATCAAATCATATGTCTGTTTGGTGTGCCAACATCGTTACATAGTGATCAGGGATCCAATTAGAGAGTGACCTCTTCCAGTCCCTTTGTGAAATGGTAGAGATAAAAAAAACAAGAACCATTCCATTTACTCCTTTGAGTAATGGAGAAACGGAAAACATGAACAAAACATAAATTTCCCTGTTGAAGTTTATGGTAGAGGACCACGTCGTCAAATGGGATTGTCAAACCACTGATGCACTACGGAAATGAGACTACCTTTAGATGCAATTATGGGTGACCCCCCGAGTCAGACAACAAAGACCTATCCAGATGTTGTTATGGATTATAAGAACATTATCCAAGTTACCGAACAACTAGCAAAAATACATTTGAATGCATCACAAATCAATCAAAAACAATATTATGACAACAAAGTATACGGGGCGCCATTTCAATTAAGTGATTTGGTGTGGCTTTATAAATCAGTCATTCCAAGAGGAAGCAGCAAAAAATTCTTCAAACAATGGTCGGGACCATGGAAGGTAGTCAAGATTATCTCAGATATCACCTACCGCATACAGCTTGTGGGGGGAAATATGCGGTGTTTTAGGCGTAACAGGAAGGTTGAACATTTAAATCATCTAAAGAAAGCAACCGAGCAAGGTGTTATAGCTGCCCAATCAAAAGCAGACGAACCGGCTGGAGTCGACTGACTTGAAGCCAGTGCCCAAAAATCACATGATCCACCGCATACTAATGAGAGCGCTATTGATGTGGGTAGAACTGTAAGGAGATCAACCCGAACGAAAATTGTGCCGACATATCTGAGAGATTATGTAGCTGATCAGGAATTAGAATGAGTGCTGTGGGATGTTTTAATATCTGGTTGTCAATTTAAAACAAACAAAACAATCATAAACATGTTAAAATGTAATATAATGTGAAAATAGAAATAAGAGTAGGTCAGAAAAAGGACGTGATATGTTATGGCACTAGAGTTTGAACTGGAATTAAGGCGTGTTATTTCATGGACAATTATTGAAACGCCTATTTAAGTATTTTGCTTATTAATGTTAAACAATTAACTGTAATCCTTTAAATCTAGTCAATGATGTTGCTTTGAAATGTATTATTTGGTAATACAAAGAAGAGGCGGGAATGTGTGACGATGTTGATATTGATGCTAGTTCGGCCCTGGTATTAGTGTCCCTAATTCGGGGTCATGGGCTTATTTCCCACTCTCGGTTACACCGTCTATGGCGGCATGCGAGTGTTCTTTTGTTTTCTCAGTTATTTAATATATTACACCACAGATTCATCCCGGGATATATCCTCTTGGAATTGCAAAACTGTACTTTAAAAGTCAATAAGGTGTGTTATGGTTTCTGCTCTGTACATTCGGGACAGAAAGCATTAATGATGTCTGGAAAACCATGTCTCAGCGTTATAGTTCCCATACTCTATAACCGTGGTAAGAGCTGCGAGCTTACAATGCCCATGGTATCGAATAGTTGTTATTGCCACAACGATATTTATAATACGATTTCGTTTATAGCTTCATACACAAATGTTGATCTCGGTAGCGCTTCAAAGTATGTGTTAAATATCGACTGGTGGGTTATGATCGTCTGCTCACCATCTTGTTACTGCTTCCAAACGTGTATGGATGACAAACAGTTTAGCAAAGTCAGCTTAAGTTAAGGTTTTGTGCAGACTTATCTTAAACAACGGTAAATGTTGTTTTCTTTGGCGTTGTTACAAATTTAAGAAGAACGTGTTTTATTCCTGTATATTGCTATTGGCCTTAATGCAAATAAATAAACTTGCCTTTTAACCCTAGTATATTAAAGAGTGTTACCCTCTCACTATGCAGTTGCACCCATTTCTCCTACACTGCCACGTGATTATTACGCCTCAAAACAGTCCTATTAATTTGGTTTGAAAGATTTCAAAAATGGTTCATAGTGGTTGCAATTTCTTACTGCAGATGAGTAGAGCAAATGTATGAACTGCAACTAGACATCGCTTGTGTAAACATGTTCCTTGTATAGGATTTGAACAGAGTCATACATTTATGAGCATTTGAGGACTTCATTTTTTAAAATAAACTTAATATGCTGTTGATGCACCTTCTATAAAAAACAAATTGGTCAACCTACATTGTGCATTTTTATGTGGGGGATACATTCCTGCTATCAAAAACTACTATGTGGAATATCGTTTTACCTTGGAAATTCTAAACTTTATTTCAACAGAACAAAATTCAACTGTGCAATGAGACCTAAAGTATTAATATTGTGAGCACGATATATGACTTGTTACATCGTAATGTGAAGTAACTCTTAAAACTGGTGGTGCCATCAGCAGCATTAATTGTGCATTGTTCTTGTTCCCTTCAAACACTACAGAATTCAATTAATTGAACATGTCATTTCATCCAAACACTACATGTACATAATTTAAATAATTATTTTCACCAAACGCTACAAAATTAAATTATTTGAACATTTCTCTTGTTGCCTCTAAACGCTTCTCTGAACATGTTTCTTTGCTTCTAAGCACTACATAATTCGTTAATAATTGAACATATTTCTTGTTTCTGCAAAACACTTTTTCTTGCTTCTGCCGGAATGATTGCATGTTCATGATTAAAACCATGTGAAGTTATGGTCATCATTTTCAAAATGCAGTTTTTGAACATGTAACACATAAGCCAGGTGCACCGAACCTCGATTCCCGCCATCATGACACCATTAACGACTTACAAGACGTAACAGACGATATAATTTATTCAAACTGCTGCTAATCAATGACTTTAATTAATTCCTCATAAAACTAGTTCATCGCGTATACAGATTTAGATACATTAATTCAACCACATCACACTATTAAACGAGATGTCTACGTAAATAAACAAATATAAATGAGTTTCTTCTTTAACAGAAGGAAAAAAATGGTGTCTGAAAACCAATGATTTTGATTATACGTCAAGATAACATAATGTAGTTCATACACATGAGACTATAGATTTCTGACAATAATATTAAACAGCATTATCCTTTGGAAACACCGACAGAATAAACAATGAAATATCGAATCATTGTACAGAGTATATGGATTTGGTTGGAATGCGAAATAACGCATGGCCTCACGTCGGATTGACGAATATTTAATTTTCAAATAGATTTCACTAAAACTTATATTATAAAAAATGCATATATGTTTTCAATTGTATTTTAATTTCAATAAAATTACTGTTCATACAAAATATTCAATCAATCGCCATTGATGGCAACAAAGATTGCGTTAGATATTCAATTGAACAACCATAATTCTATTTGCCGATAGTAATGTTTAAAATGTTGCCAAACGATATAATCATTTTGATTTGGTACATGGCATTGCTACCATGTCTATTTTAAAATTAGATCTAGCCCGTTTTTATATTCTACACTATGTTGTAATTGTAGAAGTTCTGGTCCGTAACTACAGTTAAGTACACCGAGGTACTTATCCTGGTATTTGGTTGTAAAATATACAGTGCTTTGAGATGAAAAAAATAAATGCACTTTTATATTTTAAAAACATTAAAGCAATCTCATTTTTTTTCATTATTTCAGGAGTTGGGAAGAAGCCCTTACTGCTCACAGTTTGCTTTTGGTATAATGTTACCTCTTGTTAGGGCACTGCAGTCACTTAGGATAATCTTTTTTAAATGGTAACATCAGTCTTATTTGTAATAATTGAACAGTAAAAGCTAACTGGGTCTCCATTGGGTATTCATCTGTTCCAAACACGCAATAGAAAACTGCATTCTCTTGATTTCCTAAGTAAATGAGCACAAATTTAACGTAAACGGTTTCCATATGTTCGTGTTTGTATTTTTAACTATTTTACTGTTCAACATTCCTTCTTACTATTGCAAAATAATATTATGGTAGTAAATATAGGTTCCCTTTCTATAAATGTATGCTTGTATTACCCGTTGATAAGGCGTAGAACATTGTGTAAATGACTCAGTTATTTAAATTTAAAATTAATATCTGCCAATCGAAATAAATGACTAAGGTGTGGGTTGTTCGTCATTGGAAAAATGGAAATAACACAATACATAAATTATGTTATTCAACGTATAATGTGTACATGTCCATCAGTATTTAATACAGTTTTAAATATGTTGTAGTATACACGTCATAAAAATGAAAGAATTGTCAGCAGCCAGATTATATCAAATATAAAGTTTCAGCAATTGCCAACTTTTGCTTATACTTACATATCATGATGATATATGTTGTCTACACAATCACATACCATATACACATGTACGATTTCAACTGATTCATGATGGTGTTGATTATAGTTTTAAGAGCTGTTAATGATGCCAGTGTGCTGGGTCCAGTTTTATTTGTGTAATTTATTATCAGAGATTACTGTATATGTCTACTGTTACGACCTGTTCATTGGCGGAAAGTGATATCCCCGAGAAAAATGAACTGCCTTTAATTGGAAGCTGTGACTTATCATGAATATCAAATTCTTTATTGTCTCGTCATTCATTAAAGAGTTAAAAGTAATATAAAAACGGCCTGGATTAAAGGTGAGCAAGATATGTATGACATATATACGTATATTACACTGCGTCTGTCGTAGTTCTTCGTTTTCCACTGAGTGAATAGAAATATTTGATAACATATGACGAAATTCACAATACTTACATTCCAATATCATTACGGATTGACTTCCTTTTTTTTGCTGTCCTTTTTTGTTCTCGATACAAAACACGTCAATATTGGGCCACAAATTGTATAAAACGGCATATACGCGAAATATCGGTCTAGCACTTTTTTGATTTTCCTGATAAGCAACACTTCGTTGTGTTTTATTTCAGACATTCCTGACGCAGGTACACGGTATGATAACTCACTCAGTCATGTCATATTGACACCGGGCTGACTTGACCTAGAACTATCCTTTAAATGCTGAGCGCCAAGAGAGAAAGCTTCTGGTACTTTTTTCAAGTATTCAAGTATGACCTGAGCGGTTATCGGCTGGTGATTTCGCATGCGAAGCGGACGCTCTACCACTGGACAACCGCTACGGTTAATGGAATCGAAAATGTGCATAGTATAAATTGGCATGAATAAAAGTGTTCTACTTTTATCTAGATATGCTCTTTAAATAGATAATAGTATATTACATTTAATAGTTAATATTGTGTCTGCATGAAGCACTTATTGGGATTATAGCTTATCCGATACAACTGTATTCGGTGACTTTTTGATTATATTTCAAACCCAGACAAATAAAAGTCAATACTATTTTGAGACATGCGTTTCCATTTTAGACCCTTATGTCTACATTTACTTCTACAAATACACTCTTGTTTGCTCTTGTGTCTGGCACACTGATACGGTGCAATTCACTTAATAACATGTATTTGATATCATTTTAATATTCCCTCAGCAGGCTTTAGTTTACTGCATTGTACTTTCAAATACTGGTTTAACAAAAGCTTAAAGTGAATCTGTTCTTGTAAATACCTCTCAACCATTAAGTTTAATGTAATACATACGAGGAGTTATCCAGAAGTTAGTAGACAAATTTGATAAAATCCATATTCATGCAAGTACATCGCTATATTTTGCACAGCTTATGTATATGTATTTGTCATCGATGTACAGTATCTTAATGCATTTGTTATGTTAATAATAGTGTTATAGTCTCCATAGCAACATGCATACATGTTTAGTGCCGCAGCTCAAAATGTTGAACCATTTGGCAGATAAATACTTAAAAAATAGCAATGATTTCCGTGTAAAACTCGCGGTATTTCGTATATTATTGAAGACTCGTCATCAATGTCTTCATCGCTTTTTCCAGTAATAGTATGGTGCGCAAGTGTTAGGAGTTTAAACAAACTTACATAAAAAAGGCAAACTCGTTCATTAGCAAATCTTCCGTCTGATGAAAAGGTGAAACAACGAACGGAATACAGTTTTGTATCACTATAAGCAAAGCACTGATCAAGGCGATATATATGCTTAGTAAAGCTCCGAGAATGTTATTTGTAGTCCACAGCTGACACACACGGTACGGTGAGGAACGAGAACAATAATTGATGATTACATGTGTGGTCGCCCTGTGTCAAAATCGCATCAACGTCACGTCAACGTGGTAAAATATATCACAAAAAGGATCGTCATGATACAATTCATGAACTATTCAGTATACTAAGTTTTTAGGTTACGGCACAGTGCACATGATAATTAAGAATGAATAACATGCAAGTTCTTAGAGTGATTACAGGGGTCTTCTATTGCTAGAAAGTATGAGTGGAGCGATGATCAAGAGTAGGGAGATTACTTGTGAATAAATTAATGTTGCGACAAAGTAACGTAAATCTGACCATGTGACAGATAGGCGTACATGACATGTTTGAAATACGTGTAACTATTTTATTTGAATATATGTTTTCTTCATATTTTGTGTACGGCTTGAAGTTATATTCAATATAATACATGTAAACTTCTAAAACACTGACATGTCATTTTCATATTATGAGATTTGACTACGAACTTCTGAATAACCCCTCCTAGTATGATAGTGTATCAATTAAACTTGAATGATTCTGCGATATATGTCTCCAAGTAAAATACAAATAAGAAATTATCCGTTTTTATTCTATATAGCCGGCCCCGACAATCAATCCAGGGGTCGTGTTATGAGTTCAAATCCC
Organism: Panopea generosa; assembly: GCA_029582155.1. Classification (NCBI taxonomy): domain Eukaryota; kingdom Metazoa; phylum Mollusca; class Bivalvia; order Adapedonta; family Hiatellidae; genus Panopea; species Panopea generosa. Next base: position 20,835,734 of record CM055906.1, on the reverse strand, counting down.
GACCGGAATTCCATACAAACCTCTGAAACAATACACACTTATGCATTTCATTCAATTTGTGTCTAACGTTCTAATGTTATGAAGTTATTGATACAATAAGAAAACATTGATATTAATCTGCAATTAAAAGTTTATAATAAGCTTTCACATGCTCAATATCTATCCAACGATCTGTTTTGATCTGGCAAGTAAACGGAATGCCCTCTATTAACGAAAGCTACTGCTCTGCATCGTTATGTTATTGAGGTGCGATCAGGGGTGGCTAATTACATTTTCACTCGGGAGCCTCGGTGATTAAAACAAACGATATATTAATTCAACATGTCCTTAATCTCATTAATATATGACACATTTTGGAAAAGTCCATTGCACGTATCTTCCTTAAAACCCTGTGAGTCTTGCTGTTAGAACTGCCGGATATTTGCAGTATCTAATGTTATATTTCAATTCATTTAATGGTATTCAAGATTTTGTCTAATAACAATATAATTAAAACAATGTTATATTTCGTGTTTTTTTAACATTTCAACTAGAATAAAAACGCATTCTCATGATAAATGTTCTTCGAAACAAAACAAAAGAACAACTAAACTGTTATTCCTGTCAGGATCCATTTGTATATATTTCTGTCTATAGCTATCTAACACACAATGATACATGTAGGTGACACAACTATAAACCGTTAAGATATTTGATGACAGCGAGATTACACTGTCACTATGGGATTTAGCTTGCGTTCATTTTAGTTGCACTGGTCAGAAAGGATTACAGTATTGCAATTTGTCCGTCTTCTGTTGTCAGTTTTCCGCTGCGTTTGGTTATCCAATAAAAGTTTGATTTCGCAATGATTTCTGATCAAACTTATGTGTATTGCACATGTATAAGGCCATAAAATCTTACTTCACTTCGATAACAAGTCCGTTTCAACTGGCGTAGGCTGATATTGCTTATATTAGTTTCATATTAAACTTGACTTGAATCCAACCTGGATAAGTTTGTATATAACCATTACACTAATAGTCCTTGGTCCAGTTCAAAACCAACTGTCGTATGTTATAAACAATTAAATTGTCACATACATTAGAATAATAAACGAATGCAGTGATTATTATTTCACAACATTTAACTTGATCAGAACAACATTAACCGACTGTATAATATATTCTGTCGCAGTAGGGATAGTTCAAATAAAACAATGTAATGACATGACTGGCATTTAAATAAATAATAAGAAATATGTGAAAATGTTGCTATATAAACATAAATTGACGTTTTTCAGGCTTGAGTTTCTTTCTGATTCTTATGTGATTAAGGTCATACAAAATCGAGTACTTTCTTGCATAAATAGTTCAGATACATGTAAGATTCGTTTCTGTTTCATAAAGCGGATCACCAAGAGGGTGGTAGTGCAGTAGACAGAGTATCGCCAGAGGTCGTTGGTTAGATCTCCAGCTCGACCAGATGTCTCTCAAACAAACATGACTTGGTGCTGATTCTAACTTGGAAGCGGCCTGGTGAGCGGTTCAAATAAACTTTAAACTTCGGAAGCACAAAACGCAATACAGAAATACAAGAAAGAGGTGACATACAACGCAATCAAAGAAAACAAAAACAAATTATGATAAGTGTTTATACAAATTTTAGAACAGAAAGTTTTATTATCCAGATTTGTTCACCGACAACCGTTTTTTCCACTCTTCGTTTAGTTTCTTTAAATAAAACTATGTATACTGATTATGTTAGCTATTTATCTATTGTGTTAGTTGTATCAATATTAGCACAATCATCAAGCGTTGCAGAGCAAATGATTCCATCAATGCACATACAACACCGATAATACTAGATAAGTAACATGAGCCAGACGATATCATTAATACTAGATAAGTAACCGGAGCCAGGCAATACCCATAATAATAGATAAGTGACATGAGCCAGACAATACCCATTATGCTAGATAAGTAACATGAGACAGACAATACCTATAATACTAGATAAGTAACCTGTTCCAGTTAATACCCATAATACTAGATAAGTGACCTGAGCCAGACAATACCCATTATGCTAGATAAGTTATATGAACCAGACAATACCTATAATACTAAAAAGATAACCTGAGCCAGACAATACCCATAATACTAGATAAGTAACCTGAGCCAGACAATACCCATAATACTAGATAAGTGACCTGAGCCAGACAATACCCATTATGCTAGATAAGTTATATGAACCAGATAATATCTATAATACTAAAAAGGTAACCTGAGCCAGACAATACCCATACTACTAGATAAGTAACCTGAGCCAGACAATACCTATTATACTAGATACGTAAACTGATCCGGACAATACCCATAATGCTACATAAGTGACCTGAGCCAGACAGAAATACCAATAATACCAGATAAATAACCTGTGCCATTCAAAACCCATAATACTAGATAAGTAACATGAGCCAGACAAAACCTATAAAACTTAATAAGTAACCTGAGCCAGACTACCCATAATACTAGATAAGTAACTTGAGCCAGACAATTCCAATAATACTAGATAAAGAACCTGAGCCAGACAAAACCTATAATACTAGATAAGTAACCTGAACCAGACGGTACATATAATACTTCATAAGTAAACTGAGCCAGGCAATATCCATAAGTACCAGATAAGTAACATGAGCCAAACAATACCCATAATACTATATCAGCAGTCTGAGCCAGACAAAACCTATAATACTAGATAAGTAACCTGAGGCAGAAATTACCTATAATATTAGATAGAAAACCAAAGCCAGACAATACCTAATGTACTAGATAAGTACCTGAGCCTGACAATACCTATAATACTAGATATGTAACCTGAGCCCGACAATAGCCAAAAAAATAGATAAGTGACCTGAGCTAGACAATACCTAATGTACTAGATATGTAACCTGAGCAAGATAATACCCATAATACTAGATAAGTGACCTTAGCAAGACAATACCTAATGTACTAGAATGGTTACCTGGGCCAGACAATACCCATTATACTAGATAAGTAACCTGAGCAAGACAATACATATAATACCTATAATACTAAAAAGGTAATATGAGCCAGACAATACCCATAATACTAGATAAGAACCTGAGCCAGACAATACCTATTATACTAGATACGTAAACTGATCCGGACAATACCCATAATGCTTCATAAGTGACCTGAGCCAGAAATACCAATAATACCATATAAATAACCTGTGCCAGATAAGTAACAAGAGCCAGACAAAACCTATAAAACTTAATAAGTAACCTGAGCCAGACAATACCCATTATACTAGATAAGTACCTGAGTCAGACAATACCTATAGTACTAGATAAGTACCTGAGCCAGACATTACAAATAACTCAAGATATGTAACCTAAGTCAGACAATACCCATAATACTAAATAAGTGACCTGAGTCAGACAATACCTATAATACTAGATCAGTAACCAGAGTCTGGCAATACCAATAATACTAGATAAATTACCAGAGCCGGACAACACCTAAATATACAATATATATATATAGATACGTAACATGATCCAGACAATACCTACAATACAATATAAGTAACCTGAGCCACACAATACTTATAATACTAGATAAGTTATCTGAGCCAGACAACACCTATTATACTTAGTCTAAATAGGTAACCTTAACCAAACAATACCTTTAATACTAGATAGGTTACCTGAGCCAGACAGTACCCATAATACTTTATAAGTAACCTGAGCCAGACAATACCTACAATACACGATAAGTAACCTGAGGCAGAAAATATCCATAATTCTAGCTAAGAAACCTGAGCCAGTCAATACATATAATATTAGATAAGTAACTTGAGTCAGACAATACCTATAACACTAGATAAGTAACCTGAGCCAGACAATACCTACAATACTATATAATTAACCTGAGCCAGACAATACCTATAATACTAGATATGTAACCTTGGCCAGATAATACCTATAATACTATATAAGTAACCTGAGCCAGGCCATACCTATAATACTAGAAAAATGATCTGAGCCAGACAATACCTATGATACTAGATAAGTTACCTGAGCTAGACAATATATATTATACTAAATAAGTAACCTGAGCCAGGCAGTACCTATTATACTAGATAAGTAACCTGGGCCAGACATAACATATAATAATATATAAGTAACATGAGCAAGACAATACCTATAATACTAGATTAGTAACCTGGGCCAGACATTACATATAATAATAATATATAAGTAACATGAGCAAGACAATACCTATAATACTAGATTAGTAACCTGGGCCAGACATTACATATAATAATATATAAGTAACATGAGCAAGACAATACCTATAATACTAGATTAGTAACCTGAGCCAATACATTGTATTGTTTGTTAACTTTTCAATACCTTAACTGGTGTTCAATGCTAGTTCCCATAGTTTATTTCATAAGAATGATTTACTATAGCTTTTTAGTTTAAATGAAAGGTCACAATTTGTGTTTACCAAGAATGATTTATAGCATTTAAAATGAGAAATGTTGCGCCTTATTGCATAACCATCTTCGTTTGAATGTCAAGTCCCCTGTGTTCTAAATTATACAATTAGAATCACTTCGCTGAAATATTCTAAAACAAGACTATTTTCTATTATATTAACGATCGACGTCAGTCATGTATCTAAATGTTAACACCTTTCACAAGTGTAATAATTACATGGTTAACTTTGTATACTCTTAGCATTTATCTCCGTTGGGTTTTCATATATTCAGAAAACGCAAGAGAAAAAAAAATACCGTCATTTCACACATCATGCGTAGCATTTTAATTGGACATAAGACAATGTTGATAACTTTTTTGTTAACCTTATATCTGAAATTAAAAGTTTAATACTTAATCAGGTGGGTTTTTTTTCAACTGAACAGGTTCCATCTTCTGTTAACCGGTAATGTTTTTTAGATATAAAATCAAAACAAAAATGTTATAAAATCAAAACATAAATGTTATTGCGCCGTAATACATGACCTTTTTCTTTAGATGAATGTCAAATCACATGTGTTTTACATTTTATAATTAAAATCGGCACCATTTTCTATATAATATTGTGTACCATAAAAAATGAATTTAAATTACAGTTTGAGAAATCACCTACGAAATCACACTAACAACAATTAATTAAGTATAAATTGCTACTAATTCACAATTCACACAATTTTGACTGATATATATCAGAATATTTTAAGTATGCTTATTAGTTCAATATTTCAGTAATACTAGGGATTTAGTTTATTTTTCAAGATCAAATGCCGGGGATTCTCTTTATCCATTAACCATACAGTTGATCATTAAGTATATTTGAAACAGAAGGCGTGACTATCTGTCGATCTCCTTCCTTTAATTTTACTGACAACATTGTAAACATGCACATGCACATTGGTGTGGATTTGCCAGTGTCCCGCATACTATTTACAGATGTTGCTTAAGCGCCTTTTGTCTATTCCATTTTTCTCATTTCGTTCATGTCTATACATTGGGTTAATAAAGATATTTGGGTTGATTTTACGTAAACAAATTACTGTTCAATTTATTACGGACTAAGTTTGCTATTTTGCTCTATTATCAAGTACAACACGTCAATGTAGCCGCTGAATTATCAGTCGGGAAATTTTCACTTTTTCTAACATCTAACACTCTGCTATATTTAAGTCTGTAACATAATTTATTTAGGAAAGTCTTTGTTCCATTATTTTGTAAAATCATTATCTATCTTCAAAACCAACCTAGATAGTGTTTGTTTACTACATAAATTACAATGGTAATGTGTTTCCCGCTTTATACAGTGTTAGTTATACATTCTGAGACAATTATTAGGAATTCCATTCGACATTGAACACATAAGATATGTACTCGGTCGGAAAAAAAACGCTAAATATCAACAAACTAGATAATGGCATAATCGCTGCATTAATTGTTGCAATAATATATTTAGTTTTAAATATCAATATGTTAGAAAAAGGATACGTTTGGCATGCGCCTCTTCTATTTTTGATAACCTGTCTCCACAGTTTAACGTATGTTCTGTTTTTAATTGTCTGTCGCTATCTGTTCAATATCTCTATATTTATTGTCGCTTTATTAATCTTAAAAACAAAAAGAAATAAAATTTGTTGTTATTTTATATTTGATGTACAGATCTGTAACCTACATATGTCTAACACCATCCATTAATGTGTTTTAGATTCCATTTGCGTATTACTTTTCTTACAATTGATACGTTCTGTATTATCGCTGACGTGCACTTGCTTCTCCCAATGCGATGAGCGAACAACTGTCTGCGAAAAATGACTATATTGAAATGATGAAGTTTGGTTAATAATCAAACGTCTCAAGTGAATCGTCCGGTATAATAGTATGCACTTTCATCCAAACCGATTTATATAATGTCTGCATATGTAATTAGAAAGCAATTTAATAGATAAGATAATACAACAATTAGTAAAGTGTATTTATGATTTATTTTAAGATGGTAATACTGCTAACGACTGACCTGGTTTCGACTTATTTATAATGATGGGCGAAGAGTAATGGCGCCAAGCCAAAGGTTTAAATTACCAAAAGACAGTTTCGCCATTTGACATTGAAGTAAGTTATATCTCTTGTCACTGATTTTGTATTACGAAATGCACGTAATGACTATATCAATCAAACACTAACTGCGGTAAAATATGTCTATAAATTGTTTACATGATAGTGACTAAGTTACAGAGATAGCTGTTGATACTTTTTTAAATTTATATATGTATTCATTTCAATAAAAGCACTTAACAGTTAATTTGATAAGTGGAAACTGGGATATACTAGAATAATATGCTAACCGTTTAAACTTCATATAAATTGCTTTCTTTCTTCTTCCAAATACAGGTTAGGTGTCTTAGTATCTATACTGTATGGTTTACCTGATAACTCCGCAGTTTTTATTTACTCTCTTAAATCAATATCTTGAAAATAACCCATTTGTTATTTATGATGTGTTGATACGTCACGAAGTCCATTTATAGGTGGTATTTTCTCATAACGAAGTTATTTTCTCATCAGCGGCCGCTTCCTATGGTGTGTGTCTATAAAACACTTAGTCAAGTGAAATTTTTGTCATTGCACCATGCGTTTCATAGAATGTAGCATGTATGTACGATTTTATGTCGTATATCTGCGTGGACGTTTGTGCGTGTACATGTGTATGTATGTATCCCACAAAGTATTGTATTTGAAAAATATAAAAAAGTATTGAAAATATGCTTGTTGTTTAACAAGCTAACGAACGTTTCGTTTGGGTTGTAAAATTGCATGTTACAAATAATTCAAATTGATGATTGCATGTTAAGGATCAACCACGTGATTCTCTCATTTATCATTTCATAGTTGGTATTGTTTGCAAATATTTATCTGGCACTCATGAATACTCCATGTATATCCCAAATTAATTTCCGGTGTCCGAAACATTACATAACAAAATCGGTAGCATATCGCTTTCACGGATAGTTGTACAGAAAATACGTTTAAACGCCCGAACATATTGATAAAGATTAATGACAACCAGGTTAACAATTATGAACAATAAAATTTATAACAAAGTTGAAACTGGAATAATTTAAAAGCTTCTATTTTAAGCTTGAAATTCTTATGAACATTTTCATTACCCCATCTTGCAAATTATTTACTCTGCTTCAGACCCATGCATAGCCTCATCTTTCTGACACGTCTAAAATGGCTCTCAATTTTAAAACACGTGTATGTGTTTGATAACATTAAATGTCAATTATTTCTTTGTCATTTTAAAACGGAAACTTAATAGTTAAAAGTATAATTATCAATGATGTATAACGCGTGTTTAAGTGTTAAACAATTATCTAAATGGTTCAATAATTACCGTTTTCCTTTTTTTTAATTAAAGTCAGAGTGGCAATGTGGCGTATGCATCGTGTATGTTTCGTTGGATTTGACTATAATCATAATGATGCGCTGCCGTCATAGGCATCGGGAAATTTGTATAAACGAAACATAGCGTATGTTGAAATGGCATTGTGTTATAAATTTGTTCATGAATATACTAAAATACTATAGATGTTCTGTAATAATGCGATTGGTATTGTTACTACAACATTGTAATCATTTTGTATCAATTTCTTTTGCGATTCCTGAAAATGCTCCTCTTTTAGCTGAAACACACGATTTTAACTGCGCTATCTAATTTTGAAAACAGTTTCGTATTCTTAAGGTATACCATTAAGGCACTGGTAAAAGCAGATTCCAGGGCATTTCTTGAGTTATTTTTTTTCTCAGACAAGTATTGTTTTAGTCATGAAAAGACTAAATAGTCATTTGAGGCCAAATTTGGCGAGTATGAGGGTGAAAGAGAATTTCAATTTCCCTCACTGCAAAATGTCAGTCACAATAAGGGCTTTGTAAGTCGTTGCGTTTTCATGCAACAAACGAACATACTTCAGTAATAGGGCGATGTTTTTATAGTACTTCTTCAATTGGTTCAAATTTGCGTTTTTAGAAAAAACGTCCTGTGACATTTGTGCCCTTGGCACAGCTGTCTGTACGACAGGACCGTTGTTTGTGAAAATATTTCATAGGAAAACTTCTTAAAATGTTACAATAGTTTGGCAATACATGGGCGTATCAATTTTCCTGTGACCAAGATTATGTTAGATGCTTTTAATTTTGGCTCATAATAAAGGATCCAGGTTTCGTCACCCGAAACTATATTTTCAAACAAGATTTTGCTGTGTTAAAATGCATTTCAAAAATACATGCTAACAATAAGCTAACTCTTTACTGTGTCTCGAGCATCAGTTGTTTTGGGTTGCTGCCGTAACAGGACAACCAGGGCGAGCAACATCTTTCAGTTGCTGTTTCCCGGATTGAAATTCTGCCACCTACATAATCATAGTACTATACGACATCTGACACTACCCGTAAATGTTCTACCTCAACTCAAGCAATGACCTACCTTGGATAAAGTTCCTTATTTTAAGCACATTTTAAGTTCGTTTGTCAGTCATTTTTCATGCAGTGTAATGCATACGCTATCAAGCAATGCACATTGCACCAAGGTCTGTGTATGTTTGATGCTAAATTTTATATGTGATACGTATCAGTGATCACTCTAGGAATACCAAGTATTTTCATTCATGTATTCCATGATTTCCATATAATAACAGAACAGTCGCATTATTTACGGAACATCCCTAATACTTATTCCAGAAAAGAGCAAATAAGCAATAAATACATTGAAATTGTGTTGTTGTTTTTTTTCAACACGTCTGAGCATTAAAAACGCCAATGCAAATTACAACCAAAGCATTGCATAATTTTATGGTAAGGAGACATTAAAATAAATTTACTTTTATTATCGTTTGAAAATGGAATGATATTTACCACTAGCTGTTTTAAGATTGAATTTCGACGGAAGCCATTATCAAAATTATAACAACATTTAGTAAATAAATGTATTCGATTGTTTATTGACATTAATATATAAGCAGTCATTTATACATGTAATAAAAGTTTGCCTGATTTATCATTACAGTGTTTATTTAAGTTTTGAGTGCTGATCTTAACAATAGTTGTTTGATATATATGAGGCCAAAATGATGAACGTAGACATTGTTATACGGTATTTTTCTAAAAAACGTTCAGAATGTATTTATCTTAGAATAATGATGATGATGCTTTTCTTAGATCATTGAATATTCACACTGAGAAATACTTTTGAATGTTTTAATGGTGTTAGTCCATCGGATAATGGTAAGCTGATTTGCTTATCAAGCATAGGGTCACATACCAATTTTGTAGTTATGCCTGTGCATAGGTTTAGGTTTCAGGGTATACTGACTTACGTTTTTACGAGCAAACTGAAATATAAGTAAACGATTGGTCGATTTTTTGTAGGGTAGAATACTTATGTGTAAGCTAATTGTCGATGCCCATTGCTTTGCTATTATAATCGCGTTTCATACCCGTAAACAACTGGTTCCAAAACGTCGTGATTATGAAATATTTATCCAAAACGTTTCCTAAGCTTAAAACTATATATCCTTTGCTATAACAATTGAGTTTAATCAAAATAATATGATGTGAATCACTGCATGTGCAATTCTGAATATTTCAAGATGGTGAGCAATTTGTATTGATAAACATGTCATCAGCAATTCAAAGTTACATGCAAGCGGAGATATCTTTGAACGTATTCACAGTAATATATATGTTCTAGATGAAGTGTGTAGTTCATTGATAATGTTGCATATGTTGTGAATATATAAAAAAGTATCGTCTTCATAAGAAACAATTGTTTAAGTTGTTTCTAGATATTCATGCTTTCATAACACTTGTAAATTGATAATTAAAATGATTTGAAAGAAAAGAAATGAATACTTTAATATATAATATCAACTGCGTCACTGTCTAATATGGACTATTTTGGAAAAACCGAGGTCAGGGAAACATGCTTGGCTTCTGTTAGTAATATATTTATATTGGCTTGTTTTAAAATGTGACAATTTGGGATGAAGCGAGGTGTGATGCACCCGCAAACCGGGATTATTTGCCCAACTGGCGGATGTTCTACTTACCGTTCTACGGCAGTATATATCTGTTGTCACTTCCACTGAGTGTTTGTATTGTCCTTATTAGGATTATGATGAATTAAATAAGGCGAAATGGCACTAATGTTGTGAGAACTTGTGAACTTATCCCATTGCTGGAAATAAGATGGCAATGAAATATGATTAAGCTCATTAAATATACTTACATGATATCGGTTAATCTCATGTATCTGTCATTTAAGAGAGATTATACTATGAGATTTATACTGGAAATCAATGGGTACGATGTATATGTTAAAGTATAAATACAATAAAAACGGATCATTATAAACTATTTGGACAGGTTCGGTTGGATCGTACACATCTTTTATTTTAGATTGTTTCTTATATATTTATTGTATGTGCTGCAATGAAGTATTTGTACATAGTTATTGTAACTGATAAATCTATCTCTTGCAGGGACTTCATAATACAGTTTTAATTTATTTAACTTTAGTTACCATTTGCAAACTGCACACACGTCATCTGTGACTTTAAGATGTACAGAAATTGCTTTTATAGCCATGATATGTTCTTAATTGATTTGGCATAGCTGACGTACGCGCACTTTATACAGAAATGGTTGTGAGAATAAATTAATTAATCTGAAACTGACACACGACATCCACTTAATTCGCTATTGACAGTCGTCACCCACGTAGATCTGTAAATTACGTTTCACGATTCATAAATAACTCCGTGAGTATTGTTGATTAAATTGAATTACATTTCGATTACCAATGGCCGTAAAATAGAGCAGAGCTCTACAAAACCAAATTACTGTATTAAAATCAAATTACAAACTGATATCGAGAAGGAACTTATATCAAGGAGAACAAATGGACAACTTAGAAGTGTTTGTTATGTACTGTTAATGGTGAATGATTTTGCATTACATATTTCATTAATAAATAGAGTCTTGTGCTCGCGAAGATCATTTTTTATCAGAGATAAGTTTTATTATTGGCTGTTATTTTCTTATATATAAAACACAAATAAATAGCATAGTTCTATCAACTATCAATCAAATAACAAACTTTAAACACAGTATTCAATTTAAATATAAATGTACAAACAAATATGTTCACAATAAGATATTTTGTCATTGATTAAAATTACAGTTTAAAACATTAAAAACTGGGACTTCATGGATACGTTGTTCTGTAATCCTAATTCTATCCCAGCTAATATCAAAGGTGGTAATCTCAGGAACAATCGCTAAATATGCCTAAAATAAAATTAAATCTGACATGAATAAACAAGATCGTATTATCATTTCCTATCTGCTAAAAACTTGACACAAAAATATAATATAATCAGGGTGCGAAATCGAAACAAAATTATTTTCATTCTAAAATTAAATATTTGACAACCACTGCTTGGCGACCAAGAAACATTGAATACTGTGACAAATATAACGTACAAATTATAATCAAATCGAAGGCACCTTACCCAATGAAACGTCATAAACTGAACTGCAATTCAAGCGGATTTTATATTAAAATTAAGATTCATTTCATGTTTTGAAATGTAAATACAATATATTATTTTTGCATGTTTTAATCGATATCTTTATATGCAATAAGGGTTTCTGCGAGTATATCTAGAGAAGCAAGATACTATTAATTACGGGTACGACCAGACGCAGATAAGGTCATAAACCCAGCACCTCTGTCCGTTAAGGAGGAATACGCCATAATTGAGTCCCAAGTCCTTCCTTAAGGTTTCATGTAAGCATAACTTCCCTTACATGACGGTAGCAAAATTCTTACGCCCTATATATTAGAGCTGTGTGAAGCGGTTTGTCATCATATTTGTTGAAAATGCATATTAAAATAGCATATTTCTTTGTGCATATGGGAACACTGGAACATTTTTATTATTTCTGCCAAGTTAAGATTTTATTGGGAATTGTTTGATGAAGCTATAGCAGTTTCATTATGCGTAAATATACATTGCATCAAACGGGCAGAATAGCAAACTTAAAGAGGTGTCATCAAACCATCGAAATTGTGAAAAAGCAACCTGGTCAACCCCATGTTTTTTTCTGCATAATTGGACCAACAGAGGAATATCTATGGAAACAAGGCACTTTAAGAACCATTGGTAATGTGTCCAGTGTTCGAGAAGTGCATGTCTCTATATGTAGAACAGAACAAAATTAACTGTTACGTGAGAGGAAACCATATTGGCCAACTGTATAATACGTTGCAGAACCAAAGGATTATAGTCTCCTTTGATGAACGTGTTGACCAAGTGTTTAATCCGGTTCTGTATAAGTGGGGAATTGTTGTTAACTCCGTATTATGTGTATTGCAGCTCGTGCCACATCTCAGTCCTATGAAACAAAATCTATTTATCTCATTTTTCATATGGTGTTGTAGAAATAGTAACAAAGATATATGTCCACTGTTAGTCAAGAACTGCTTCGGAATTAGACCCGTTTGCTTTGTTGGGCTGGAGCTGGCTTGGAAACGAGAAAAAAGACTTATCGTTATTTATTAAGTATGTCATTCAAGCTCATGTTTCACCTATATACACTTAAATACTAAAAAAGTTAAATCTAAGAATAGATGACATGTTTCAGTACGATGCATCAAATTACATATTACTGATTATAGTGATTAGTGGTAGTGATTATATAATAGATAAATAACCAATGAAAACTAAGTTAAGTTTTTAAGTATATAAATATAATATTGGTGAATCAGAAAAATGACAAAATCAAAAAACGTCCATTCCTTTATCTTTTAATTTACAATAAATCGTAAGAATATGTCTTAATGATTAGCATCACTGTTTGTCAAAGGACATGTTGGGGGCAATCAAAGAAGTATTATAAAGAGCATCTGTACGTACATCATGTGCTTGTCAATTTCTCGTCTATCAAATTCAAAGAAACCAAAGAACGGTTAGCTCGGTCGATAGCATACCTGACTGTCAATCCAGGGGTCAAAAATTTGAATCCTCATCCGGTTATTATGTCCATAATAATTAATAATATTTTATTACGAAAGTGTGCATTGTCATTCGTCTGATTCAAGTGAGAAAAATATCAGTTACTTGCGAAGATTGGTGTGCTCGATAACTGCTTAAGTGTCTGCGATCCTAGGAAAGCGGCGTTAATCAATCGCCTGTAAGCCGCCCTCGGTGTCATACATAATATATAACATTATGACGCTAAATATTTCGACAAACAAACAAAACCATTCCGAAAAAAAAGTGGGTGTGATGTTTAACGAGAATAAATAGCGTGTCATCTTGTAACAAAAGGAGGGTCCTCCGTGGCCGAGTGGTCTAAGGCGCCGTCTCAAGATCACTTACCTCTCACCGCTATGGTCGTAGGTTCGAGTCCCGCTCGCTCCAAAAACTTTATGTGAGAAAGTTTCCAGTTACTTGCGGAAGGACGGTGGTTCTACTCAGTCTGACTCAGTCTGAGGTCTTCCTCCACCAGTAAAACTGGATATGCCATATATAACCTGAAATGTGTTGAAAATGGCGTTAAACCCCATTCAAAAAAAAAAAAAAAAAAAAAAAATGTAACAAAAGGAAGATTTTTAACAGGCATACAAAGGCGAGATTTTCATTTCATGTTACCATTATTTAATTTGCCCGTGCGACGTAAATTTACGTTTTGGCTATAATAGAACATAAAATATATCTATATAAGTATTCTAGGAGACGAACAGTGTCTCTCACACCGAGCGGATTAAGTTCTGAGTCCATTTAAGTACAGCAATTTATCTTGCCTTAAAGCAGCTGGTGACAAAGACATGAACACACAAAAACTACAGAGTCATACCTTTTATTGAAACCCCCAACTGTCATGTAAAAGCCGCAATATGGCTCTGGGGCAGGTTTTATATAATTCAGTACATGATTTAAATCAGAGAACCCCTTTTTAAAATTAAACAGTCATCAATGCATTGATTTTGTTTTAATGTTACATACATTAAAGATTATTGTTAATACATTTAATTGGCCAAATTAAAATAATTTACAAAAAGAAATTGTATATGCAGTTTAACTCCAACAGCCATAAATTTATAATTCGTGGGAGATGCACTCTGTAAACATGTATCTGTGTTAATTCGCCATCAGCAGATAACCTAGTGTAGCGAAGTAATTTGTTAGTGTCCTCTTATAAATATTAACCTCCCTGACAGTAAATGTTGAAGGTTAAAGGAGGAACGTTATAATTATACAGAAGAAATGACAAGATGTCGGAAGTTTTCAATGGAGCGGTAGGCTATACGTACACATAGACATATTTAATGGAGCGGTAGGCTATACGTACACATAGACATATTTAATGGAGCGGTAGGCTATACGTACACATAGACATATTTAATGGAGCGGTAGGTTATACGTACACATAGACATATCTAATGGAGCGGTAGGTTATACGTACACATAGACATATTTAATGGAGCGGTAGGCTATACGTACACATAGACATATTTAAACGCCAAACATGTAAAAGAAAGTTCCACGTTGAACGTAATTAGTGTTTTAATTGTTTGGCCATGAGTAATTTCAGTCTGCATCATTATTTTAAGAAAAGATTGTTTATCAGGTTACTCCCTACTCTGTATATACTGGAGATACATAATGTACATATGTTTATCATGTTACTCTCTACTCTGTATATACTGGAGATACATAATACATTATACATATGTTTATCAGGTTACTCTCTACTCTGTATATACTGGAGATACATAATATACCTATGTTTATCAGGTTACTCTCTACTCTGTATATACTGGAGAACCATAATGAACATCTGTTATCAGGTTGCTCTCAACTCTGTATATACTGGAGATACGTAATATACATCTGTTTATCAGGTTACTCTCTTTTCTTTATATTCATGGGAACCCTATTATTCATTTTTTCTTTCTGTGTTAACTTGGCAACATAAACGGGTCACAAATTTTCCCGCTGTTGTTCATTTTGTCGGTTTCTTCTCATTTCTAATTCATAAAAATGTTGAAGAAACAAGCGCAGACAGTCCATATATTATTTTAATGACACATGGCATTAATTCCATTCTAAAGTTAATCATTCACGACATAACATCAGATTATTAGCCCGAGGGATAATCAAAGCCTATTTAACAACAGTCGGTCGTATTTCAATAAACGATATCCATAACCGAATTCCTTGAACTAGAACCGTACTTGGATCGACATGTACTTTCATTTTATGGTATTATTCTCCCTAGATACTAGTACCTTGTCTTAAATCTGGTTTATTTAGCGGGAGTGACACACATTACAATTCATTAAATTCATCTCAGTAATGGTTTAGAGATACAATACAGATTGTACTTTATAACGATCGTGCTAGTATGTCGGTCCCAATTAATGAGAAATACCCTGTAATCTACGACAGCATCGCAAGATAGCTTCCATAACCAAGTATTTAGTTAAACATAAACGGGAATGGAATTCACAACATCACCCATATGCAATATAATTATAAATGTATCTCAGCTGTTGAATTTGAATACAAGGATATCAAATGATTGTTAATACTATAGAGGCATTATTCTAAATTCAAATTAGTTTATTTTATGAATTTATTTATTTTATAACATTTATTTTTATTGTCATCAAACACTGACATCAATGTACACATACGATGATCTATGGAGTGGTTGTAATACAAAAAGTGTGAAATCTAAACTGAATTACTACTTTGTATTACAAAGTAAGACACATCCTTAAAATACGTGTTGGACCCCCAAATGTGTAAATGATCACTTGTATGAAAAAAGTCACAAATGTGAATCAATTTTACCACATATGTAAAACATGTGACACCTAAAACAAAAATGTACAAATGACATTGGGCACGTATGTCATAAGAACGTCACTTGTGTAAGAACATTTCTGATCACATGTAAATTGTTTAATACAAATGTGATCTAATTTTCCCTCTATAAAGATGAAACCAATTATTAATTGAACGTGTTGAACAGTCAGTATGTTGAAATGCGTATACAAACTACAACATAGATCGGAAACATTTCAGAGAATTATGTTTTCCGTCACAATTGTACCAACGGAAAATATAATAATTCTTATTAATTCTATAGATGTATTTTGACATGAATTATTGGTTTTCGATGATAACAAAGGGTGACATTGAAATATTCAGTGTTTAAGATTGTGGGTAAATACAATATTCCTGCAGATCGTACATTATCGGAGCTGTTCATTTGGGTGAGATTGACACCACATCGTTGACCAGACATTTGTGACTTTTTTATGAAATTAATTATGTGATCATAGTCATTTTAACATTTGTATATGGCACAGTTATTAGATATTAGATATGTGGTCAAATAATGTCAAATTTGTGACCATTTTCACATTTGGAGATCATTCAAAAATAGCTAAAACAAGCCGCCATACCGAAACAAACGCTTTAAAAAAAGTTGAGCTTACTGTCACAGTTTTTGGAAACTATTTCATATCAAACATTGAGTTTCTTTATATAATCGGTTATAGGAACTAACTTATGAACATTTTGAATAATGAAACTCCCAAGTGAGCTCTAAAAATATTTATTTCCGTACAGTTTCTGATTTTAAAATTTACCTTACATTTTGATTCAGCATAATAAAACTCAATTATATATTAGATTAAACAGGTTACGGACCTACTATACTTTGTCCATAATATAAGGAAAACCCTTGCTAGTGGTGCCTTTTTTTCAATTTTACTGTAAAGCAGTAATTGTCTTAAATGAACATGTATATGTGAAACAGAATTTAATGGGGACATTCTGCTGAAAGATTAATACTTTCTTTTGTTTTTAACGTAAGAAATGAAACTTAACATATAATTTATGGCGTGATTTGGAAAAGCAAAATCAGAGTGTAGAAAATAGCAAGATTGCTTTAATTGTGTCTTCAAAAAGTATGAAAAATAACAAGCTGTCAAGAGGTTGTTATATAACAAAATAGCATTCAAATGTGAATATGTGTGAATATGTGTTAAGGTCTTACAACACAGCTGATCTTTTGTTCTTTGTCTTTATAAAATTAGGTCTAGAATTTCCATGGTTAAAAATGAATTCTACATAGAATCATATAAGTATTTTATTTTCATAGCAGGAATGTATACCCACATAAAAATGTACAATAACTACATGTAGTAGTTTGACCAACTTGTTTTTTTAAAGAAGGTGCAGTGACGACCTAAGATTTGTTTAAAAAAGTGCTCAAATGCTCATAAATACATGCATATGAAGTCATCTTTCAACACCAGTGACGTCTTATTGCATTATATGCTATGCCAGCATTTTCTTTACTCACCTGCATTAAAAAATTACATTTTGAAAATATTTTAAAACCAAATCACAAAGGACTTTTTAAATGTAAGAATATTGCTGCCGTGGGAAAAAGGGGCGTTTCAGTGTGGTGAAACGTAATAAAAGTCGTTACAAGTTCATAACTATACATCTCTTGCAAGGATATTGCTGTTTTAGATTACATAATAGTTTCAAAAGATAACTGAGCCAACCGGGTCGTTGTAAACGTCAACAGACTGATTGGAAGTTTATTTACAACCTAATTGCACGACATCTTGCAATATTCAGACTCGTGAAGCTGGCAATCTAATATAGTATTGAAGAAAATTTGATAACGACGTACTTGCGTTCTTACAATTTATAAATATAATTTGATACATATCGGTTGTTTTTGGCATGGTTTGTGGGTAAAATGAACGAAAACACATAACTGAACGAAAACTACTCGTAAAATCAAATAAAACATATCGTGGATGAATTTATTTACCAATTTTCAATGAAGGCTTTGTCATTTATTAAGCGGTTATAGATATCTAGACGTTTAAAATAGAAAAAAATATTTTGAAGAGTTCTTTGTTCTACTGTGATACTGCATATATGACTGGTACAGATGTCATACATTCATTATTATAGTGTTTTCTACTCTAAATGCATTGTAAAACACTTTATTGCTTAACTCCAATTGCGTAGTCGAAGTTGGTATATCTATGTTCCCCGTCCTTTCACCGGTGCTTAGCAAATTGGGACATTATCATAGTTATTTAAACTTATTTATTTAATTTCAATTGTGAAATAAGATTAACAACTTGAAAAGCTCAAAGTCTTCCTGGATAGAACCAGTACTCCAACCATAACCACACATAGGTATACGAACCCACGACCCACCGATCCTGAGTATGATGCTCTACCATTGGACCAAGTACATAATTATGTAATTCGTTTTTCCACACGTGCATCCGTCATTTCACTTTCCGAGTCCTCTCCGTAATTACTATTTGCTTGAAAGAATCTTGATATACAATCTTGATTACAACATACCGTGGATGTACAAAATGCCAAAACAAGGCCTACAGCCGTAAGGTTAGTTAAGACTTGATATTGAAGTTAGATTTTCTTATTGATTTTACACTCATATTTTCATGTGTACTTCACTTGTTGTTGAATGACAAATCAGTAAATGTGTTAGATCAACAATTGGTTCTCCATATTTCGATTTCACTAGTTTACGTGTAATTCAAATGAAATGTTTTTCTCAGTAAGCTTCCATAATTAAGACGGTATGGCATGCGTTAATTATCAATTCTAGTCTGGTAATAATAGCTGTTTGATATATAACTAATGTTACTATGCATATTGTTCAGGATTTTTTGTTAATATTACAATGTTTATTTTCCTTCTAACGTCGTTTTTTTTGTTATGTGTTTATATTGCAAAATATATCAACCCTTTATTTTAACTCAAGCTTTTAAAACGTGTAACCCTTTTTTTTTTGCAATGAAATACTATTTACCTAAAATTCTATTAGTCTCGTATATTGGATATTGAGCTCGTCTGTCGGCCTCTGTGACTTTTAGACCTGGCTTCTGTTTCACCAACATTTTACTTAATTACTTAAAAACTTAACTAAGTTTTGACTGGTTATTTATCTATTATATAATCAATATCATTGACACAATATGCAGTTTAACTGGAACCAGTCTAAAATCATGATCACCTGGCTGCTTTTTTTAGATTTAAGTTTTTAAGTATTTAAGTATATGTTGGTGAAACAGGAGCCAGGTTAAGTAATATGGCAAACGTAACAAACATGAAACCATGAACTGGAGGTTCTGTAAGACACTAATGTAATATGACTTAATTAATATCGGAAGTGAAAAAGAACATAAACATAATCTATGCCATTCCGTTGAATAAACGTATTCTTGAATCAGAGGACAAAGCACACGAAAACACTCGTCACTCCCATGCACTGTCAATTAAAGTAATGAGGAAACAACATTCATTGCCATTTCATTGCTATTTTATACCCATGTCAATATTCTTAATACTATCAATACAGTTTTATCTGCGAAGAATAATATGTTTGTCTTCAATGTCCAGACATATCATCGACATCTCATCCTAGATAACACTCTGATCTCACATTATGCCTCATTTGTGACTAGGAACGCTATTTTTTTAATAAAAAAATATTGATATGTCTGAGACGGGCATAAAACTGCTGGGTTTAATGTATTGATTTCTTCAACGTTACACATAAGGGACAAACTACAATGCTGGGTCTAATTTTTCTCATGTTTAATCATCTAACAACGATGAAGGCAAACAGATATGTAGATATTTACTTTTAATTATTACTATCAGACACTTCGTAACTGATAAATAATACATAATGTTTAGGTCCGTATGCAAGTTTTCAGTGATGCAGAGGACTCACAACTCTATTATCTCTCTTGAGTACTCCGGATTTACATATAAGGGGGTAGATTTAAAACTATAGTTCACTTTTCTTTTTCTTCTTTTTTCAGGGCTATGTACTGATTAAGGTATGCTTTTTTTCCCTTTATGATTGTATATATTTAACCAGTGAATAATTTGAACTCAGACATTTGCTGCAGATTTTGTTTGTTTCACTGTGTTTACGACCTAAATGTTACAATGGAGCCCTAAGGGAAATATAAGTGGTGTGAGATGTTAGAGGTCTATAAAACTTTCTAATTTTGACTCAAGAGTCCGTAAACTTAAATTTGGATCGAAATATCGTGTATTATTTGTAATATTCAAACGCAATACGAAAACAAAACCTTTGTTCCATTGGGCATAACATTCCCTTTAAATGTGCATGTATTATTTAAATACACACTTACTATATTGGACCGGAGGGTGTTTTTCCCGTTTTTAAATTAGTCCAGGACCGGTCTGTTTATTGATTGTTTTACAGTATGAAATCACGTTGAACGATGTAAAAATAAAAAAATGGTTTACCATAAAAGAAATGTTTAAGTTGTTTTATAAAATATGATGTCTGGCTTGTGAGATTAGTAAAACATCTTCAATTATAGGTGGAAATATATTTTTTTCTTTACTTTCCTACTGATATAAACTGATGTCCCCTTAAAGGGTCGGAATGTCATCTTAAAAGAAATATACACTAATTAATCCGTATCTTCATTTCAGTCTTTAACTTCATAGAGTTTAAGACAAAATACTTATATAATACATCTAATATTGTTTGAATAACTGGAGAAAACAGATAATAATTATAGAGTTAATGTAGATGTAAAATCTGCAACAAAGACTGCAGCTGCGCTCTGGAATATTTCAGTCTTACCAATACGAATAACTGTTGGTTGTCTCACTATTATGTCAAGCATTACACTGACGTTGTTTCTATATGCTTTATATGCAGACCTGGAATGGGACGTGTCAGAGCAAATGTTATACATTTTATATAGTGAATGGTATTAGGTTTACGCCTCACTACACAGCTGTTCCCCTTTTTTGTTACGATATCACGTGTATCGTTCGTAAGGAAGTCCTATGTAAATTGGTTTGAAATATTTTCAAAATGGTCCGTGTAGACTGTGATTGCTTACTGCAGATGAGTAGAACAATATCTGGAATATTCTGCAACAGGACATCATTGCTGGTAATAAAAGTGAATTTATAGGTTTTTATCAGAAAGATATATTTATGAACATTTGATGGCTTCTTTTTAAACAAAATTAGAGGTGTCACTCCATTGTCTTTTAAACAACATTCTAGTCAACCTTCTAGTTATTGTGCAATTTTTATTTTCGGATACATTCCTACCACAGACAAAAATACTTTGATAAAATTATATATGTTTTTGTTTTACCTTAGAAATCATAGACTTACTTTTATAGTGGGACCTTTAGATGTCTGCCGACTCGAGGTTTCAGTAACGTTACTTGAACTGAGGCTCTATTTATGTTACCACAATTACATCGATATTGAGGGTTGGAATCTTACCTATTTTTGCTCATAGAAGATACGGGAGACCTGGCGGAAATCTGGAACTCAATCAATTTTTGTAAATTATTTACTTATTCTCAAATTGTAATCACTATTTATTTTCCTTTTCACATCTACCAAAATATTTTAAAATTTGATTTTGTCATAGAAAAAACGTTAAAAACAGATATATGTTACGTCAAATAATGAGGTCAACGTAATATACTAGTATTTATGACATCTTGCTTACGTACAAGAACAAGGTCAGGGTAAAAATTATATTTGAAGTGAATATTTAAACAAACAATGTGCGGAGAGATTAACAAGTGAAGTTACTGGTACATACAAAAGTATGTACTTTAAAATGTCAATTACTTCAAATAGACCTAGTCTAAGATCTATAAAGTGACATTTTGGACGTTATACACGCTTTGAAAAGAATAATATTTTTGTGATGAAGGCCATTATTGAGGATATATTATTTGACTGAGATGGATGGGAGTATAAGGAATACATCATGAGTAGCCATGTGGGAAAGAAAACTCTCACCCGCGCGGTCACAATTACATGCAGAGCCGAGTTCCGTGCATGTCATTTTGACCAAGAGGGTGAGAGTTTTTTTATCTCACATGAATGAACTCATAGTGGATTTTTTCTCCCATTAACCTCATTCAAATGATAGACCCTCGATATGTGCCGTATTCACTAGAAATTATATACTTAAACGCAAAAGAAAGTGTGCACATTTATATTTTTGATTTTCTGAAAATCCAATGATGGAATATTATCATGTGTGGTATCCATTTTTAGCTTATTCAAGTACCTTTATAACCAGTTATTGTTTTGAATTTGGAACACACGTACGACGCGTCTACGTGGATTAGGGATCAAAATAAAACCTACACAAATAGCATAAGGGATGTTTTCTTGCGTAGATTCACTGTAATTTGTTGCAAAATTATGTTAATGTTGCATTAATATCTATTATAACCCTTACCACGTAACTTGATTATAGTGTTGTTTTGGCAATTACGTGCCAGTGAAACTGCAGCGACTGAGTCCCTTCTGCGCAGCATCATAAAGGCGTCACTACGTTGAACGTTCTTAATAGTAGTGGCATATTCGCTGTTACAAATTTTCAAAATCTACAGTAATATTAGCATTATACATGAAAGATTTAAGAGAAAACAAGTTTGGCCACTTGTACTTAAGTATTCATGTTCCACGTGGAAATCCTGCAAAATCGTAATTCGGGCTATAACGTACTAATAAACATAGTTTGGCTAAGTTTTCGTTGCGGCTATAAACCGTAACGATCGATATTCTTATAATTCAAATTTGACAACTTTCTACTTTGTAGAATTAAAATAATCAAAAATTAAAAAGTGCACACTTTCTTTTGTGTTTGAGTATATGTTTAAAGCGTGGTTAACGCCCAAAATTTCACATATATATGAAATCGGCCGTTTAAAGTACATACTATACACCTGGTAATCTCTATGCACATTGTTTATATAATAAATAACTTACTTCAAATATAAGTTTTAGTGACCCGTATTTCGTTAGTAGGCATAATGTCCTAAATATATACGTTGACGTCATTATTCTGACTCTTATTTACGGTTTTCTACAACAAAATCAAGATTAAAAATATGTTCGTAGGCGTGGAAATACAAATATATATGTTTATGATTTATGAATAAGGAAAAAGATTACAACAGGAAGTGTCAGAAGACAACAACGCTCGCCGATGGGATAAAACTCACCACACATGCAAAGATTGAGATTGGAGGCAAACACCAAAACTAAAACGTAACTAAACGCAAAAATTTAACTTGTGTGTCTACAGATGAAAATTTAAGTCCAAAAGGGCCGTAACTCTGCCAAAATGCAACCCCAAGTTATGGAATGTGTCTTTCTCTGTTCCATCGATGATGATAAACAGTTTCATTTATATCCAATGAATGGTTGCATAGATAACTTACCTGATAAAAAACTTTAACCTGAAAAATTAAGTCGAAAAGAGCCATAACTCTGCCAAAATGAAAACCAGAGTTACGGTTCTTATCTCTATGTGTTCCAAGGATGATGGTAAACACACATTCGAAGATTTATTTATTTCCAATAAGTGGTTGCATAGATATCTTACCTGATAAAAAACTTAAACCTGAAAAAATTAGTCGAAAAAGGGCCATAACTTTGCTAAAATGTAATCCAGAGTTATGGTTCTTGTCTTTGTGTATTCCATTGAAGATGGTGAATACACATGCGAAGTTGCATTCATATCAAATGAGTGGTTGCATAGATATCTTAAACTTAAACGCAACTAGACGCAAAAGTTTAACCTTGGTTTCTAAGTCCAAAAATGACCATAATTGTCCCTAAATGCAACCCAAAGTTATGATTCGTGTCTCTGTGTGTTTTTTTTATTAATGATGGTGAACACAATGCAACCACTCATTTACATCCAATGGGTGGTTGCATAGATCTTAAACTTAAACGCAAAAGTTAAACCTAGGTGTCTACAGTCAATGCTGACGACCCCGACGACGACGACGCCGGGGTCATGGCATTAGCTCTCCTTGGACCTCTTCCCGGCGAGCTAAAAATTGATTTAGGCCTAGTTCCAGATTTTCGTCAGGTTATGTGATAAAGCTGCCACATGACATTGAAGATGTTTCTTTCCCACACGGATACTCATAGTGGATTCTTATAATTTCATTTACATATTCATAAGTAAATCTTCTCTTTCTCTGGCATACCATCACTAAGACATTTTTTCGAAACAAAATAAACTATTCATCTATATTAGGGTGTTGTATCTGTTTTACATTTAGAACATTTGTCTAAACATTGAAGGAAATACTTGATAATCGTATTCCAAATATAGCTCCGAATTTCGTTGGAAAATCATTTATAAAATGTACAAACTATATGTAACAATACCGAATAGGTTTATTGTGAAAAGTAAAAAAGTGTCACGTGATTTGTTATGTTTAGACATAATAATTATTGCTTATAACAATTACATAACAAAAGTATTGTAACTATACGTCCCACTACAGAGTCGCCCCGATGCTTGCCATGGTAACATGATTATAAGAATCTCACATGGGTTTGAGGTTCGGATAAAAATTTCCGTCCCGAGGGATAACTGTTATGGTGGGAACGAGGCTCTGCGTATATTTTATACGTTAAGTCGAAAATGAGTCTTAACGTTATAGTGCGAGAATTTTATCGCGGCCTTAGGGTGAGATAGAAATATCTAACCCTGGTAAAATGCAGATATCCTTATCCGGTATGCAAGAAAATATGTATAGTCCTATGCAATTTTGTTCGAAATATTTTCAAAATGTCACAGCATATACTGCAATAAAAATACATGTATTCAATGACATGATCATTTACTAACTTCTTTTTTTCAAAATAAAACTGAGGAATGACACAGCATTGCCTTAAAAAAATCTAGCCAACCTACCAGTTAGTGTGTATCTATATGTGTGGATAAGACCTAGACCTTATTTTTTATAGAACAAAGAACACAATTCCACAGTATACTGAGACATATAAATGTTTACAAATGCATATATTAGCAAGAGGGTTGGGTCAATAGTTATACTACATAAGTTGCTCCTTCATTCGAACTCACATACATGTAATACACTATATATTCTAAATACACTTTCTATATGGTAAATGTTCATACCGTGAAACAATTTCAGACAATCTTAACTAACGCTGAACAGAATGTGATTAAAAAATGAGTGTAAACTGAGATACGGTAATTGCCAATTAAATACTTCTTTTATCAGAATATTTACCATATGCGTCGAAGTTAGTAGTGTAACCAATAGACTATTTAACTCTCTGGATAATATAGGTGTGTTTATATATCAATTTTTAACAACTGGCTGTCTATGTTGAAGCGAAAGTTGGATACAAATATACATGTTGGCCAGTTGTGTATCATTACGATACTGTAATAAATACTTAAACTGTATTTAATTCCATATATGTTTTAAATGTCTATCAGTTTGCAGAATACACGTCGCCTTCTTATAGTGAAATGATATGTTTGATTCGTTTCCATTGTAATGAAAACTTACAAAACGTGTAAGGAGTTTATAAGGTTATAAGTGGCACATTTGTGATTGCTATAAAACATTGGTGAGAGAGATTTATATAAGGTTGCTCTTACATCGCAATCAAACTGAAATAAAATATTATAAACTAAATCATACATGTTTGATATTTTAAAAAAAAAATGAGATTAATTTTGAACCGTCCCAGTGAAAATGTTCTAAACGTCAGTGATAGTCATTCAGAAGAGAGGAAAACAATTATAGAATTTCACATTTGGTAATCAATTATTAAAATCTAGTCAAAGAAATAATGCCTACATGATTATAAACCTTCATTTTGTTATACAAAAACACTTCCTGCATGCTCTAATTATTGCGTTCAGCATTTCGACAATTAATATCACTTATCGTCTACATAAAATGAATCAACTGTTCTTTGATTGAAGTTTTAAGTCAAGGTACCGTGTTATATTACGTGTAACACAAGCGCTCTATATGACTGTAAATTGGTGTTATTACAAGAATGAATGATTGGATGGTTGCTTTGATGCTCGTGGCAAAACTGACATAACCTTGTGTGTGTTTTGTTACAGCTGCTCC
The DNA here is from genome assembly GCA_029582155.1 of Panopea generosa. Taxonomy (NCBI): domain Eukaryota; kingdom Metazoa; phylum Mollusca; class Bivalvia; order Adapedonta; family Hiatellidae; genus Panopea; species Panopea generosa. The sequence goes on along the minus strand of CM055906.1, from coordinate 20,809,098 downwards.
GTCCCTCAAACAAGGAAACAAACAAAAAAGACTCTGGTGTAGCGTTAACTGTGCAATTGTCTATGTATCTCATTTCTTTAATTTATGACAAGATATATGGAATATTGTAACACAACAATTTTATAATTACATGTATATAAGCAAAGATGTAAATTAAAAATTCAGTTACTCAGACGAAAGAAAGACAGAGCGAGCGCCCTCTACTTACAAGATATATAGCTCTGTATGTTTGTCTATGCTATTGAAGCGCAACTTAGAGTTATTAATTACGCTCTCTTGGAGTTTAAATGCTGAAATAAAACGATTGATTCATTCAGCCTATCATGCATTTCGTTGTTATAATATCAACATTGTAATACATTGCTAATATGTTATGTAGAACATGACGCCGGGGCTGTCAAAAGCTACAGGTGTAAAATTCATCAAGTATTAAAAGAGGGCTAACAGGCGATCAGTTAGCCTAAACACTGTTTCCTGGGATGCCGTTTAACCAGTATGCAAGCACACATCATATCAGCATGTAACTGATAACTTTCCTACTCTAATCAGTGGTTAGAGACGAATGATATAGTGCGCAGTGTTATAAAGGGAGTTGGCTTTACAGTGGAAGCATTGGCCTTGATCTTTATTATAACATAGAGCAAAATCAAACCGTGAAGTGAGACCTGATTTGGTAATGATATACTTTTCACATATAACACAATACACCAAGAATTTAATTGAACAGTTGTCAGAAATACTCAATTTCATTCGGCTCTTGACAGACAAACCATATGTGTCGATGCTCCAAGTGTAATTTCGTGTCTAGAAAATAGACATTGTAACAATCTGTGTAATGTGGGTGTCCTTCGTACGCCAGGAAGTCTAACCAAATGATAATGTTTTGTGGCGTTCATTAATCAAAATAATTTCGTCTGTCGTTGATGCTTATTTTAAGTCTATACTCAATCATGGGCGATTACTTGCATAAGTTCAGATTATTTCAATTAGTTTATAAAGGACGTGATACTTAACGTCTATACCACTTACTTAGAGTTGGTTAAATGGATGCGTAAATGTTCATCATTGATCTGAACCGTCGTAATTGTATAGGTCAAAATGTATGTTTTTTTAATAATATAAGACAATGTGTCAGATCTCCAAATGTGTCCTTAATTGTATGCGGGTAGAAATGGTATGACAAACATGTTAAAACATACATTCAAATATAATATTTACTATTAAAATTATGGATATATTTCAACATACAAGTTATTAAATTGTTTACAGTATCCAGACGAGTAATTAACACACTAATCTGTAGCATTCAAAGACGCATATATGCATAATTATATAATACCATCATAATGAGAGCCTCATGGAAGATTACTTTTTCCAATGAGTTTGTCCACATATAACACCTTAACAGAAATGATTTACACATCATTCCAATTACCCAATAAAAGCATGAATTGTAAAATGGAATTATACAGTTAATATACCTTATTTAATAGAAGTTATGGGGTAACTCGCTTTATGTATTTAATGATTTAACACACATGTCAATTTGACCAAAATCATATTTATAATCAACCGAACAAGTTTGTTGTTTATAATTTTATATGAAATAAAAATGCATTATCAAAATAACTTTGTATTCGTTAAAACATTTCAAACCGTATTTTAATGGAAATGCGTTTGTGCAATATAATAATTGAGTTAACAATTTCAACATTTTAACTAAATGACTGAAATAACTCCAATAGTATCATTAAAATATGATTTACCAAAAATCCAAATATAATTTGTCTTCGAAACATAGCTTGTTAATAATAAAAATATAATTATAAGTTGTCTCCGAAACCTAGTTATGTTAATTATTTACGAATCTAATCTCAACTATTCATTAAAGAACCTATTATTCATTCAAAATAAAGACGAAATGTCAAGAACATATTTGAGTAGCAGAGTTTCCACACTGAGCAACATTGTGAGTTGAATAATATATAATAGATAGTAAACACTCAATTACAACATGTTTTCATTTTAAAAATGTAATATAACACATGTGAGAACAAGCATATTCAAAGCAAAATAGAAGTGAAAAAGAATAAAATGACAAAATGAAAATTTCACAAACCTGGAATAATATAAGACAATGTGTAAGATCTCCAAATGTATCCTTTATTGTATGTAGGTACAAATGGAAGGATCTTTGAACATCATCGTCTTGTATTTTATACCGAAAACCCAGTTCAGGTGTGATAACTATTATGACAACAAGAATTTACTTAATTACAAATTCTCAATCAAATTATTATCAGAGTTATTAAGTTTGAAAAAAAAACATTATAGAAGATAACAGAAGAAACCAGTATATTCTCTAAAACCCCAAAAATAATAAACATCACAAATACATATATTGTAACTAATATATTTATATGTAGCCACATTTATATATATATATATATATATATTATATAATATAATTACGTAGTATAATATAAAATTATGTAACTAAATGTAGTGCATTATATATGAATCACTATTTCAAGTAGTTCATTCGCCTTCAGTGCGATTGTGCTGTTATGATAGCTTAGTCCTTTGATTTCATCTTGCACAACTAACTTTTTCGGTTTTATTAGAAACATTTACGTTGTTGTAATTATATTCATCTGTCTGCAGTTCGCTTGTACTCGTTGATTGTTGCAAATATCAAAAAAGACAAATTACATCAATTACCTTACTTATACTTGAAAGCGCAAAACGTGAATACCGTCTGTCAAAACGTATAACCAAAGTAATTATCAGGTAATAAAAGAATAATTTACGACAGAGGTTGGCCTAGTGTTGGACGTAAACCGGAACTTGGTATCACCATCGAATACATGTAACATGCTATTTCATGCTTCAAAGAAATTAAATGCAAATGAGGAAGTGTTTTTTTTTTAATTCGTCTGTAGATTCGTCTAAATGGTGGGCTATTTCTAGACTCAATAAATGTAGGGAAAAAGCAATGGTTTGTAAAAGTTAATCTGAACGAATGAGGTATATGGCTATACTAATTGTGGTGTTATAAAACTTTGTATTTGATTTTCTCTTTGACATCTGAGGATATGGTTTTTTATATTTTTATGTCTAGAGAGATGGGTTATATTCTTGTCATATGTTTACGATAAAACACTTGATTTTTTAAAGTATTGCATTTGTTTTAGAGTTGTGTACATGTTATTGTTATTGCAACTTTCTATGCGTAGCATTGCATATAATTAATTTATAATCAATGACAATTTTTCAACTTTTACTGTACATACATGTATATGTGAGAAACAAGCATAATATGTAACGTTTGTTTAGTTTGTTATATGATTGAGTATGTTATTTGTAAATATTTCCATCCCAGCAGGATCACAAAGACCCGTGTTTCTGTGTTTGCTTTAAACCGACTCTTTGAAGCACATCAGTCATAGTTTTGAAACACATTTATATTTAACACTCTTACACTGGCTCACAAGTTTTTTTGGCGTGGGGAATAGCATTCCACTGACTAAGTGAGGCAATGTGTTTGAGGAGTTATACATCGTCATACTTATGGCTGAAAAGCTGAATCTATCTCAGAATGGCACTATTGACACAAATATATCCTAAGGTTTGTTACTCCAACTTCTAGTATTTTTTCTGCCGGATGGTGATGTTAACAGATATTCCCGTATACAATATGACCGTTGAATAAGCAGGCTTGGGCATTTTTAAATAACTAAACAAAGGAAATTGAATGTTTTTATACTTTTCTCTTGTTGTTAAATGTGAATTTACAGGTATAACAGTGGCAGTGAGTATTGTGTTGGCATATTTTAATTTCTTCTACATGTGGAGTTGGTTTGCAGAAGGGTCAATCAGACTGTGGACTACAGTTTCCGTTGTGATAAGTAGTACAATTTCGGCATATATAACTGCTCTGACAGAATTTTCATTGAACAAATATAATTATATGCACGTTTAAAACTGTCACGGTGAAATGACCATATATGTATACTAACAGTTCAGCAACACACATTCTTAGAAAAATGCTTTATGAACACATTATAAAAGAAAAAAGAATGAATCGAAGCATGTGTATTCGAAATAGGAAAGTGACACGAGTGACGTGACAGTGGCATAAGTTCGTCTGAGAGCACATGTGCTCGAAACAGTATTTAAACTGTACTGGACAAAAATATTGAACGAAAATTTTGTTTAGATTTTGATGATTACTTTTTACGCATTGTTTTCAAATTTTGGTTGGCACGTTGAGATCGTTGTCTGTGATATTTTATTCACAAATTGTATACAATGACAAAGGAAAATATCGCATACTAATCAACATATGCGTTTACAATAATTTTAAACGGATTCAGAAGAAAGCTAAAGGCTTTTGAAAATCTGCTTCCCTCAATTCGATTGACTAAATTATTGGCTTTTTGCTAGAAAGTCAAATTAAAATTATTTCAATCAAATCTGTACGCCTTAGATGTAATCCAGAAATAAATGCATTAATCTCAGCAGATTTTAGTAACGCGATATATTTCGTTTAATGTATTGATTTATAACGGCTGCTTTTTTGTAATATATTTACATTTAATTCCTCTTTAAGTCTTCATCCTAACAAAAGACGCCATTATGTCTTATTTACCTTCTAAATGTAGAAGTAAGTGTCGATGATATGTCTAGGCACTGATAAATATATAAATACCATTGATCATGTAATACATGTTTTTTTCCATCACCCTAATTGCAGCATATGGTAGTGGCAGTATATAGTTCTATGTTATGCGCCCTAATGCAAGTTTGCGTTAACTATATAGAAAAGTATATATACTTGTAAGGTTTTATTCTTCATTTTACATACTATTTCAGCCATGCATGTACTACGCCGATGTAAAACGATAGCGAGTTTAATATTCAAACATATCATGGTCACGTGTCACTCCACCATAGCATTAAACAATAACGTCATGGAATATCATACCCACTAGATACAAATATTTGTTATACAGTAAACTAGTCCAACACGTAACTCTCTCGTCGCTGCGATCATGGGTTTGATCATTCTTTCCTAGTTCTGCTGATTTAATACATTGATGGCGTGTCTTCCACTAAAGCTACGACTTGTATTGTCTTTCCTCCTTTTTATTGTCAGCCATATTGAGATATAGTGAGTATTAGGGATTAAGAAAAGCGTTAATAAGACTAACAAATTCGGCACATAGGTTAGAAATAGAAACACGACGATTAAAAAAATGATAACAACTTCTAGAGAGAAAATGCAAAAAATGTAAATGCTAAAAAGGACGAATTTCATGGGTTTTTTTAATACAGTAGATATAATAGCATTGTACAACAGTTCATACAAGAAACTGCAGGAGGTATTAGACAGTCGAGTTTTTACAGTCTGGTAACAAAACTATGATTAAACACTTAGCAACATATACATTCAAAGCTTTTAATATCAGAGACTGATCTTCTGTTGTAAAAGTCACATATCTGTATTTTGATTTAAATTTTAACAGCAAATGAAATTTATCTTATAAAGCTTATAACATTTTGAGAAAGCAATTAATAATATTAATTATATTATTATCATAATATATAAAAAGTTTAAAGTATAGCATAAATATGTCGAACAAATCACGTTTTAAGGGAAACATTTCTTTACACAGGAATAGGTTTTAAATATATAAACAGATATAGATATTAATCCGACTTATACGCCATCGAACACATACATGTTTGTGATATTGTGCTATATGTTTACTCTCGGTCATGCACATTGATATGAAACTTTGTACGATTAATTGGCACTGACCCCGATCAATCTATGACGAGGAAATAAACAACCTTTCATAAACTATATGAAAAAAGATAAAATGTTAAAACTCACATAATACCCCTTTTAAGCTTGTTAAAAGGGTAATACAATACTAAATTCAACCATTGGTTTACACCGTGTATTGTATGATATCCTTATTAGTGATGTTTTAGAAACAATTTTACCTACATGAAAACATAATAACTTGCACGTCTGATAATATTTCAGAACGGATTTGTCAGTTCAGCTTTATCGATTTTCTTCGTGCAAGTTACAGGAAAATATGAGAATAAAAGCAATGCAAAAATGTAACAAACAATTAACATATTTTGCAATAGTACTATTGGAATAGAAACTACCTTTATGAATATGTATATACCACATGTATCAATAATGTCAGCAATGTAACCGCTTAGAATAGACTAAAACAAAATTGTTTTGATTTTTTGTAATCTTATATCTATGCTGTTTCCGCCATCGGAAGTTTAAAACTGGTAAAGAGGCAATTGTTTTTTTATGGATACTGTACGTTTATTGGTATTATTATTTATTCGATGATTTTGTATTATTGAATGGCGTTATACAACCGCAAATGATGTCAAAATATTCATATAGCATGTGTATCAGTTTATAATGCAATGCACTCAAATAGTTTCCATAACAAAAATGTCGTTATCAATTTTGAATTAAATACTATATATTTCTTAATATGCCTAGGTGGCGTGCAATTAAATGGTAAATACATATCAAATCAGTAATCAGACCTTTGCAAACATGCGTGTGCAGATATCATTGAAAGTATTAATCTGAAAAAAAAGTAATAGCAATGCCCTTGATAAGGCTTCGAAATCAATTGTAGGTGGTTTATAGGGCTGGATGGCATTTATTTATCTTGTTTGTGGTATGTTTTTGTTTTGTATGTCAACTTATACAATGTTTACTTACTTAGCCTCTTGTGATTCATATAATGAAGGGCTATGGACATATATTGTATGATATTAATGTTATTATCATTGCGTTATTCATGGATGAGACTGAAATAAGAATTAATATACACCTATTTACTTACGTAATAATTCGCATCTTTAATGATAGTAAAATGAAAAATTGTTTTGTACGTGTAGTCCGCTTTTTGAAATAAAACGATGAAGTGATGAAAACATTGATCTAGCTTTTTTTACCGAGATAACCAAAGGCTTCACATATATTAAGCTAGCCTAAAGGTTTAAACAACCGATGCAAACCTTAAATGATCGCCCTGTCAATATGAATATCTTTTACCAGCTTTGAACTTTCCCAGTTTCGTTTTAATAGAAATATATTAATATAATCGACAAATATTCTCTATTTCAATTCGTGGATTTCTTGTTCGTTATATGCGAACTAGCTTTTGTTTCTTTTGACATATTGTTTAAGCAAATGAACTATTGGAATGATTTTTCGTCGATTGCTTACAAGCGATTTATTTTTCACAGTTCGAATAAAGTTTTGTTAAATAATTACACTAGAGTTATTTGATATAATTTCAAATGGAAAGTGTGCTTTATATTTACATTAATAATTATATTGTTAAAAATGTCCTACACTCTTTATAAATTCCCATCAAAACAAATGATTGATAGTTTCTATATACTCGTTAATAAAACATATTTCAATATTCTATTTTGAATTTCATCAACGATTTGTTTGGTTGGATTATGCGCATCAAGTATTTCTGTTGAAAGTTTCTTTAATTTTTCATTAAATGTAGAGTTTATTGCTATGACATTTATCTTCTTCTGGGCCATCGGCATATGCTCAACGTCTGATTCTTGTTTCATTTCAGATGTAATTTCAGGTTAATGTTGTTTTTCTTTTTGATACGTTTAAAAGGATTGATAACTTTCGTTTGTATTAGTACTCAACACAAGTCTAATAGTTTCAGAATACTGCAGAAAAGATATTCTCCATTATAGATAAAGATTGTGTCAGCTAACGCGCTCTTGATACAGTATGACGAATACTGTCTATAATCATTTTATTTGAGCAAGTCCTATTACCATATAACCCTTGTATAACAATAGGGAAATACACCAGTAGTTTCGTCCAAATGAGTTCACCTTGGTCGACAATTCAAAAAACTTACGCAGTATTCAAAGTAACATCTTTATGAATTATAATCATTTATTTACCAACCGTTTATCAAATTCAGAAGTGAAGGATGGAATGTAGAAAATTCACATCTGAAATGATACGAACCTCATCTGAGAACGAATCAGTGCTGCATACATCCTTATGTAACCTCACCACTTTGAGGACCGTTCTGGGACTGGTCAACCTGGTGTCAGTATAACGTGACTAGCTGAGGTACCATTCCAATTGTCCGTGAATTAGTACCCAAAGTGGCAGCGCTTCGAATACTCTATCATGAAGACGTTGCGATATAATTGAAAAATTGTCGAAACGATGCTAAATATAGTACATTAATGCAAACAGGTAATGTCTATATTAACATATACTGTCATTCATGGCACAATTGTTACATTTATTCAAACATATTTGATTGCCGTAATGTTAAATGGCTAAGATCTGTATGCTTCTATGATGTCCCTCGGGTGATGACAAAGATAAAACGACTACGATTAATTTGTGCGTAAGAAGCGGCAAACATAATATTATAGACATTGCTATTCCTATCGAATTTCTAGGATTGTTCTTCATGCTCATTGTATGATGTGTCCCCAATATATGTGTTATATATATTTTTTCTGTTCCTCGAGAGCATGTTTTGAATATTTCTTGCTATCGGCTTCATAAATAAGGTATAACATTTTTATTTACAACATAAACACTAACATATTTTTTCTTCATTCTATAACGTTCAAACACACAAATTAGGACTGACAATCATATAACTGCCATAAAGTACAATCTGTATTTGATATCTAAACAATTACTGAAATTAATCTCGTCCTTTTAAGTGTATGTCAGTCTCATTGAATTTTAGACAGGATATAAGTATCAAAAGAAAAATAAATATCCTGTACTCATTATGGCGATATAGTACAATTACAATTCACGGAATTCGATTATGGAAACCAATAGCAGACATAAGACTGCTCATGTAGGGAATAAACGGGCGTAATTACTGTGGTAACGCATAGGTATTATATATAGTCCAACAAATAAACATTACCTTGAGGCATTTCTAAAATTAGCTTTGACACAACTTGTACTTGGCTATGCTTTTAGTAATGTTGAAACTAATGTAATCCTATGAAATATATTGTGTGTTAAATAATGTTTTACTCAATATTCATCCGGTTGGCTGATGTATAATCTTAAGTTGATTTGAGAAAGGAATCATTGGACATGTCATTTAATGAAAACATGAACTGTCTGCTTTGTGTTTTTTTTTATGAAATAATGATAAAACGAGGTAAGGACAAGAGATGAAAAACAGTCTTATAAACCAGTAAAATGTCAAGATTATCATTTTTTTACAGGATTTAACAGTAAGAAAAAAGTATTTACCCTGTCAGCTAGAAGGACCCGGGTTCGAGTCCCTGACTAGCTGTATGTTTATTTCGTCTTGTTACAATATAACAAGACGGAGATAAGAACACGTATCCAATACTTCCGTCTTTTAAAAGATTTAGGAGGTTTTCGCCATCATTAAATCTCAAGACCTTCTGGTCGTCGTACAAATAATGGTGAAGTGCGATTGCAAACTGCGAAACGGTCCAACACAAAACCTAGAGTCAAACAAGAACTGTCGTACAAATAATGGTGAAAGTGTGGTGGCAAACTGTGAAACGGTCAATCACAAAACCTGCAGTCAAAAGATCGTCGTACAAATAATTGTGAAAATGTGATGGCAAACTGCAAAACGGTCCAACACAAAACCTACGATGAAACGACCATCGTACAAATAACGATGAAAATGTGATGGCAAACTGTGAAACGGTTCAACACAAAACCTGCAGTTAAAGGACCGTCGTACAAAAAACGGTGAAAGTGTGGTGGCAAATTGTGAAACTGTCCAACACAAATGTTGCAGTCAAAGGATCGTCGTACAAATAATGGTGAATGTGTCATGGCAAACTGTGAAACGATAAAACACAAAACCTGCAGTTAAACGACCATCGTACAAATAACGGAGAAAGTGTGATCGCAAACTGTGAAATGGTCAAACACAAAACCTGCATCAAACGACTGTCGTACAAATAAAGATGAAAGTGTGATGGCAAACTGTGAAACGGTCTAACACAAAACCTGCACTCAAACGACCGTCGTACCAATAACGATGAAAGTGTGATGGCAAACTGTGAAACTGTCCAACACAAATGTTGCAGTCAAAGGATCGTCGTACAAATAATGGTGGAAGTAAAACCTGAAGTCAAACGACCGTCGTGCAAATAATGGTGAAAGTGTGTTAACAAACTGGGAAACGTTCCTACACAAAACCTGCAGTCAAAAGATCGTCGTACAAATAATGGTTAAAGTGTGATGGCAAACTGTTAAACGGTCCAACACAATACCAGCAGTCAAACGACCGTTGTTCAAATAATGGTGAAAGTGTGATGGCAAACTGTGAAACGGTCCAACACAAAACCGGCAGTCAAAGGATCGTCGTTCAAATAATTATAAAAGTGTCATGGCAAGTTGTGAAACGGTCCAACACAAAACCTGCATGAAACGACCGTCGTACAAATAATGGTGAAAGTGTGATGGCAAACTGTGAAACGGTCCAACACAAAATCAGCAGTCAAAGGATCGTCGTACAAATAATTGTGAAAGTGTGATGGCAAATTGTGAAACGGTCCAACACAAAACCTGCATCCAACGACCGTCGTACAAATAATGGTGAAAGTGTGATGGTAAACTGCGAAACGGTCCAAAAAAAACCTGCAGTTAAAGGATCGTAGCACAAATAATGGTAAAAGTGTGATGGCAAACCGTTAAACGGTCCAAACAAAACCTGCAGTCAAAGACCGTTGTTCAAAAAATGGTGAAAGTGTGATGGCAAACTGTGAAATGGTCCAACACAAAACATGCAGACAAAAGATCGTCGTACAAAAAGCGATGAAAGTGTGAAGGCAAACCACGAAACGGTCCAACACAGAACCTGCAGTCAAAGGACCGTTGTACAAATTGTGGTGAAAGTGTTTTGGCAAACTGTGAAACGGTCTAACACAAAACCTGCAGTCAAACGATCGTCGTACAAATAACGATTAAAGTGTAATGGCAAACTGGTAAAATTATATTACCTTTAAAGCACAGGTCAGCTTTTAGTAAGTTTCGTTTTGGTGTTGCCCCAATAAGAATTGAGACCGGAAGATATGACAATCTCAAATTAGAAGATAGAAAATGTCCCTTTTGTAACACAGTGGAAGATGAAAGTCATGTTATTTTAGAATGTCATCTTTATAATGATCCTAGAAATATTGTATTTGAAAAGGCAGCTGCAGTTAATGATAATTTTAATAATTTGTCAAATGTTGATAAGATAGTATTCTTATTTTCCCACTCTTCTTTGATTCGTGTTTGTGCCAAAACCTGTTTTATCATATTACAAAGACGTGCATATAATGCATTTTTTGTTTTATATGTATAATGTTACCTTTTATCAACTCCTATGTGTATGCTGCAAATCAGTTGTTTTCTGATCTGATCAGAGGGGATAATCGATACTTTAAGATATTTTTTATATTGCGCACTAGTGCTTTTTTTTTCTTGTCAGAATTTTAAAATGTTGTTTATCTCAACATTTTTTTTAATAAATCGATTTGCAGCATACACATAGTCTTATTATGGGAATAAATAATTATATTTTGCATTATGTGATAGTCTCTTGTAATAAGTATATTTGAATGGCTATGTGCATTTACTGTATGATATTAATGTTATTGTTATTGCGATGTACATAGATGAGACTGAAATAAAGATTAAATATATACAAATATCAATGAAAGTGTGGTGACTTACTGCGAAACGGTTCAACACAAAATATGCAGTCAAAGGATCGTCGTACAAATAACAATGAAAGTGTGGTGGCAAACTGCGAAACGGTTCAACACAAAACCTGCAGTCAAAGGATCGTCGTACAAATAACAATGAGAGTGTGATGGTAAACTGCGAAACGGTTCAATACAAAACCTGCAATCAAAGTATCGTCGAACAAATAACTATGAAAGTGTGGTGGCTAACTGCGAAACGGTTCAACACAAAACATGCAGTCAAAGGATCGTCGTACAAATAACAATGAAAATGTGGTGGCTAATTGTGAAACGGTTCAACACAAAACCTGTAGTCAAAGGATCGTCGTACAAATAACAATGAAAGTGTGGTGGCTAACTGCGAAACGGTTCAACACAAAACCTGCAGTCAAAGGATCCTCATACATATAACAATGAAAGCGTGTTGGCTAACTGCAAAACGGTTCAACACAAAACCTGCAGTCAAAGGATCGTCGTACAAATAACAATGAAAGTGTGATGGTAAACTGCGAAACGGTTCAACACAAAACCTGCAATCAAAGGATCGTCGTACAAATAACGATGAAAGTGTGATGGCAAACTGCGAAACGGTTCAACACAAAACCTGCAGTCAAAAGATTGTCGTAAATAGCAATGAGAGTGTGGTGCCTTACTGCGAAACGGCTTAACACAAAACCTGCAGTCAAAGATCGTCGTACAAATAACAATGAAAGTGTGGTGGCTAACTGCGAAACGGTTCAACACAAAACCTACAGTCAAAGGATCGTCGTACAAATAACGATGAAAGTGTGATGGCAAACTGTGAAACGGTCCAACACAAAACCTGCAGTCAAAGGATCGTCGTACAAATAACGATGAAAGTGTGATGGCAAACTGTGAAACGGTTCAACACAAAACCTGCAGTCAAAGGATCGTCGTACAAATTACAATGAAAGTGTGGTGGCCAATTGCGAAACGGTTCAACACAAAACCTTCAGTCAAAGGATCGTCGTACAAATAACAATGAGAGTGTGGTGGCTAACTGTGAAACGGTTCAACATAAAACCTGCAGTCAAAGGATCGACGTACAAATAACTATGAACGTGTGATGGTAAACTGCGAAACGGTTCAACACAAAACCTGCAGTTAAAGGCTCGTCGTACAAATTACAATGAAAGCGTGTTGGTAAACTGCGAAACGGTTCAACACAAAACCTGCAGTCAAAGGATCGACGTACAAATACAATGAAAGTGTGATGGCAAACTGTGAAACGGTCCACCATAAAAACATGCAGTTAAATGCTCGTCTTAGCTTGTTTCGGTATATGTATCGATATTTTTTGTAAATAATGTTTTCAATGTGAAAATGGAATAGAACTTAACAGTGAACTGTAAAGGTTGACCGTTTTATACAGTGTCGAAACAGCATGATATATATTTCACTGTTGAATTGTAATTTGATAAACAATTGGATATTAAGGATCTTCAGTAATCATTTTTGACTTGACATAATGTAATTCTCTTTCATCTTCAAAGATTAAGACGGTTTAACCTGAAAATAAAACAACAATGCATATAGCACAGATGTTGTAAAGACAGATCTATTGATAGTCACTTCATACAATACACATGTAGGGACTTTTTGAATTTTGAGTGATCAAACTTACAGATATGCAGATTAATACTATATGTATATAAGATGAGACTATACATATATGGGCAAAACAACTTTAACAACAGTTATCTAAAATCATATGTAAAACAGAACTCTCATTGGGCTTCATATTTGCTCTTTAGTTAAGTCTTGCCTTTTTATATAAAAAAAGAAGTGTTACACGTTGGCCTTTTTTCTCAAAAACCTTTTGACCTGAAGTCACTTTCATCTTTGGCCCATAGTTGTGTAATGATTAGTTCTACTCAAAGCCTTATAGCATTTCTTGTTCTTCTCAATAGTTTGACGAAGATATTGGAAATACAAAAGTGGCGGGTTAGCTATTCCGTTCAGTATATTTAACTTTCAGTCACCAATTTCTGTCCATAGTTGTGTTATTGGTGGTACTTATTAAAACCATGGATCGTTTTTGTAGATGACATTTACCGTTACCTCTAAAGGTGTATAACGAAAAGTTAAGAGTCACAAAAGTTGGTCCAAAATATAACAATATTACCCATAAAAACAGTTACACTACTCAAGCAATGCAGCATTTTTCATGTTACCTTGACTTTTACTTATACGAATAAATAGCCTATAAAATGCTATTTCCTCGTGTTTATCTCTGTAACATCAAAACTACTTACACATTTGACTATCAATTCAGAGGTCGTGAGTTAGAATCCCCACCCGGTTACAATCTCCGTGATGATTGATATACGACATTGTGTCTCATTATCTTTCGTCTCTTACCGCTGATTCAAGTGGGGATGTTATCAGTTACTTATGGAGATGGGGTGATTCGGGATCCCAGGAAACAGTGGTTAGATTACCTGTCTGTTAGCCCTCGGTGGCTTAAGAATGACGCTTAATATTCAATTAATCAATCAAAACCACCTGGTAACTAGTTATCAAATGTGTTCCTAAATTGTTTATGTTAACTCAAACCATGCAGTCTTTTATTTCGGATGACACTAACTTTAACCCCTTTATAACATTACAATTTTACATTGAGATCGTTTGTAAGGAACTGTTTGACATAGAATCACCAAATATGTTCCATAGTTGTAAGATGACCTTGACCGTGACCTCCATTGATAAGTAAGTTAACTTATTACGTTTATAACATATTTAAGTCGTTTTTCTCTGGGTTTTTTTTTTCAAGAATAGTATGTACAGAAAAGCCAAACAGTCCATAGATGTGACACGTGTTCCGAATCATGTAGACATATGTCAGTTGGCCTTGACCTCTATGAAAAATGTATTTAACCAACACAATAAGTCGAACATGAACATAAAATGACCAGTTCAAAGTGCGAGGGTAAATAGAAACTACACAAAACGAACATGACTAAAAAAAGCAACACATTGTCTCTTTTTCGGAGTGGATATATTGTATATCCGAAAAATGGTAATAATAATTATTATTCATTCGTCCATGTCTACGAATTACATCCATGGAAAAACAAGTCAATTTCTTCAAAATTACTTAGGCAAATTAAGATGGATAACGTAATTATTAAACCAATGTATTTGTTGACGACCGATTCGTGTGAATCAAGCAGCTTTGTCAAGTAACAGTTTCTCGGAAAAATCAATTCAATCCCACTGACGTCTCTATCTATAGTTATATATCACACGACATTTTAGTACTTATTTTACACTCATTTAATAAGTCACCAAACAGTACTTCATTAGTAATCGTTTAGGTACACACCGCTACCACAAAAGCAATTCCATGTACACTTTAAACCATTTAGGCTGATTATGTTTGTGCCAACGATTGACGCCCACATACAAGCCATTACAGAAATATTTCCTTTCGAATTATGCTGCTTTCACTTAAATTGGTTATTAAATAAGATACAAGTCGATCGAGAATAAATGTGATAAAACGAATCTTTTAGCGACAGAGATGTAAATTAAGTTTAAAATCAATTACAAATCAGAATCAATATAGCTTTTCCTACTTATCGCTTTAAAGAAAATAAGTGAGTGAGTGAGTGAAAAATAAATTTGGGGGGTGGAACGGATTTTATAAATGCTTGCTATAAATGATCAACATAATATGACGACTTGCCGCGCGTAAACCCAGAATCCCACTTCAAAGGTCAAGGGCACACTTTAATTTTGTTTGACAACACTTTCAGTCTGTTTGGGAATTCGTGTTCGGTCTGTTACTTTGTCAACTATGGATACATTTCAAAAACACTTTTAACTCATTTAATCAGCATGGCATAATGATGGGTCACCTGTATTAACTTGTAGAAATACCCTGACCTTCACATCAGATGAGAAGGTTAAGGATTCACAAAGTTCCAGGTCACACTTAAATGTAAAAACAAATCATTAAATTGCGTGTCTAGTCTGAAACGTCAGTCCATTACTTATGATATTCATGGATGCATCGCTACCTATTACAAAATATATCGTTATTTAGACCATTTAGGAGGCATGAGACACTTACCATTTACACTTCTTGTTACATATTTATTTAAATAGAACGCCACCTTGAGAGGTAATGAAATATCCAACATCAATAACGATCGGTCGGCTTATTGGTATTATTTCAGAATCGTGAAGGTTACTCAGTATTGATCGAAAATAGAATACTGTTAAGACCGATGCTAGGAGGCGTAGTGGGTGTAACATGTTTCAATTCCCTCAAATACAAACTCAATCAACCGAGTATGTTATCTGTATTTATTGACGTTTTCTGTGCTTCTAATGTACCCATTTGTCAGATATTACGTGGTCCGTGATACATACTACCAGAACCATACATTGTGCCTTAGGAATGAGCTTGAATTTGGAGTTTTTATTGAAACGTGGATGGTCCAGCAGATGCATAATATACTGAACGATGTGTGTGTGTTGTTATTGTTGTGCTGTTTTATGTGAAAAAATCTTGATACACAATTGATTATGTAACTGTTATTGTTAAAAATGTCTTTTTTTCCTATATGAAACCCAATAAGGTGTTTGTTATTTAACGAATTCAAATGCTTTTGTTTATATGAAACATTAAATTTAAACATAGAATATCGACTTAAAATTATCAACTTCCAGTTATAACGGTAACACATAACATCATAGCTATGTGATGAAAAGATTAAACTTTTTAAATGATACATATTAAAAACATACCGTCCCTTATAGAGAAACATCTGTAACAAAAAAACTACTTATTAACAATTGTCATTTAAAATATAACACTTGTGTAAATGCTATATGTTCTGTAAATTGAAATTGTAATATTGTTATATAGTGTAATGTATTGGAGAACAAAAACAATTACAAAAAAATACATGTATATATATATAACGACTAAAATACGATATGCTTTTAAGGAGCATAAACCATGCAATTTCCAAAGTGGCAATTGATATCGACCAAATATTTACTGTAGGACGGTACACTGTTTCAGCCTAATCGGTACACATGCACTCAATGCGGAAACAATACCTGTCAGAGGTAGAAGTATTTGTATAACCGTTAAGACTGTATACACGTGCTTATATTATTAATACACCGTCGTACAGTGAATGTATGTCGATGTTATTTCCCTCCATGATATCGTTTTCATGACCCTTAGAAATATGTGGTTTGTTTTGTCGCTCAGCATATATTTTGATTTCCAACTAGCGTAACTTAAGGTATTATATTTGCAAATTACACATTAGAATTCCAAATGGAGGCATTCTCTATATGTTATGCACTTAAGATAGTGCTTTTATACCTATAAAATCTAAGAGATATAAAATTAACACTAAACATATATTGACAAAACTTTATCGCAGGAATACCGAGGACAGTTGTTCAAAATGGAAAGGTAAACAAATTTAATGAAAACCGACGCATATAATAAAGCGCGCTTTATAAATATATACCTTACGTTCATATAGGTAAGTTTTATGTATATCTTTGTATTTGTAATGTTCATCTATGACACTATATTGAAGGTTAAATGCGTATATACTCATTTCAAACATATAAGTTAGCTGAAGTTATTACAGGTATAATATATTTCAGTCTAAGCACCAGATTTGTAGTGTCTATCATGCATTTATTTTTGCCATGTATTTCCACTTAAAATATATAACGATATAACAGGGATCCATCTATTTACTCTCATGACAGCATGATCACTTGAATTTATTGAAATTATTGAAATTGATCATGGTTAATATCAACCATTTAAAATAAAATTGATTCAACATAAACGAAACATCAATCATGTTCAGACAGTTCGGTAACTATACCATATTAAGTTTTATTTCTATATGTTTAAGAATGTTTCTTTAATATATATATATATATGTCAAGAACATAACAAAATATTTCATTAAAAACAACTATGGACCCATTGAGAAAACTACAAAATAGAACACTCCTCAGACAAGACAAGTACATGTATGTGGTATTATGATATCCCATAAATTCTTGTTTAATAGGGGTTTTTTTTGCGACTATGTGTAATACAGCTAATCCGCAATTCTAAAAGCTTCAACTCAGATATCAGAATTGAAATATATATTTAAAAACTAATAGCCATTAAGGGTCCAGGGTAAGGGTTAAATTTGAAATGTCCCGAATATTAGAAGATACTTCCTATCCAAGGTAACGGGATAAAGGTGAAATACCCTTGAATTATGATTATTTTCATTCGGTAAACGATGAGATATTGAGAGACTATGTACATGTATCCCGACAATTACTGGAGGTTTCACTCCAGCGTCTATGGACATAACGATTTCTGAGAACAATGTGAAATTGAGATATCCCAGAATCATGAATGATGTCATTTGAGATATCAAAGATTATAAAACCTAACATTATAAAATATTTCCTTCAGCCAATAATGTGGCAATGGGAAATACAAAAGATCTCCCTTGGTAAATTAATTGACACTGAGATATCCGCTATCTTTAAAAAGACTCATTTTGAAATCAATAACCAAACTTTTTTCTTTGATGTAGCAGTGTGATATCGAATTATCCGACGAATATAAGGTTTTTTCAGGCAACCACTCGCATGTGTCACCGAGATATCTCTCATGACATTTCACTCAGTTGACTCAGCGGCATTTGGATAAAAGTGAAATTTATAATATTTCATTTAAATAGCTGTATGCCATCGAAAACACTGACTTTATTCATACAACTTTATGACACTGAGACATCGCCCAAAAATGTGTTTAAGCAGTTCCATTCCGGCCACCACACACATGTGAGTGACATCCAGCTATCCAATAACTGTAGAAATTTGGCATCAATATGACTATGTGGCACTGAGATGTTTAAGAGATTTGTGGCTTTGATTCATCAAACAAAATTGCCAATATGGGAAGTTTCATTCCTACAACTCCCAGACTATGTGACATTGAGCTATCCCACAATAATGAAATGACTGTCTGCATTTGTCAAGACCCGGACTCATATCGTTGTATTGATATTATGGAAACCCTTAATTTCTTGATCACCTGTAAGATAGAGAATAAAACTTTGTTTTGACCCTTCTTTATGATAAGCATAGCAATCATCTAATATTTGCAGAAGTCATTATCTCTAATGAGGCATTACCTATACAGAGGTCAATACTCATTATGCCATCATGTAACAAATGTGCTTTTATAATTTTATAATCTTTGATGACCAATGAAACAGTTAAACCCAGACATACTTTTCAAATTAACGCTACAATGGAACATTATGGATATTGTTATAGACAAGTTGGCGCACGTAGTCACGAAAAAGATTGCCTGCTTCACCAAATATAGGATCACTGAATATTTAACCGTTTTTTAACCTATATATAAGCAATACCAATTTATGTATGTATTTAACTACGTAAACACCACCGAACACGGTATTCCTTTCTTGTGTATCTTAATATAGCTTAACATTATCCAGTTATAAGAGTTTTGGCACGTCTTTTAATACTTAAGTGTTTTGTTTGGCTTGACCTTTAATGTTTTGTTCTGAGATTCAGTTAGGATTTACTTTCCAGACTATTTCTACACTTTCCTTAGCAGCAATAAAGCATCGCACTGTGCAGTAATTCCTCAATGAGACAGGAAAGCAATCATTTTAATGTATGAAAGCTCCCTGGATCTGACATTACGATAGCTAAGTTAAACGCTTCAGAAACGGGAGTCTCATTTCTGTCTGTATTTAATATTTTTACAGATAGCTGTGAAAGTAGACTGTAATATTATTAGACGAAATCAATAAACTCAATGATATATTTTACAGCCCAAATCTCTCTGTAAGTCATTGCGACGCTGTTAGCGTTAAAGCTGCTGTAGATGATATGTAAAGTAACAAAATAAGACGGAATGACCTTGAGTTAGCTTAATTATCTCATATAAATATTACCTCATGGTCTTGCTAAACATAATTTGGACATACGAAATGTATTATACGTTATTTAATGACGTCGGTTTTCTGATGAAATTATTTTTTACTTCTTACTTTAGTTGGAGACGTCGTCATTTTTTTTTTGGCAGAGCTGTATTATTATACACCCTCTTGTTTTATTATTTCTTAATCGGATGAATATATCAATATATATACCTAGGTCTTATATTGACAGAACACCTAGATTTTGCAGTGACTGCAAAAATTGTCGCGCAAACTGCAAACAGAGCGTTAGGCCTACTTATTGCAAAATCAAAAGATTTCGGTTGTTTCCCATATGAAGTTTTTTTCAAAAGTATATGATACTCTTGTTTTTCCAGTTATTGCGTATGGGGCGGGAGTTTGGGGTACACATAATGTTAGTAGCATAAATACTGTCCAAAATAGAGCGGCTAGATATTTTTTAAATGTAGGTATATACACCAAAATCTGCAGTTACTGGAGATATAGGAAGGACACCATATATAGGTAAAGTGTGGAAATGTGTACTATTAAATTGGTGTCGTTGTATTAATATGCAAACTACAAGGCTAAATAAAAAGATATTTTTATGGTCAAATTCAAAAAGTAATAATAGATGCAAGAACTGGAATGTTAAAGTATTAGAAATGTTCAAAAAATATAATGTAGAAAGATATGGTAATGTTAATGTAAATGCAATTAAATACGAATTTTAAACGAAATAATACCACTGATTGTGAATGGCGTTGTCACAAAGTAGCATGAAGACGTAAACAGAGAAGTTTCACAAAGAGGTAACAGGAGAAATAAACTTAGACTTTACAAACAGTTCAAACATGAATATATTGTCGAACCATACTGTAAATTAGTAAACAATAGACGCCATAGAGGTGCTTTAGCAAAATTTAGAAGTGGCACTGCTCCAATAGCTGGAAGATATAGATAGACAGTTGAGTGTAAATGATCGAGTGTGCTTTCATTGTAAAGATGAAATTGACAATGAGATGCATGTGTTACTAAATTTCCCTTTGTATGATACCATTCAATCAGAGTTATTGACAACAATTGTAAGTGTTTTAAATGAATTTAATTCGTGTGGCGATATTGATGAACTATGCTATATACTATCGTACAAAAGTGTTGTGAAACTAAGTGCCAAAAACCTGTATTATGATTTTAGAGATAAGATGAAATATATTATATAGTCGTATATAAATAATGTAATAGTTGATTTAGACATATGAAGCATTTTAACATTGTAGTGAGAAGTCGGTGCTAATCGGTTCATTCTAGATCTGATCTAGAATGATATGCGATTTTTTTATATATTTTTTAAGCTTAAAGTAGCAGATACGTTAGCATTACCTTTCCTCCTCACATCGTAATCATATATAATTTTAATAACATTTTAGACAATATGTCAAGATAGCACCTACCTCTCATTTTTTACGGTGTATATATATGTTAAAATGTGGTGTGTTATATGTGCTATTATGCAAGTATGTTTGCTAGTCTGTAAAGTTATCAGTATATATATAAACAGCAAGTAATATTAATTGTGACAAATTGGTTTAAAATATGCATTGATTTGTTTTACATTGCATATAGTCTCTTATAAAGCTTTATAGAATGCCATGGCTAACTGTTAAATATAATGTTTAATTTAATGTATATACTGGGCATTAACCATGATGATACTTAAATAAAGAAATATCTATACATAAAGTAAACCAGAAAGAAGCTCCCCAGCAGCGATATTGCTACTTCCCGTTCCTGGGTGTTCACCATTTGATTAAAAACAAAACAAGTCAGCATGAACGGGAATAATGGTACTTCTCTTTTATTATTTTCGGCGAGAAAAAATAAACAATTGATTCTGGTTTTAAGCATATCCCAGAAGCTATTGTGAGGATCATAACACTGATAAATACAAAACGTTTCACAGATAGTTTTTATCAAATGAAGGTATAAGACTGGTCTATCATAGTAAATAGTAAACATCTAGTAAATATAAAGTGTGCTTATGTGTTCAAATGTGTGAACCGTTATTTTAGCGATATCACGATGCAATTATTGATATTGTGTCCAAAGTACTTTTTCCAAATAAAGCAATTATACAATTTCATTAATGAAAAATAGTTTGTGACCATTGCCTGTGGTTAAATCGTCTTTCTCGTGAATAAACAGTTTATATTTAAAGGTTTCAAAATACAAGATGCAACATTTTATTTTGAGTCAATATGGTACAGCAGAGATATAAACTCTAGTTTTAAATAGCTCTTAACCGACATCAATTCCTCTAATATCTCCCTTAAACAACTAATTTGAATACAATTTTCACTTGATTTTACAATGAGTTTAGTGATGAATAGAAATACGAATAATCAATGCATAATACAACTGGCCTAACCAATTTGTTTTTCTTATTCACTGTTTCTAATAATTTCAAGTTACTCATTTCGACATGTCACAATACTGATTTTTTTGTTTCGTCGCGGTATAGATGTATTAAGACAAAACTTCTTTTATATGTGAGTAACGGATTAATGAAATAATATAAACTGTACAAATATACATGGCATTTGTAACATTTGAAAAAAAAATAGAAAAAGAAGCAACGCTATTTTACTATTTTTCTAAAATAGCGTAGACTTTTTTTTCTATTTTATTCAGGAGCAAACTTTCATAAAATGTTTTATTGAAGTGTAAAATTTATTTTTATTTTGAAGAAAATAAATCCATTATTTATCTTACATCAACTTTTGTCATCAGATGGCTATCATGTAAACAAGTATGATCACTAGCTTAAAAAGTTATTATTCAAAATTGGAAACGGTATGAAGGGAGAATGTGTCAACCAACACATTAGATAACTGGTCAAACTGATTTGGTAAGTTCTTCGTTTTTTCCTTTTCAAATTCTTGTCGGTGATCGGACCAAGAAATGTTTAATACGTGCATTTCCACTAACTAAACTATGTGAGGTTCGGATTCGGATTCATTTTACCACATCTTGTCAATGCATCGCCAAAGATTAGTCATTTTAAATTAATCATTGACGCGACCTGGAGAAAAGAAAACCCACAAAATATTCGTATCTTAATTGATATTTAAGTTTTTAATTGGCAAAAAACACCAACAGCAGTTTTTATAAATTGTAAACTAATAGGAAAAAAAAGTAAGTAGCGCCCTTTATCACTCATACATGTTACGTCACGTGTATAACACACAACACATGCCTTGGTTGAACTTCATGTTATGCTTGGATGAGTCGTTAGATCTAATTAAACATAAGTTTTGTCGTCTGGTTTACATCAGTGTGACAGCCGTTGCTATAACCGACGTTGTTGCCTTGAATCACCATTGGACGTATTCACGACTATTACAAATCAATGAAATATATATTATTGTTAGTTAGCACATGTGTTAAATTAATGACATGTTTCTATTTTGTTTTCAACACTTCTCAAAGGCATGTGCTTTAAAACAATTAAGATGAAATAAAATTAGTCATTAACGGACAGTACCTTATTGGACAGTACTTTTTAAGGAGTGTAAAAACAATTGCATATAGTCATTCTGGAATTAATCAATTCTTCAAAACAACAAAGTCAACAGCGGTTTGTCCTTCGTTAGCACGCTTCAAAGAACAAAATGAACGCACAATTAACACTTTTCACAGCTATATTATTCACAAGCATAATTAACCGCGTATCTGGTAACGGCCGTCTGCTTGTGCCGCCACAGAGATCCAGTTTATGGCGGGATACTCAGAACCAAAGAAATCCAAAAGTTTTGAAAAATTACAATGACCATACGTTAAACTGCGGAGGAAGCTGGGTAAGTTTATTTTGTAAAAATATTTTAGGGAGTTTATATATATTTATATGATTTTACGATACTTGGTAGTTCCAGAAGACTGGTTGGTTCAGTGACCTGGTTATGTTCCATTTCACAGTGTGGTCTGTATGACATTGATCAGGGTACTAAGACTGGGCTTGAAAACACGTCACTTGATAGTATTTAGAAGAATGTTTAATTAGAATGACATGACTGGTTTGGAACTACGTCATTGGGTAGTTTCGTGAAACAACTTAATTTAAAAGCTATGACAGCTGCTTTCTTTCTAAAAAGGTCTGCAAACTAGTAGTTCGCGGCGTTCCTATCGTTTTTTTTACCTCTGGCGTGATTTATCAAAAATCTGTACTATTGATCTGTGAAGTCTCGGCTTTCTTTTAAGCTTTCGCTTTGTTGTTTATTTTTAAATATAGTGCCGCTATTTCTCGTTGACATCGCCCCCTGGTGGTATGAATTTTTCAGACAATTTTCGCCGTTTTTCCCTTGTAAAATAATCAATATCAATTCATAATTGTTTTTAATAATATTATTAACTTACCTCTTTTATTTCCTATGATAAACTTATAACTTTAATGCGGATAAAATACAATTTATGTTAGCTTGACGCCTAAACGTTACGTCGAGGTTCATATAAACGCAGGTTTAAAACATCGAATTTTGAACATTCACGCTTTATTGTGCAAAAAAGCTCTGGTACAAGTTGTTGAATTTCACATATGTTAAACTTTATTCATTTCACTAAAATATGACTGAATAAAAAGAGGGAGAGCCCACGCTATTTGTTTCATCAATTTGAATTTAAATTAAAATGAAACACTTAAAAAAACGACGTTTGTTTGTGATTTTGGACGACGAAATAGCAGGCAAAACATCGTGTGTTTTTAAGTGTTTCATTTTTATCTGTTTTAAAGTTAAAAATACTGAAAATAAAATAAGTAATTTAAAAATTGTTATTAAAAACAGTTTCATTCAATATTGACCATTTTATAAGAAAAAAACCACGTGAAAATCGTTCGGAAAACTCGTACCGCTAAGGAGCGCTGTAACAGATCTGTAACGATATTCTGCAGGAATAAATTAAAAACAACAAAGCTAAAACGAAAGTTGATACTTAATAGTTAAAGTGTACATACTTTTTATAATTCACGCCAGATGTCAAAATCCCGATACAACCGTCGCGAACTACCTTTAAAGTTTCTTGACAATACTCGGATTTGTTCATGACTTTCAAGTAAACGAATAATCAATGCTATAGTTACTAAAATTAAAACAATGTATAAATTATTTTGGAAACCTTTGGGAAATGAAACCGATATGATCATTCATACAGAATGTTCTGTAAGCTGAAATACAATAACGAATGTGAGAGATAGTTGATAAAAAGGAGTAGTCTTAATTATAGTAAAATTAAGTTTTCATTTTCTGTAAAAAAAAAAAGTAAAAATTATTGCACACACATATGCCATTGAGGAGAACAGATACATGTAGATATTAACAGTTTATAAGATCAAAGGGTATCCTCTTTTTATATGATAAAGGTTAATGATGAACTCAACAGACTATACTCTGCAGGAACTAACACATAGAGTAAGTCTTTGTTACTCGTGGATGCTCGTGAACAATCTCACGTTAATGTGAAGTCTCCGGCATATTCAAACGAATTGTTTTCAATGATAACAAATGACGAGCAAGACACATCCAAACACTTAAGGTCAATGCCAAACAGTTACTTTATAATACCACAACCTAATAATGAAATGTTTAAGGGAAGTTTGCCATAATGTGGGAAAATATAGAACGCTAATTCACTTGATATTATAAAATGTCTTTTCTATAAACATATTCATAAATAAATTTCTGAATTGGGTAAGATGCGAAAGTAGAGTTTAATTAAATTGTCATTAATGAAAATAGTAAATAGCGTGTGTGTGTTTTTTTGTGTTGTTTTTGTTTTTTGTTTTGTTTGTGTGTTGTTTTTTATTTTTGTTTAGTTTGTTTGTTGTTTTTTTTTCATGTTTGTTGTTGTTGTTGTTGTTGTTGTTGTTGTTATATTACATAGATTTTACATGTTTTGTATATCTATCATGAAAACAGTTAATGTGAAGTACTTTGTCACATGACGTACTTGTTTTAAGAGAGTATCAATAAAGAATTGCTTTGTCGAATGATTCACCTTCTTTCTTTACTTATATTCTGTACAGTAAAGAATATGGTCTCAGTGTTATATGTATTGAAATATTTAATGAAATATCAGATTTCTTAACAATATATTAGCTTAAAAGGAATGTATTAACATTTTAAAACTGACTAAAGAGAATTTCTTACGGATATATCATGCTTATATATATATTCACTGACCCCTTAATGCCAAACAAATAGATATATTTAAACATGTCATGATAATATATTGAAAAGGTTTTTCAAACTTTGGCTATGCGTCTATGTTAGACATTTTTAATAAATTACGTGATACCATTTTGAATTCAAATGGATCCGTTATACAGGCTTTCACGTAGTAAAATGGTTTCATCTTAGAATGAGCGAGAATGACGATGCGAAGGAACAGTACTAAAGTGTTTTTATGTTTAGAATGGATCGGAATGACGATGCGAAGGAACAGTACTTAAGTGTTTTTATGTTTAGAATGGACCAGAATGACGATGCGAAGGAACAGTACCAAATTGTTTCTATGTTTAGAATGGACCAGAATGACGATGCAAAGGAACAGTACTTAAGTGTTTCTATGTTTAGAATGGACCAGAATGACGATGCGAAGGAACAGTACTTAAGTGTTTCTATGTTTATAATGGACCAGAATGACGATGCGAAGGAACAGTACTAAAGTGTTTCTATGTTTAGAATGGACAAGATTGACGATGCGAAGGAACAGTACTTAAGTGTTTCTATGTTTAGAATGGACCAGAATGACGATGCGAAGGAACAGTACTTAAGTGTTTCTAAATGACGATGCGAATGAACAGTACATAAGTGTTTCTATGTTTAGAATGGACCAGAATGACGATGCGAAGGAACAGTACTAAAGTGTTTCTATGTTTAGAATGGACAAGATTGACGATGCGAAGGAACAGTACTAAAGTGTTTCTATGTTTAGAATGGACAAGATTGACGATGCGAAGGAACAGTACTTAAGTGTTTCTATGTTTAGAATGGACCAGAATGACGATGCGAAGGAACAGTACTTAAGTGTTTCTATGTTTAGATTGAGTCAGAATGACGATGCGAAGGAACAGTACTTAAGTGTTTCTATGTTTAGATTGAGTCAGAATGACGATGCGAAGGAACAGTACTTAAGTGTTTCTATGTTTAGAATGTGGATTCGTTTCAAGTTTACGACTCCAAATTACATATCGATAGTGACATGTATTGGTAGATTTAACATAATAAACTATTTGGTTAATATTTATCAATGTTAATGATTATGAGGTGCTTTTTATCCATTTTGATTATTAATTTATTTTTAAGACATTTAAGGCTTTTTTTACTGAAACACTCCCTTGTATATGCAATATTAGTATAAACCAATGTTTCCTATTCCATGTTAAATTAATATTTTACACTATATGTACTTCCACAGTATTTCAGGTCTATACGTCTTATACGTGATATGGTTGTTAAGTGAACGATGTCAACAAACTTTAAACGTAAAATACAGTACAAAAGACATTGTCGAGAGAACATACCTGTAATAGAAAACGCCTCAGTATGTATTCATACGTAATGTCCATGACAGGGACTGCACCAACTGATGTTTAACACCTGTCACAATACTAAAGAGTATGCGCAATTTAAAAAAAACGAGTTGACAACATGATGTAATAATGATGTTATAGGAGCAAGGGACTCTTTGTATAATAGTCATTAACATTCTGTAAAAAATACCAATTTATTTTACTTCTTTAATTTTACAGAAAAGGGAAATCTGTGGTGGTAAATGTGGCGTTTGCGGCGATCCATGGGACGCAAAGGAACCTCGACCAAATGAAGCTAGTGGAATCTTCGGAAGCGGAGTGATAGGCCGAACGTACTCACCAGACGAAGGCTACATTGACGCAGAAGTACAAGTGACGTCATCAATAGGCGGATATTTCGAATTCAATATTTGCCCTAATAACGACATTCATTCCCGAGTGTCTCATAAATGTTTGGACAACTTCCCAATGAGAATTCTCAGCGAAAACCGCACAATTTCGTATGGCAGAAGATATTACCCGAAAGTAACACCAGGAAGATCCGGATTTGTGCAGTTAGCGCTAGAGATTCCACAAGGACTTGAGTGCTTCCAGTGTGTTCTTCGGTGGAGATGGCACGGAGGTAAGATGATACTAAATATAATACTGAAAATGATTATGATAGTTGTGAAAATAATGATGCTGCCTGTGATATCACAAAATTGGTGATGAGGAAAAGAAGGATACCGATTATGGTACTAATATTGATAATGATGATTTTAACAATGATAATAATGCTGGCCTCGATAAAAACGATTATATCACAAGACTGCTCTCATTAAATAAAAACTCCTTAGCATTATTAATATAATTAAGATACTGATGATGTTGATGATGAAGATAATATGCTTAATGGTCATTTTAATTACAAAAGTTTTAATCGTGAAATTATTTTATCAAAATATACTTACTGATATGTTTTTAACATTGAAGGAAACAACTTCGGTTTGTGCACTAACGGTAAATGGGGAAAGGGTTGCGGAACTCAGTCTGAAATCTACAATTGTGCCGATATAGCGATTCTGCACGAAGACGAAAACGACGATAAAATATCTACGACAACATACACGACAACGAAAGCAACAACAGCAGTTAAACCAGACACGAACGAAGCAGCAACAACAAGAAGAGTTGAATCAACTTCGGCGGCAACAACAACTACAGCAGCAACAATATTAGTTCAACCAACCACGGCAGCAGCAGCAGCAACAACAACAACAGTTGAACTAACAACGGCGACTAGAACAACAGCAACATTTGAACCAACCAGCGCGGCAAAAACAACACAAGCTGATCTTACCATGGCGGCAACAACAACAGTAGAACAAACTAAGACGGCATCAACAACAAAATCTGAATCAACGCCGACGACAGCAACAATAACAATTGAACCAATCATGGAAACCGCAACCACAACCGTGGAAACAATTACGGAATTAGCAACAAATACACCAACCGTTAAACAAGCCACAGAATATATTACAACAAGTGCATATACTATGACAGAATCAACAATTACATCTGAATCACCCACAAAATCCGCAACAACAACTGACCAGGTCACAGTGCCAGAGACCACCATGGAAATCAATCCGGGAGTAAATCAACCTGCTGTAACACCTGACAATGTAGCAACAAAGAAACCACTTGTGAATGGTTCTGTTATTCCTGAAAGTTCAACTACATCATCATCTTCAGAAATAAGCACAAATAGCGAATAAATATAAAGCAGCTAAACATCAACCAGTTAAGATAAATTCCAAGGTTTAAATGTTTTATGAATACTTTATGTTAAGTTGTTTTCTAATAGGGACGCTCTTTATTCCTTATACTCTATTCGCCGTTGACAGTATAAAAATACGTTCGTTCGTTATTGCTTTTATGTTTGTTTGTTTTTTGGATATATTTTATTTTCATTTATCTGTGAAATCCTGTTATTGCTTACTTTATTTCTGATAAATTCTGTTCTTTTCTATAAGTAAATGTTTAAAAATAAATATTTTAAGTTTTATATATATTCCAACGACCAGGCTTATAGTTTAAACTTATTTATTTTACTTCGATTGTGAAAAAAGTTCTTACAACTAAGGCAAATCACGCTCGAAGTCTTCCTGGTTAGAACCAGTACTAAGCATATGCGGAAAACGGTCTTGCTCACGGACACCACATATATCCGTGGCGGTGGACCGAACCCACGACCCTCCTATCATGAGTTTGGTGCTCTACCACTGGACCCCGGGCTCCACCAGGCATATATATAATAGTGGCAATAAAAATGTATCCCAACTATATCTTTACACCGCAACAATATTCAATATTTACCTAGAGTCACAAGATCCGCCATTACAATATGCCTTCGTTATGCCGCTATAACAAGCTACCATCTTGTTTCAAAGAAAGCATGCCATTAGTTCAGTGGAATTTGAAAATAACATAAAAGTACAAGACATTCAAAAAGCACTGCACAGAGCAAAGTATTCTCGTGATGACGCTAAACTGTACGAAATAATAGTACGAGGGGCATTTCAAAAGTAATACAACTGATTATCGTGCGGCCTCGCCTTGCACGGGATTTTCGTGATAATTGTACCGATGTAGCGAGACATCCATTCTCTACACATACATACCAAGTTTACAGGTATACCAGTATTATCGCTAATACAGTGGTAAAAGCAACATATAGTTATTGGCACTATAGTAAAATTGTTGGCAAGAGAAGTGTAAAGGCAGCTGAAATTCGAGGTTATGTAAAGACTCGATGCCAGCTTGGCGTATCAGCGAAGGAGATTTTTGACGAATTGTGTGTTGTTCATGGACAGAATGAAGTGTCGTATGCCACCGTCGCGAGGTGGATTAAGAAGTTTAAAAGCGGTTGTGACTCCATTAAAGATGCACCGGGACGTCCTTGTAGTGCTACTTCTAACATTATGGTTAACAAAGTATGTGATGTGGTTAAGTCTGACGCCAGACTAACTGTTCATCAGATAGCTAGTATAGTTGGTATTTCAGCCGCAAGCGTATTCCGCATTCTAAAACGTAATTTAAAAATGAGACGTATTACAGCTAGATAGATTCCTCATTTGTTGTCAGACAAGCAAAAGCGTGTCCGACTTGAAACCTCCAGAAAACTGCTTAAAATGTTTCCAAAATATCAAAGAAAGCAGTTTTCTGACATTATTACTGGAGATGAGACATGGGTACACTTTTTCGAGCCTACCAGAAAAATTAACAACAAAATATGGGCTACCAAAAACTGTCGCCGCCCAACAATTGCCAAAAGATTGATCAGTGCTAAGAAAGCAATGTTTGTTATTTTTATTTGATATACGTGGTCATATTATGCAACTGGTTGTACCAAATAGAAAATCTGTGACTGGTATATTTAATAAAGAAAAAGTGTTGAAGAAACTTAAAAAAACAATGTTTCAAACGTCGCCCACACACTGGCTTAACGCACCTATCCCTGTTGCATGACAACGCCCCTGTGAATAAGTCAGCTATTGTGACCTCGGTTCTGAACAAGGAAAGGGTTCGAGTTCTTCCACATGCACCATATTCCCCAGACCTAGCCCCGTGTGACTATTTCTTGTTCCCTAAACTGAAAAAACATTTAGCTGGTAGACGGTATAGGTCCCGACAGGCCCTGGGGTCCGCTGTTTATCAGTGTATGCTGGGTATACCTGAAAATGAGTATGAAGATGCCTTTAAGAACTGGATTAAACTTTTGAAACTTTGTGTACGTAACAAGGGGGATTGCTTTGAGGGTATGACACGTAAATAATTTAATATCTATCAAACGCGCCCTTTGTATTACCCCAGTTGCATTACTTTTGAAATGCCCCTCGTATACTCCTTTTCGTCCCCCTCATTTTTCGCTCTGTAATCCTCTGTCAATTTTCTTCTCTTTCGTTTCTTCTCTTTTCTTTCCTTTTCATTTTCCTCTTCTACGTCTTTTTTATCCCTTTAATGCTGTATTCGTTTCAGGCACATAAAGATTAGCATATCAATTAAAAAGAAACAAAAACTAAATATCTGAAAGGTCTGAAAGTCATGTCGCAGGACAATGAAATAAAGAAAACAAGCTTTCTTATGAGGTCATACAGAGCTATTTGGTGATTTGTGAAGCTCCTGTGTGTTTACTATTGAACAGCTGTCGTTTTGTTCAAGGTTATCATATTGCTAGGGAATATTGTCCGGATATAACTATAGTTAGGGTAATCAGTTGGTAAGTATATTAAACCTAATTATAAGACAAGAGAGACAACACAGTTTAAATACTGTAATGACTGGCCATTAGTTGTTTATATTGTATACTAGTACATGATATCTATACAGGTAGATCCTATCGGTTAGGTTTTGGAAATTAATTCTATATATATTCTATTAAATATATTCTCTCACTATCTGAATTCGAGCCCACGTCCCTGTGGCGTCAGCGCTTAGCACATTAATGACGACGATTCTACCGACTGTGCCACCGCAACAAATAATACAAATATATGGAAAAACTAGATTTTAAATATATTATTTATCAAATATCCGATAATGAAAAGGACAAAGTTTTGCAAAGTGTTCAAACTGAACTGACGCGGTCTATCAGTCAAACACGATGATAAGCCAACCAGCGAACGATATTGGTTGCTACGTCGACAAGTTCCTTAGACAAGCTAAGTATGTCAAAGATAACACTACATTGTATTTACTTAGACAAACAATGGCACGTGACCAATGGGCGGAGCGATAGATGTTCTTGCGTTAGGTAAATGCCTATTGGCTTATTTCAGCTTTATATGATGCGCTTTTTTATTTACAGTACTTTTGTATAAAAATGCATACTCTTACTAAATTTGTTTATAACGTCGCCGTTTCAACGATGATAATAAATTGCAGTTTGAGAGGTAACATCAGCTTTTTGATACCAAATTAATAAAACGTTATAGTTCTTCGAAGCATTGAAATGATTAAAATGCAACACAGGAAGAGATGAGTAAACGTAACCTATTTTAGCCAGAGTGTATATATCCATTCCCTGTAGTAATTATTGTCTGTTTCTGTTATCGGTTCTTTGCTTGAGATGTTACTGCCGAATGTTTCATTGGAGACATATTTTTTACATTCCCAAGTAAGTCCCCATTAAAGCTTGTGTTTCATTTTCATATATATTCTTGTGTTGCGTTTTCATATCTCTTGAGAGTATTTCCCATTGAACTCTTTTATATGGAATACAGAAAGCTCGACGTTGATTCTCGGTTAAAGATGCGATCAAAATATGAGGAATCAATTATAACTTTTCACGTTAAACAGATGTTTTTACCCTCGCTTGAAAATATAGGAATGTAACATTTATCTATTTACAAGTATAACCTTTAGCATGGTTATATCCGAGAGTGACAGCATGACATAATCTGAGTATAAAAACCACGTTTATCCATAATGAATCAGTTATATTGTATGTTATAGTGCAGAGGGACGCCTCCTCGACCATGTCTAGGTGATATCTGCAATGTTGTAGTGCTCTCCTCAACAATATATTATGTCAAACACACACGCAATGACATTACGACACTACGAAACAAACTGATGCCATGTTGGTTATTTCAACAACAATTCTCTTATTAACGTTGATCGCTAATCGTTAAGCGTTGGAGTTATTAATGTCATTAGCGCACCAGACTGGGAGATAAATACATAGCTTCCAGCATACTAGCAGACCATACACAAGTACACCCTTGCAAAAGCGCTAACTTCCCTAGCCTTCTATTCTATACACAGCTAGCATACGATTTGTATTGAAAGCAACTGTACTATAAGCATGAATCAGTATAACATTTACCATGACGTTGTTACGTAAACTACTCGCCTTAATACCCATACATAGTCGTAAAATAACATAATAGCATGAGGATCATGCAATATATCCATAGCTAAGATCTCACTACACAGTTGAATTTTGTTCTTTGTTCTATATAAAATAACGTCAAGGATTTCCACGGTAGAAGCAAATTACACACAAATTTTATTTGTTTAACTATTTTTAATTTGCATCTGCCCATAAAAAATCTTCTATAGCTGGTAGGCTGACTAGCTTTGGAACTTTTAAAAACAGTTAAATGACACCCCCAACTTTGTTTGTTTTTTTTTAAAAAAAGAAGTCTATAAATGCTCATAAATACATTCATTCTGTAAAAGTCAGTTTGTTTACACCAGGGATGTCTTATTGCAGCATATATGCCACGTCAGTTCCTCAGAGTGAGCTCCCACTTTACTACGAAGATGAAGAAGGAACACTCAAAGATTAATATAACGTATACCATAAAGCTGCTGTAGTTTTAAAAGCATTAACAAACTAACGTACGTTTAACCTTGGAACCTCAATGCCTTTTCTAAATAAAGGTGCACATATAAATTGTAAAAATGAAGTCATTTGTTAAGCTATTTAAATAATAAAACGGTATCAATTACCTTCTGTCTCACATATTTTCACTACAGGGAGAAATTACCATACGATCATATCAAAATACCATAATTATGTCTGGGGAAATTCATTTTCATCTACGTCATGTTTGATAATAGCTACCATTACAACACTTGGAATATATTGAAAAGACAGATTTCCATTACTATAAATCACAAAGAGATTACGTGACATTGTCACATTTAGGAACAAAGCTATTGAGATATGTTCATATCGTGTTATATTCAGGATAGAATTGATTATATTGTTCAAACATCCATATCAAATTTTGACATCGTATGTATCTAAAGCGTCTTAACCAGTATGTATGCCCTTTCATATCGAAAAATACACTTGTATAATTGTAATATTTGGTATGGATTGTGACAATCTAGACAATGTCCGGTTGTTATCGCCATGAAACGTATTTAAACTCACTAATATCGCCGATATTTGACCTGAACCTTGGAATAACGTAAATGATTTAGTAGTTATATTCGTAACCGCCCGGAAATTTCCGGGCATGTCTAATCGTTTTTCATTTGCATAACAGGTTTTGAAAGCTTTTCGATTTGTCATGAGAACCCATGAGGACATTTTAAAAGATTTATGTGTTTATCTTTTATGCAAACGATAAAACGCCATTTATTTTATTAGCTTCTTAACATTAAACATTGGTAAAAACGAAATGTTTTTCGCGGCACCAATTTCTTGAACTTTGTTGATTAAACAGAAATTATTCACTAAAACCCTATTGGAGAAAAAGCAATTATAAAAACAAGATTAATGGTAGTATCTCTCTATAAAAATATTTGTGACAGGCATTGCAAATTGAATTTAAAGCTGTAAGCGTTTCGGTAACGACAGACCGTCGTGGTTACTGGCAATATCAAACTACCATCAGCATCAATTTATCGGTTAAGGAGTTTGTCTTTAAACAAAAATAAGAAAATTGTTGAATCAGTACATAATTCTATTAAAACAACAAAAAGATCTTACGATTAATAATGATTAAGTTCAACATATTTTTTTTTTATTATTTTTGCATATAATAGAACCTGTTAATGCCGATTGACTGCTGCGTTTGTTAAAATTACTTATCACGAGCTGTTAGATGTAAGTGGGAGGTGCCAAACAGATGAGAAGTGAACTATCAAAATAACTGTACAGTATATAAATTTATTATGCAGCAACTTACTCTTTCTATATCTTTCTTCTTCTTCTCCTTCTCATTCTTCTTCTTCTTCTTCTCTTTCTCTCTTTCTCTCTTCTAAAACTCTACTAAATATTGTTTGTTTTTTCTTCTCTTCTCTATAATACTTGTCAATGATTTTGGTTTTGTAATGTATTTTATGCCATTGTTAAACAAACGATTATGTAATCTATAGAGGAAGGGCCGAATATAATGTTGGCAGAGCTTGTGGCCCAACCCCATTTCATGTAAATTATAAAAATTATAAAAACTTCGTCAGACAAAATGACGTCAGCGTCTACACTGTGCGTGTATATCTTGAATTATCTATTTTCATTTGATCAAATTGGGAGATAAAGGCGGTTGTTTAACTTTTTCACTTTAAAATATTTCGTCATTTTCAATAAACCAACTATTTTTGCAGAGTTCAGCTGATAAAGAAAACAATAACCAATACAATATTATTGGATATTAGAACTAGTGAATATAATGTCAACCAGGACTGAAGTTAAGGATTCATGACTACTCACATGCTATATAAAGGACATATTTTTTAACCCGTTTGCTCATATAGATACATAGGCCGTGAGCTAAACAAAAAATTGGTACCATTTTTCTGGCAAATTCCCCCTATGATTTTTTGAAAGATATATATCTCTACACCAAGAAAATTCTGGGGGGCCATATCTCGGGCACAGCTTAATGTCTGAAAATGAGCAATTCCAAAATGGCTTCCAAAATGGCCGCCAATTTCTTAAAAAATGTCATTATCTATAATATACACCCGATTTTCAAATTTTAACTGCATAAATGTATGTGTTTTAAGTTACTTATCACATTAATGTATGAAAATTGTAATGTTCTTCATTAAAACACACTCTGTTGAAAAATAAATGGATTTTTGTTAATAAAAACTAAAAACATCAACACCAAGAACACATTTTTGCATTAAAATTGTATAAATTTTATGTTTTTTATATGTTAGATGGTATATGTCCTAATATTTTAATCAGATATGATATAAGGTTAAAAAGAACTATAGATTTTATCAAAATTAGGTGTTAAACTCTCTTTTTTTGTGAATTACAGCAAAATCAAAGTGGGTGGGGTAAATCGCACAATATTTACACAATTTGACAATTAGTCATAATTTATATACATATATTGTTCAATAATTTTTAACATTTATTTCTAACGAAATTAATTCATGAACACTAAAAATTGATGAAAATACAAACTTGAAATATTTATACATTTGTTTTAAACAAGAAGCCCATGTAAGTCGATCACCTGAGTAAAGGATTGACCCCTGTGGAGGCCCTAAATTTGACAAAAGGAGTCCAGACTGATCAAATTTTATACAGGGCTACCAGACTATACTAGATGTAAAATATTCAAACACAATACATTGTGCTTATTAACACTTTGTAAAAGTTAACCTCTGTGGAAGCCCTTAATTTCACCCCAGCAACCCAGTTTGAACAATTTTGATAAAGTAATACCAATTGACATACAACATATCACTTGCAGAAGATTTAAAAAATCTATATTTACCTATAGCATTCTCATATACTATAGAAGTGTTTTAATACAAGGCCTCGGTAGACCCCAGTCCATTTATTAGAATAAAGAAAACTCTATCATAGGGATATTCTACAGGAAATAGGAAAACATTTGACCTACATTCTTGAGTTGAAGCTTTTTGAAGATTCACATTTTCATTTTTCCTAATCGAAGTGGTAGTCTAGTAATAGAGCTTCTGCCTCGCATGTGGTAGGTTATGGGATCGATCCCCAGTCGGGTCACACAAAAGATTTAAAATGGTACTAGAATCTTCTTCACTTGGTGCTCATCACTTAGAGAATAAGTCTGGCCGACCTGTTGTCAGTATCATGTGACTGAGTGGGTATCATACCATATGTCTGTGACATGATATTTCAGTGTGACAACGCTTAGAATATTGTCTGATTCAAGTAGAAACCATCTCGATATGACTGAAACAATTTTGAAAGGGACACTTAACACCATACAACATTAATCCCTTCTCTTCTTCCCCTGCTGGTCCCTTATTGATATTTATTCCTCTTTAAAGGACCCAGTCTCAACCATTATGGCTTATTACTGCTCAAGATCTGAAGATGATACTTTTGAAAATCCACAAAAAAAATTCCATCCCTTTTTAGACCCCTGCTGAAACTTTATGGAGATCATAAGATCACTGTTAAAGGACCCAGTTCCAACTGTTATTACTAAACAATAGAGTTCTCAAGATGAATAAGATATAATTCCAAAAATAGATCAGAAAAACATTCAGCTCCATGGGTATCTAACTAACATGTCAAAATATCAACACTTTCGTTGGTTATATTTTGCTGAATGCAAGCCAATCCCTGGTCCGTATTTAATTGATTATGCTATTTAAAGAAATACACTTTTTATAGCAGGGTGAAGATATATGCACTCAATCCTTTAACTACAGTGTGTATATTCTAATAAAACCAAACGTCCATAGCAGAATAAGGGTTAAAGGACACAGTCGCCCCAATTGTTATGATTAAACAACGATTCAGCTCTTAAGATGATCAAAATAATTCCCTTTTCTGGGGCCCCAGTGAGTCCTAACCCTTTCATTTGAACAAACTTGAAACCCCTTTTCACAGGGATATCTATACTGAATAAAAACGAATTTGGCTGGTCGGTTATTGAGACTTTATTAAATTAAGATTTCTCGTCATAGCATAAATAAAACTGAGAGATACTTATTGCAAAAATCAAAGCCAGGTATTACACTTTCCAAGAAGAATATTGTTGAAATTTTGAATAAGAAAACAACTGATAAGTCTCTGGGACGGGTCCAGTCATGGCACCAGGGTCTTGATTTGAACAAATGCTTCACTTCAATGTAAAAATGCTTCACTTAGAATTTGGCGAAAACCTATCGCGCAGTATTTGAGGAGTGATTTATAGAAATTGTTGACAGACATTCGAGCTAATAGGTATTTAAGTGATCATTAGCCATATAAAAGCATCTTTTAAGTAATTAGAAACAGTTGCATATTTTTTCATCTGTTTATCAACTGTCAAAAAAAATTATCCTACCCAAACCATAGGCATTTAAATACCCATTCGGACATTCGGACAGACAGACAAATGTATGGACGAAAAGCGATCCTACTAGCTAATTTAAGACTTATCCATGTTGATCTTGAAGAACAGCTCATTCAAAAGGATGACAATTTAGACCAAGAAATATACTTGAGAATAAATGGTTGTGCTCTTTTATCAACAGCTACAGCAATATCGACTGCCACTGTAATGATCTTTTAAGTGATAAGGAAAGGGAAGAGAATGGTTTATATATGCTTTTACATATCAAGAATACAATTTTTTGAATGAAAATCCATATAATTTGTTTTACGACATATTGCGAAGGAAACACCTAAATATATTCGGTAGCGTTCAGAAAACAAATTAAAATATTTTGTAAAGAATGCATTCTCGAGGTTGATAACCAGTTATTTGGATACATGGTTTTGGTAGCATCTAGCTGACATTTGGTTGTGAAGGAAGTACTTCAAAATCCACCAGGACCATTAACCTTGGCATTGGCTAACTGTCATGGTATCCTCAAGAAAACAAATAAATCTGCACTTGCAAGGAACATGTCCAACCAGTATGTGTTAGTGATGCTATGATGATTGTCAACAAAGTAAGTGTTGAGAACCT
Organism: Panopea generosa; assembly: GCA_029582155.1. Taxonomy (NCBI): domain Eukaryota; kingdom Metazoa; phylum Mollusca; class Bivalvia; order Adapedonta; family Hiatellidae; genus Panopea; species Panopea generosa. The sequence continues at coordinate 20,770,306 of CM055906.1, read as the reverse complement.
AACGTTTGGAGATCTGTACAAAAACACATTTGATACTGCAATGCAAGAATAGCTTTACAATTATTGTGGTATTTGATGTAAACTATAATGCAGAGGTGAATAATAGAAGCTCGGGTAGTCGATTGTGGATCTGTAATATCAATAGAGGACAACCAATTCAGCAATAGAGATGCCTCTAAGGTTTTCCAGAAGGCAAGACAGCATTAACCAATTTTCTTGTTGATACTTGGAAGGTCCCGTAGTACCTTGCCGTCCTAGGTGACAAAGAGATGTTTGCAACATCAGAAAACAAATGTTATAAACTAACGCATGATAGTGTTTGTCATGTGGAAGAGCCAGCATCTTCACACGAAAAACTGAAACTCGCACCCTGTTAAATGCTGCTACATGCCAGTCAACACTTTAACTCTATTGCCATTGAATCAGAAGATGTGTGTATGCTATGTCTGGCACTTAACAGGGAGATCGAGCATATATTTATCAGATGTAGGACCAAGAATAGACAGCGATACAGAGATATATGGAAACACTCTTAGTGATAATGGAAGTTTTTCAAGCATTTACCAGGTGTGACCCAGTGTGTGCCTTCAATGGTCATGGAAAGGTGTCTGCAATTAGATTTGTTATGAATTCCAATCAGCTATGTTAAAGTTAGGTGAAGAATGGATTGTACTACTTTGCGAGCTGATTGCATCTCACCAAGACTTCAAATGTAGGATATATGCTGCAAAGGCTACTGATACTAAAGTGAAAAGCTTGTGCAACAAGATGTTTCAGGTTTAATATTTTGGTGTTGAATCAGGAAAACTTCCACCCTGTGAAGGCACATTATATCTCCATTCATTGCGAGCAAATTGTCAGACATCTGGCGTAGAAGCCTAATAAACTTTACTGAAATTCAAGTCCAAAAGATCACGGATGGTTCATTGAAGATGTTTTGTTGGAAGCTAAATGGATGAAGTGATATTATGCTACACAGGTTGTTATAGAATTCATGTCTCCTGCAAGTACACTAGATAATGTAAATTACCAACATGTCATTGTCTGTTAAATGCACTAAAATGCTTATCCGTCTGCAAAAGTCGAGTAAGAGTTTTGATACGGAACATACAGAAAGCTCTGATGGAGAGAATGGCAGTAATGATGACATGTACACTATCAAACTACTTCTTGTAACAACGGAAATGTACAGAATGGATTAAAAACACATAGTGTTTTATAACAGTATAAGTTTATGTTACTTTAGAGTTCAAAATTGCTTGAAACAGAATTTTATGTTGTGTAAAAGTTTCCTAAAAACACATTCCATATTTTGCGAGTGTACCTATATGTATCGTCATTCTTATTATGTTATATGGAAGTCATTAGCAGGCGTGTATGATTTAAATTACAGTTCATATGATCATATGATTTAAACTTGATAATTATATTTTAAAAAAATGAATAAATACTACTTGTAAATGTTACATTTCACATTTTTGTAACATATTTTATGTTATATAAAGTTATAAAAAATTGTTTGTATTGTACTTACATGTGTCCAAATAACATTTATAAAAGTACCAGGGCGAGACGATACCATTTGGGTGTTAATATGAATCAAAGCCTGCAGGAATTTGATCTGATCCAATTTAAACTTGATAATTATATTTTAAAAAAAATGAATAAATACTACTTGTAAATGTAACATTTCACATTTTTGTAACGTATTTTATGTTATATAAAGTTATAAAATTGTGTTTGTATTGTACTAACATGTGTCAACAGAACATTATATAAAAAACTTTAGGACGAGATGAAACCATATTGGTGTTAATATTAATCAAAGCCTGCAGGAATTTGATATGATCCAATTTAAACTTGATAATTAAATTTTAAAGAAGTGAACAAATACTACTTGTAAACGTTACATTTCACATTTTTGAAACGTATTTTATGTTATATAAAGTTATAAAAATGTGTTTGTATTGTACTAACATGTGTCCACAGAACATTATATAAAAGCATTAGGACGAAAAGAAACCATATAGGTGTTAATATGAATCAAAGCCTGCAGGAATTTGATCTGATATTTTAAGATGATTTTTGGAACGATTATATAACTTTTTTTATCAGATGATTGTAACGTAAATATTGTTTAGAAAAAATAATTAATAATAATAAATTACATATAACATTACTTATCTGATACACTTGTGTTTCATTATGTATTTTTGTTTATGTTAAATTAATACTTTATAAACGAATCTAGGAAGGGATTTCAATAGAAATATCGGAAATCAATATTACTTCTAAAAAGTAACGTCAAATGTAATTGTAACGTAAAAATACAAAATGATAACAAAATAATTGCTTAATGTGGTATTTTATATCAGAAGAACACTTCTGCTCTTGTTTAAACACCATTGGATAGCACATATAACAATTATTCACTGCACTAATGCAACTGTTTTGTATACCAAAAAATAAGAAATTATTTGTAATTACTTTAATGAAATAACAGTAACCATAGAAACTCACTAAAATCAGACACTAAGCTGTGCCTCAGAGGTGGCCCCCTGACTTTTTCATATACCACAGACATGTATCTATTCAAAAAATAGTATAGCAATTTGCCAGTCTGATTGGTACCAATTTGTTAAATTTTGGGTCTTAGCTCACGGCCTAACAGTGAAATCAAATATATTCAATTTCATAAAGGGATATAATTGAATTCACAACAAAGGCCAGACTACGGCGAGTGCGCCTAGCTATAATGCAAACCATAGATACAATATCAAGGCCTCTGCAAAACCAATAAATTTGGTGTTGACCATGACTTATATACTATGGAATAACATGCAACGCATCTTGACAGGGTGGACAAATTTACATACATGAACTGATAGCTTTATTTGAGTAGGATCCAGTAAAGGATTGTTGACTACTAACATGCTATATAAAGGACATATTTATAAACCCGTAGGATTAAATAGATACAGTGAATTCATATATATTTAATTTCATAAAGGGAGATAATTAAATTCACAACAACGGAATTTACGATTCTTTGGATCAAAGCATTTGCAAGGCCAATATTTTCATAAATAGTCATATATATGTTGTCAAATTGTGTCAAACACAGCCATTGTTTAATACTAAGTTAATATTTTTGCACTACAAATAAGTTGTATATGTATGTATTCATAAACGAGGAGTTCATTTATGAACATCGGAAGAGATTTTTCAATAAAAGCATTACATCAACGGATACGTTGTGATATTGTTGAATTGCGGCTATCATATTAATGCTCTGGAGAGTGTGCAATGGACATTGTAAAAGTTAGTATTACCTATCTTCAGTACTTCTGCATGCATATGAAAAACTACCGGTATCTATTATATTTTTACTACATGCATTCCTTAAAGTAGCTGCATTGTGTCCAAAGGCGTGTGTGGGCAACTTGATAATAATTTTCTATTACCAGTATAATAGTATTTTTGGGATTTTTATCATATTAATGTTTATTTTGTTTTTAAATATAGTTAAGAGATTTTGAATGTTTTAATACTGGAGCAAGTAGAATCCATTTTTTAATGGTTGGTGGAATAAAGGAGTTTGTATATAGCTTAATATTACTGTTCTTAATTTGTTATTTGTATTACGAAGATTGTAGGAGAAGATTTGATGGTATTATTGGTGTGAGGTAAAGAGGGGAAAGGTCGTTTAGCATTTTAGAAAATAATGTTAAGTTTGTGATTTTCTCTGAGTGCTTTAAGATTTCCTGGATTCCTGGATTTTAGAACAGTTGTCTCATACTACATTTGTATATTCAATTGTTGGCCTTATAAATGCCATATACATAATTTCTAGGGACTTCCTTTCTCATATGAATTTCAGTTTTCGCATTATGTTTTATCTTTTTCATGCTTTTTCTTTCATATTTGTAATACACCGAGAGCGACTATCGCTAGACTCGCCGGCTATGTTGTGTTGTTGGTCCAGGTAAATACAACGTAACACTATGTAGTGTTTACTTAGAGACCGTTCGCTTGTCTAAGGCAAATGGCGGTCCTGGAAACACTATTGATTGCTGATTGGATTGACTACTTGTTTGATTGACACCCCGCGTCAGATCAAATACCCAGTACAGAAATGCCAATGCTAACATAGACGTTTTATGAAATAGTGTATTATATATCTCCATGTGTGCTATTTGAATAAACATTATCAATGTAACATTATTTCACAACTTTATAAATTCATGCTGAATATTTCGTGTACTGTTTTTGTTGTATTCGGGATAATGTGTCATCACCAGAACGTCTACAACTAAATACTTAATTGTATACCGTCATGATAATAGCGTTCCATTCGTGTGTACTATTGGTTGTCGTAAATGTACTCCTAGAGAGATGACAGTATTGTTTTTTTTTATCATAGGCTTTCTTTCTCTGTATTTCAACATGTATTCGAAAATTAACTGATTACTCTGGTCAAATATCGTCATGGATTCTCTTGACAAATCGGAACGTGTTTAAAACTTGTTTGTGCATAGAAAATACAACTTGGATTAGTCACACTTCTATTTGCTTAACGAAAGTTGAAAGAAATGTGATTTAAACTGAAGCTGATTGACTAATTCACTTTAATTCAATTTGTTTTTAGGCATAAACTTATTTACATGTTCATCGCCTTGAATACTAATGGGTTATCACAAAAAGTGTTTTACTATGGCTATACACAACTACTAAAAATCAGATCCACGCTTAAACTAAGGCAGAGAAGAGCATTTAACTTTAAAGAACTATCCTGATTAGTTGAACTTGATATAAAATGTCGTATGTGTCAAACTACAGTGTAGCTAAGAGAAAATAAGATATATAGATGTATACTATATGAAAGGTGTACAAAATAAACAGGATATTGTACAAACTTTATTTATAAACTACTATCCTTCAGACTATTAAACTAGTCAGACGCTAAGGTCTGGTTTCCAGTAACATTGCATTACTACATTGCGTTAACAGGTTGTTGCTTTGCAAAAGTTTTAATTTCTTCATATATGCGTACTAGTTTATGGTCTGCTCATATGCTGAAGGTTGCATATTCTTTCCTCGGGTATGACTGTACAAATGTTATCAAAACGAGACTTGTGGGCAAATAACCACCATATGAACAGGAAATGCTTCCGTGGGGTAGTCGCACAATGGCGATAAAACTGGCTTTTGTTTTTCTCATATTAAAATATGCATTTTCATTATTTTAATGCTCATTTCTTTAATGAATGGCATTATGGATGTATTTAGACATTTTGAAAGCAGTATCGTATACAATTACACAGCAATGAAACAAGTTGGGGTCTTTTTATGAATGATAAACAAGCAACTTTTTTTATCTACCATAGAATAGAGAACAAACATGAATGATGAGATAAAACATGTAGCTTTGTCTTTTGGAGCTATTGGTGCTTAATCAACACGATGTCATTGCAGGTTGTCTTGTTTGGATATAATTCCATGTGTGGTTGCGTTTTACTGCTCCATGGCAGCACTGCAACATGTGCTGACAACAAGTAAGAGTAATTTTAGCAATGAACAGAGCTAACAAAGTGATTGTAAGAGATATATTATCAATGAACAGAGCTAACAAAGTGATTATAATAGTAATATTATCAATGAACAGAGCTAACAAAGTGATTGTTATAGTGATATTATCAATGAACAGATCTAATAAAGTGATTGTTATAGTGAAATTATCAATGAACAGAGCTAACAAAGTGATTGTCAAAGTGAAATTATCAAAAAACAGAGCTTACAAAATGCTTGTAATAGTGATTTTATCAATGAATAGAGCTAACAAAGTTACTGTTTAAGAATTGAGTGAATATTTTTATCTAGTGATAAAAGTCTTTTTATCTAGTATAATAAGAAGATCTACTATATTTTTTAACCAAATTTAGAAATCTTTAACCATGATGATGCCCTCTCATAGTAAAACAGAAAAGTGATATCTCTTTAATGTTATGCTCAAAAAAATAAACAAAATTTAACAAACTTGCTTTAAAGTTACAGGCTAAAAATCGGTCAAGCTCTGATTGGTGGAAAAAAAGTTAAAACCAACTAATAACTCTTACGTAACCCACCACCCAAAATATGACTGAGGGACATCAAAACTGAGGGACATGAAAAAGTGGTCTTTCTTAATGCATTATTTACCGAACAAATCATATCAAAATTTACAAAATGTATGATTAAGTCCATTAAGACCTAAACTGGAATCGTTAATCATTATTTCATTGGAAGTGCATGTGTACTTTAAGTTCATAAGCTTAACAAGGCTTCAAGTCCTGAAATGTTAAGTCAGCTATTTAACCAAATATATCTATTTTGAGTTACCGACCCTTTTATGTAAGATTTTCTACTCGTTCACTTCAAAATTGGTATTGTATCATCTACCTGAAATACTGTGAATTCCAGTACAATGATTTAGAAAAACAGAAAAACGACAAATCAGACGTTTCAAACTATTGTCCCATGTCATGTTTTTTCTTGTGTTTGCAAACAAAGTTTTATCTATAAACATGTTTTCAGTTTTATTTATTTAGCATGACATAACTACATCGCCACAGTCTGGTTTTGTTTCAAGTGTTCTGTTAATCATCAAATAGACTATACATTTACAAAGGCTCTCAACAATAAAAGAAATCCGTACAGTATTCGATCATCTGACTCTTTATTCAATTTGATTGCTAACAATCTGAATGTTCAACACATTTTAAGTTACATATGGCCTATCCAGTTTTATTGGTCGGAGAAAGACCTCAGAATGAATTTGAGTAGAACCACCGTCCTTCCGCAAGTAAATTGCAAACTTTCACACATAAATATTTTTTGGAGCGAGCGGAACTACGACCTAAGCGGTGAGAGGTTAGTGCTCTTGAGACAGCGCCTAAGACCACACGGCCACGCAGGACCCTTATATGAGAAGTTAAGAACTTAAAAACCTAAGTACCCCTGAGATCTATGTTTGGACATCTGCTGCTTTTAGTTTATATGTATGACGTATATATGCATTGTTCGCATATCTCGTATATCGAACATTTTGCAGGTAACACCGTGACTTTTTGTCCCCCGTTTTGCAAAAAGTGAGAGACACTTGTTTGAGTCGGTCCGTCTGTCTGCCTGTCCGTCTGTCCGTCCACTGTAGTTTCCGTGTAATAACTTAAGCTAAGTTCGATTTTCAGGGCTGTGACTTTGTGCGTTGTAGAGTTGTACCCCTTTAATCTGTGGACCATCGTCACACTTTGGTTTCCGTGCTATAACTTAAGAATGTCTCAATTAAATATTCTGTAATGTTTATACTATGTTCATAATGATTAAACACAGCTAAGTGTGATTTTAGAAGTTATGGCATTTGTCGTTCTACAGTTATGCACCTTGAATTTGTAAAAAAATCGTTATTTCCGTCCGTCCGTCACATTTTTTGGGGTTTCCGTTCAATAACTTAAGAATGCCTCAATCAAATATTTTGAATTTTTTATACAATGTTTATTATGATAAAACACAGGATCAATTGGATTTAAGGGGTTGTGTCATTTGTCGTTCTACAGTTATGTCATTTTTATTTGTGAAAAAGATCGTATCAATTTTTTTTTGTTTCTGTACAATAACTTAAGAATATCAAATGTTTTGAAAAAAGTGTTGAACATAAATTCACTGAATTTGCTTGTTGTAGTTTACACCCACCACTATAAATGAACAATACAGTTATATAAGAAGTTATTGCGCACCATTACTTAGGCTTTTTCCTTGAAAATGGAGCATTTTATCTATGCTTAAAAAGAAGCCTTGAAAGAAATAATTTTTTTGCGCAAAACATTTATAGATTATTTTGTCTATACGAATTGTACCCACTCAACAAAAAAACATAATGCTTAATAACGCAAATGGTGCCCAATATTTTATAGAGAGATTTGGAGTCTTGAATTCTGATGTTAAAATTATATTGGTTCTAATGACTTTAAATTCTGCTGCTCTCTGTAAAACTATATTAATTCAGAGAAGAATGTGACTCCAACTTCTGATGCGTTGGACATCTTGATTTCTTTTCTGTCTCATTCAGGAATTGGTGAAAACAGTGCTGTCTTTATTAGACATTTTATTGCCCAATGTCGCAAATAACTTTTCTTGAAATAATTCCCGATTGCATCTCGGAAATAATGCACAAAAAATATCAGCAAATAAAACTATGTATTAAATTCATGAACATTATAAAGCAACGTTAGACAAGAGTACAAAGTCCCGTGATGTGTGGTTAAGCATACATCGTCCTTGCCTATACAACATTATATAGGAATACAAAGTCCCGTGATGTGTGGTTAAGCATACATCGTCCTTGCCTATACAACGTTAGATAGGAATACAAAGTCCCGTGATGTGTGGTTAAGCATACATCGTCCTTGCCTATACAACGTTAGATAGGAATACAAAATCCCGTGATGTGTGGTTAAGCATACATCGTCCTTGCCTATACAACGTTAGATAGGAATACAAATTTCCGTGATGTGTGTTTAAGCATACATCGTCCTTGCCTTTACAACGTTAGATAGGAATACAAAATCCCGTGATGTGTGGTAAAGCATACATCGTCCTTTGCCTATACAACGTAAGATAGGAATACAAAGTCCTGTGATGTGTGGTTAAGCATACATCGTCCTTGCCTATACAACTAACACAATATATTCATAGTCGATATTGCTAATGAATAATCAGTGTTTTACAATGAAACAAGTTTTGGCCATGACAATATATGCTGACTTTGGTGTCGTCTGTACAGTTTTATGCTTAGATCAGATTTCTAGGCAATTGGATATCATTTTAGAGCAGATGGTTTGAACCGCATCGTGGGTGAATATTTATTTTTACTCTGGATGAATGTATTACAAAACCATTACATTAACGACCCTGTCAAAGCATGGTGTTTTTTCTTTATAATTACAGATCTTGAACCAGTGAAGAATTTGAGCTCAGACACATGCTGCAGATTTTGTTTTTTCACTGTGTTTTGGTCATACATGTTAAAATTGACCACTATGGAAAATGTTATAGTGATGTGAGACGTTAAGTGTTGACTTGTCATTTGACGTCTTGTTGTCGTCGTTGTCAGTCACTTTAATTTATTTTTTCTTTTAAATATTTCAATTAATAACTGTACTTACAATGAGACGCCATGATCAATGATTTAAGGAGTGAAATCAGTGAAATTATTGTAGTGATGGAGGATAATTTTAATGTAGAGCCACGCGTTTTATCTATGGGCTAGTTATATCACCTATGAAGATTCTTTCGCATGAAATATTATAGCACATGTGTCGTACGAATCCGGTAAATTATTTAGGTAATTTTATGCCAACGAAGGCTAACAGACATTCAGTTAACCTCTCTTTCCTGAGATCCTGCAACGTTACCCAGTACTCGCGTACACACTTCGTCGCCTGTAAATGAAGACAGAAAGATTTCGAGCGTGATTTGCCTAAGTTGTTAGTACACAATCGTAGTAAATTAAATAAGTTAAACTTAATATTTCAATGATCTTGATAGATGTATAAGGTTTCATACTGCCATGGTTCATTGGTTCACAAAACAGAAAACTATTTTTAAATATTGAAAAAAAGATACCAAAAGCAATAAAGATGACAAATACATGCACTTTAATAGTATTTGAGGAATATTTTAGTTATATATACTTTTCTAGTATACCTCTTTTAATCAAAAGGATTTTGTTTTGTTTGAATATTTAGCGCATGTTTTATGCCATAGAGGACAGAAGATCATTTAGTATCCACTTTTGTCTGTAATTCAGGAAGATTAGCCAGTACTCAAACATACCAATTTCCACACATAAATACTAATTTTCCGACTTGAATCAGCGATGAGAGACGAAAAACAATGCAATGAGTCGCAATGTAGTATGACGTCTCAATTTCATTCGGGCATAGAGGGCAGACGATCATTTAGTCTAGCCACTTTTACCTGGTATTCAGGAAGATGAGCCAGTACTCGAACATACCAATCTCCACACATAAATGCTAATTTGCCCACTTGAATCAGCGGCGAAAGACGACAAACAATGGAATGAGACGCAATTTAGTTTAACGTCTCGATGCCATTCGTTTATCATTAAACAAAGGGAATCTTGAGTGATAACACAATTTTATATATTTACATAGAGATGCATATTTTAATTAAGGGAATCTTGAAATATAGCATAATTTCAGATAATAACTCGGATGAAACATATTTCAATCAAAGGGGAAATTGAGAGAAAGCACACTTTTTGATAATAATAGCATGTTGTTGAACAAAATAAAAAAAAAAGCACGAATTTTTGTTTTACATTATCATTGTTTACACGATTGACGAACCGACGTGACCTTGTGCTATAGAGATGAACAAACGGTGCTATCACGTGGCCATGCAACTCATTTTTTTTTTTTGCACAATATACCAGATTTGTATGGCCAATTGACAACGCCGACTGTCAATCGCTATACAGAGACGTCGTTTGTCTTTGTTTTGTATATGTTCATGAAATATTAATAAAGTTATTAGCAAAAATATTATCTGAAGCAGGTACCTTTTCTTCGATTTTTACACCACTCCATAACATAAGGCCGCGTTGGTTCGCCACCATGAGTTTAAATGCTTATTGTAATTTACAGAGGAAGTTAGCTGTTGTAAACTCAATATACAAACGAAGATTGTTGACATAAAGTGTATAGTTGTTCAATTACTTTATATTGTTATTGTCATTTTCACGTGTACAATATGTACAAGCATGTGATTGAAAGCGTGTAAGTGTGTTTGCTGTGCGTGCGTGCGTGCGTGCGTGCGTGCGTGCGTGTAATTGATTTTAATGTACTGACCACTGACATTTACATTATAGTTTTACTATATTTCATCACTATTATATATGTTATGTCAACAATGGCTATTCAGGTGTTACGGGTCTCAAAGATGCACAATATCCCCGCCATGCATTGTTGTTTCGTAAAGAGAACAATTTGTAAACTACTAAAACAGATCCAAATTGTACGTCAGAAACCTAATTGGTATCCCGATTACGTTTAATTATGTAAAAACAATAGTTGAAAAATACCAAGAGATCGTGCTGTTATAACTGAGCACGGAATAGTAGGAAAACAATTATAATTGTTTTGTTTTAAATCCAAATTCATGGCCAAAAGTAATCTATAGATGACAATTACACGCAATAGATTCCTTAAAGCTAACCATGATTTGGTTTCAATACGTTTTACTTTATTAGTATAACGCTACACTTGATGACTGTGATGACTCTGCAACAGAAGCAGACAAAGGTTAGTCTTTACTAATTAATTTCAGCTCTATTGCAAAGGAAAGTCAGAGCTTTTATGGATCGCGTCCTGGGTAGAACCAAAACTTGTGTTCTTTTTCAGTGGCATCGGGTCGAGCTGGGAACTGAAGCCGCAAACCCTGTCTTGAGCGGCCAACACTATATCAACTACACTACCGTCCCGCTTTTAGAAGGTTGTTTACTATGCACTTTTTCAATTTACGATATTCAAGTAGTGTAACTCTTCAGCATGGGTGCTTTTCAAAGTAAGAATTAGACTGAGTTTCTAATAAAACTGAAATACGAAAGACCATCTACGCACATGATCCAGTCTACCTACAAGGTATTATAACATTATATTATCACACCGAAAGACACATCTTATTTTTTATCTAATCTACTTAAAGCCAGTACAGAGTGTTGTTTTTGAGAGGCAATAATTTCAAGATTGCGATCGAATCCACTACCTCTGGTGTGAGCGGCTTACACTTCACTATCACCATCTGTTCTCATCAATTCCGGGATCGGTTAGCTCAGCTTGTAGCGCGTCTGAGTATCAATCCAGGGATCGTGAGTTCGAATACCCGCCCTGTCACAAACTCCATGATAATTGATAAACGACATTGTCAATCATTTCTCACCGCTGATTCAAGTGATTTACTTGCGAAACTGGGAATGTTTATACTGGCTAACCTTACAGGATCCCGGGAAGGAGCCGGATCTTCTGTTAATCCTCAATTGCATAAACTAATGGCGCTAACTACTCAAACAAACAAACAAACAAACAAACTCATTAAATCCATTTGCTTTAAAATCCCCATAATCATTTAACCATATATCCAGTGTTATTTAGTAAAGTTATTTTAATCTGGAATAAAGAATAAAAGCAGAAGTGAGTTATTGCCAATCATGCAAGTTCAGGAACCGTATACTATCATAAATGTTAAGCTTTATGGTAAACTCTAGTGTGGCTCCGAGGAAACTGTTTATGTTAAAGATATTATGTACAGCAAGGTTGAAATATTTCGCTATGTTTTGGGAATAATACTTCTAGACTGCGCCAGCTATATATGTTAAACAATTGCATAATGTGTTAACGTTTACTACATTCCAGTAGTTTACACAGATTGTTTGTACATGGAAGTCCGCTGTTAAGATTATTGTTTTATTTTGCAGATATATGGGCTGGCTGCTGTCCGAAAAGTATATTAATTCAGAGTGTGACTCCAACTTAATCCGTAATGTATTTCATTTCAAGGAATCAGGGAAGAACTGCTTGGGCGTTGGATATACATTGTGCATATATATATATATGGGAGAGATGATAAATTAATTAATTAATACACCCAAACAATATTGAAGTCTTTAAAATTATTTTAAAAAACCCGAGTGCTGTATGAATATAGATTCCTTCTTCAGGGGATGAAAATGAATATGAACAATATGATGACCAATATAATGTGGACAAAGCATATAACACTTCTGAATCTGAATCTGAACTGTACTTAATAACATGGAATGTTAGAGGTAAATTGTCGTCTGCGGGCTGGTTTATCAAAATTGTTAGTACATGTATTAGAAAATATTGATATTGCTTTCGTCACTGAGCATAAACTGTTCGATCACTCTGAATATTTAATGGACACAGTTAATATAAACTCCAACAATATAACTATGTGTGTTAGTGACTTCGATATAGTTGGTAGCCTAAATGTTGAAAAGCCGCTGAAACAGTCATGTATAAATCATTCCTTGAATTTGCTATTAGAAAAGTGGACGATATCACAGATGAACGTTTCATAGGTTTTGAAATATTCTGTCACACAAGTATGCTAGAATTTTGCATTTTGCATATATATGCCGTCTTCAAATTATCCAAACGAACAATATACTGCAAGCTATACGCTGCAAGCCATATGTGATTCATACTCAGAAATTGGCACAGTTGTAATTTTTGGTGACTTGAATGGAGACATTGTTACACACCCAGAAAACAAAAATACTTCGCACAAAGATTTGTCGTTATTATTTTTACATGAAAAACGAAATGATATCTCTCGGCCATCTATTTGAATGCTCAGGACCATCTAACACATATACAACCACGGAAAAAATGGTGGATCACGTTGCCATGTACAATTACGAAATAGATATGGCTATCTCTGTTAAAATCTTATACGATGATATGTATTTTGTATCTGATCATTTGCCTATTTTCGCAACAATCAGAACGACAGTATTGCAAACAGACATAAAAAATCTAATTTGAGTTTTGCCTGGCACAAAGTAACAGAAGCAGATATAAAAACATGTCAGTCAAAACTTGCAACTTTACTACAAAGCACGTGCACGGATAATATATATCAGTGTATAGTGATATAGTGAAATATTTATGCTCTGCAGCAAATAGCTCCCTTCCAAGATCAAAATATAACCTCACGCTAAACCGTACCGGAAACCGGAACTTAAATCTTCCCATAATGCACAAAGACACGCGCGTCAAAACTGGATAGCAGACGGTCGTCCAAGAGGCTTGCATCACAAAACATATAAACAATCAAAACGAAAATTTGTTACGGCCAAGAAACGCGCCATCCAAATTGTAGAAAATCAATTTATACAGCAATTAAACGATGCTGCAGAATGCGACAATCGATTATTCTGGGGTTTAATTAAAGCTGGAAAAGGAAAAGGACAGTTAACGTGCACTCAACTGGATACCGAAAAAGGTTTATAGCGAGATCCCCAAGTAATAACTGACGGCTTTGCTAATCATTTTAAACAGTTATACTCCAAATTGTCCGAAGAACACTTCGATTCAGAATAAACTCTTTTTGTTGAACATGAAATTGTAAATCTAAAGCAAACAAATTACCACCTCACAAGTGAACCAAAACTAGAACCAAATTTAACCATACAACACGTTGAAAAATATATTCGTACATTAAAATCAGTAAAGCGGCTTCAGTTGATATAATAGCAAATGAACATCTTAAATATGGTGGTCGCGACCTCATAATTATTATACCTGAGTTTTTCAATAAAATCATTACAGAGGGTAAACTACCAACAATGTCCAAAAAGGGCATGATTATCCCAATATACAAAGACAACGGTAAATCCCGATCCGACCCTAGAAAGTACAGACCGATTACATTACTACCAGTGATATATAAACTATTTGAGAAGATTTTACCCGAAAATTTGAATTCGTGAGTATTAAATTCAAACATTAATTTCCCTAATAGACAGCAAAATGTTAAATTAAATTACAAATTCTGATTTTTTTTAAATAAGACATACTTTATATTATATATATTATATTTCTTTCATGTATATATTCATGATCAATAAAATAGACGGCTTGAACATTATATATATTAAGCGTTTCACTATTTATTTCTCAGGACCTCTCAAAGCGAATAGAATGTAGAGACTTCAAACTAAGGAAGCAGGTGGGTTGCTTCACAGTAACCGCACCGCCATGTTATTCAACAATTAAACAATAAATAAGACTAACAACATATACTTTATTGTACCAGTCGTAGATACAGTCATATATAACTTTATTGTTACACTACACCCGTCAAGCCTTTGATACTGTATGGTTAAACGCTGTCTTTTACAAACTAAATCGCTTAGGTTTAAGGGGATAATATGGTCTATACTGTTTGATAAGCAGTCTGATATGTTTAGCTGCATTTTTGCTAATGGTATCCATTCGAATGTTTTCGCTGTAAAATAATGATCCGACAAGGAGAGATTATCTCCATCTGGAGCTTTAACTTATTTATAAACGAACTACTGACCATTTTAGAAATCTGCAACGCATACAGGATTTAACGCACAAGTACACATGTAGATTCAGATACACGATGATGTATCTAAAAGCTTTATCATTGTTTTCGGTAAAAAGTCACACATATATAAACCCGTTAATTCATCCTTGGGTTTCCATTCTATAACTCAAACACAAAGCGTAAAACATGTCGGCATTCACCTGAATAGTAAGCTAAGCGACAGTGATATGGTTAATAGCTCAATACATGTCAAAAGGCAAAATCGTCATTATTCTTGCTTTTGTCCGTTAAACTTGACCCGAAGTATCCAAACCCAATTCGTTCATCATCACTTATATCGAAAATATGTATACCAAGACTACTCTTTGGAGCTGAGCTCTGGAATAACCAATAACAAAAAAGATTATAATCGACTAGAAATTCTTAAGACTTGCAGCGAAAAAGGTACAAAACTTCAAATTTCAAACCTGTACAGATATTTGTTTGAGCACGCTAGGCTGGGAACCTGTGCACTCCCAAATCGACAAGCGAAAATTAAGTTTATGCAATATTCCCAATACGTTACTTGTAAAGCAAATCTTCAATGCGCGCCTTTTGATATATACATGTGGATGTAGATCGGATAACAGTTAACGTGGTTTTATATGGAACGCAAATCACGACTTTGATGGTTAATTTTCATTATGATGTGGTCCGATGACATTATGTTGTGGTTACTTTTCATTCAGATGTGGTCACTTTATATTATGATTTAGTTCGTTGTCATTCTGTTGTGGTTCGATGTCATTCTGATGAAGTCAGTTTTCATTTGGATGTAGTTCGATGTCATTCTGGTTTGGTTCGATGTCATTCTGATGTGGTTCGATAACATTCTGATATAGTCACTTTACACTTTGATGTAGTTTGATGTCATTCTGTTGTGGTTCGATGTCATTCTGATGTGGTCATTTAACATTTTGATGTAGTTCGATGTCATTCTAATTTGGTTCGATGTCATTCTGACGTGGTTACTTTACATTCTGATGTGGTTATTTTCCATTTGGATGTTGTTGGATGTCATTTTGGTGTGTTTCGATGTCATTCTGATGTGGTCATTTTACATTTTGATGTAGTTGGATGTCATTCTGATTTTATTCCATGTCATTCTGTTGTGGTTCGATGTCATTCTGATGTGGTCATTTTACATTTTGGATGTAGTTCGATGTCATTCTGTTGTGGTTCGATGTCATTCTGATGTGGTCATTTAACATTTTGATGGAGCTGGATGTCATTCTGTTGTGGTTCGATGTCATTCTGATGTGGTCATTTTACATTTTGATGTAGTTCGATGTCATTCTTATTTGGTTCGATGTCATTCTGATGTGGTTCGATGTCATTTTGATGTGGTCATTTTTCATTTGGATGTAGTTCGATGTCATTCTGATTTGGTTCAGTATCATTCTGATACATTTGGATGTAGTTCGATGTCATTCTGTTGTGGTTCGATGTCATTCTGATGTGGTCATTTTACATTTTGATGTAGTTCGATGTCATTCTGAATTTGTTCGATGTCATTCTGATGGGTTCGATGTCATTCTGACGTGGTCATTTTTCATTTGGATGTAGTTCGATGTAATTCTGGTTTGGTTCAATGTCATTCTAATGTGTTTCGATATCATTCTGATATGATCATTTTACATTTTGATGTAGCGATTTCATTCTGATTTGGTTCTATGTCATTCTGACGTGGTCACTTTACATTATGATGTAATTCAATGTCATTCTGATGTGGTTTGATGTCATTCTGATGTGGTCATTTAAAATTCTATTGTAATTCGCCGTCATTCTGATGTTGTCCGATGTCATTCTGACGTGGATATTTTACAGTATGATGTAATTCGATGTCATTTTGTTTTAGTCATTTTACATTATGATGTAGTTCAATGTCATTCTGATGTGGTTTGATGTCATTCTGATGTGGTTTGATGTCATTCTGATGATGTCATTCTGATGTGGTTTGATGTCATTCTGATGTGGTTATTTTACATTTTAATGTAGTTCGTCGTCTTTCTGATGTTGTTCGATATTATTCTGACGTGGTCATTTTACATTATGATGCAGTTCGATATCATTCTTTTATAGTCATTTTACATTATGATGTAGTTCGATGTCATTCTGGTGTAGTTCGATGTCATTCTGATTTAGTTTGATGTCATTCTGATTTGGTTCGATGTCATTCTGATGTGGTCCTTTTACATTTTCATGTGGTTACATTCCATTCTGATGTGGTCATTTTATATTATGATGTGTACCTGTCATTTGGCGGTTGTAACTTGTCATTCAGCTGTGTTATCTTGTCATTCGGCAATAGTTGTGTGCCTTTTGGCAGTGGTTACTTGTTATTCGGCAGTTGTAACCTGTTATTCGGCAGTGGTTGTTTATCATTTGCCAGTGTTAACTTGTCTTTCAGCAGTGATAAATTGTCATGCGGCAGTCGTAACTTGTCATTTGGCAGTTGTTACTTGTCATTCGGCAATGGTTACATGTCATTCGGCAGTGATTACATGTCATTCGGCGGTGGTTACTTGTCATTCGGCAGTGTTTACACATCATTCGGAAGTGGTTACTTGTCATTCGGCAGTGTTTACACATCATTCGACTGTGGTTACATGTCATTCGGCAGAGGTAACATGGGATTCGGCAGTTGTTACATGTCATTCCGCCGTAGTAACGTGTCATTTGGCAATGGTAATTTGTCATTCGACAGTGATTACATGTAGTTTGTAAGTGGTTACTTGTCGTTCGGCAGTGGTTATATGTCATTTGGAAATGGTCATTGTCATTCGGTAGTTCTAACTTGTCTTACGGTAGTGGTTACTTGTCATTCGGCAGATGTTACTTGTTATTCGGAAGATGTTACATTTCATTCGACTGTGGTTACACATCATTTGACAGAGGTAACATGTGATTCGGCAGTTGTTACATAGTCATTCCGCCGTAGTTGCATGTCATTCGGCAATGGTAACTTGTTAATTTGGCAGTGATTACATGTAATTTGTAAGTGGTTACTTGTCGTTCGGCAGTGATTACATGTCATTCTGCAATGTTTACTTGGTATTTTGCAGTGGTTACTTGTCATTGGCAGTGGTAACTTGTCATTCTGGAGTGGTTACAAGTCATTCGGCAGTTGTTTCATGTCATTCCGCCGTAGTTACATGTCATTCGGAAATGGTTACTTGCCAGTTGACAGTGGTAACTTGTCATTCGGCAGTGGTTACACATCATGTATAAACATGGTAAGTAGGTTGCATATATATACATGGTGGGTAAGGGTACATGTATATATACATAGAGGGTAGGGTACATGTATATACATGGTGAGTGGATACGTGTATATACAAGGTGAATAGGGTACCTGTATATACATGGTGGGTAGGGTACATGTATATGCATGGTGGGTAGAGTACACATATACACAAGGTAAGTAGAGTACATATATATACATGGTAAGTAGGGTGCATGTATATACATGGTAAGTAGGTGCATATATATATACATGGTGAGTAGGATATATGTATATACATGGTGGGTAGGGAACGTGTATATACATGGTGGGTAGGGTACATGTATATACATGTAGGGTAGGGTACATGTATATAGTATATACATGGTGAGTAAGGTACGTGTATATACATGGTGGATAGGGCACATGCATATACATGGTGGGTAGGGTACATGTATATACATGTAAGGTAGGGTACATGTTTATAAATGGTGAGTAGGGTACGTGTATATACAAGGTGGGTAGAGTACATGTATATACATGGTGGCGAGGGTACGTGTATATACATGGCGAGTAGGGTACATCTATATACATGGTGGATAGGGTACATGTATATACATGGTGAGTAGAGTACATGTATACAAATGGTGAGTAGGGTACATGTATATGCATTGTGATTAGGGTACGAATATATACAAGGTGAGTAGGGTACACACATATGCATGGTGGGTAGGGTACATCTATATACATGGTGGATAGGGTACATCTATATACATGGTGGGTAGGGTACATGTATAAACAGGGTGAGTAGGATGCATGAAACTTCAGAAACCACTTACAGCTTTTAAAAAACTTTGAAAACATGATTAAAATATACAAATTGATCATTCCTAGCATTCTTTATCATACCGATACAAATTATGTAATAAAATATATTTTACACTTTTTGTCAAAGATCACCAAAATGCCTTTCATCAAATTTACCAACTTCCTTCCTGTAACAGATGAAAAACTGCATAAGTACTAATTAACCCGGCGCGGGCTGTCAGTCAAACAGTCGATAATCCAACCAACGATATATTGGTTGCTACTCCGCCATTTCCTTAGACAAGCTAACAAGGTCTTCACTGTAAAACACTACATTGTGTTTACTTGAACAAAACAATGCCGCGTGGGCAGTGGGCAGAGCGATAGTCGGTCTCGCGTCAGGTCATATAAGGTATGTTTATTTTTAACTTGTTTGCATTATTTTGATATAAAATTTTTCAAATAAATGTAAAATAAACAAAAATCGAAAGAAAAGTAACCATTGCCGTATGACAGGTTACAACTGCCGACTGACTTATAACCACTGCTGAATGACAAGTTATAACTGCCAAATGACATATAGCCACTGGCAAATGACAATTAACCACTTTTGAATGATGTGTAACCACTGTCGAATGATATGTACATATTGCCGAATGACAAGTAAGCACAGCCGAATGGCATGCATCCATTGCCAAATGACAAGTTACCACTGCCGAATGACAAGTAACCACTGCCGAATGCCAAGTTACCACCGCGTATGACATATAAGCACTGCCGAATGAAAAGTAACCACTGCCAAATGACAAGTTACCACTGCCGAATGACAAGTAATGACAATTAACCACACTGCAGGAATGACAAGTAACAACTACATGATGACAAGTTACATGTACTTACTGCCGAATGCAGGTAAGCACTGCCGAATGACAAGTAACCACGTCGAATAACAAGTTACCACGGTCGAAATAACAAGTAGCTACTGCCAAATGACAAGTAACCACTGCCGAATGACAAGAAACCACTGCAGAATGACAAGTAACCACTGCCGAACGACAACTAATCACTGTCGAATGACAAGTACCACTGTCGGATGACAAGTTACCACAGTCGTGATTGACGTTCCATATATGTACAGCATCTTGTTAGTATTCGGGGATCGCGAGTTCGAATCCCATATTGGTCGGCATATTTCACAGCTAATTTTTATATTAACATGTAATCCCGATTTCTAGCAGTTACTGATATAATGTCATGAATCAGTAACATGTGTAAACTTATATTTAGATTACTTGTATCTAAATAATGAAAATAATTATATAAAGAAATAAACTTATCATTAAGAAATTAAACTGGCACCAACGTGACAGCATCTCTACGTGTATGCAGAACACATCTTAATATAAGTTTACACATATTACTGATTCATGACATTATATCAGTAACTGCAAGAAATCGGGATTAATTGCTAATATAAAATTATCTGTGAAATATGCAGACCAGTATAGGACTCGAACTCGCGACTACCGAATACTAGCAAGATGCTGTACAAAGGCCCTACCGACTTAACTTGGTTGCTTTCTGAACCAGTAACGGAATCATCAAAATGTAAAATGACCACAACAGAATGACATCGAACAACAACAGAATGACATCGAACTACATCAAAATGTAAAATGACCACATCAGAATGACATCGAACCACAATAGAATGACATCGAACTACACCATAATGTAATATGACCACATCAGAATGACATCGAACCACAACAGAATTACATCGAACCACAACAGAATTACATAGAACTACATCGAAATGTAAAATGACCACATCATAATGACATCGAACCACAACAGACTGACATCGAACCACAACAGAATGACATCGAACAACAACATAATGTAAAGTGACCATATCAGAATGACATCGAACAACAATAAATGACATCGAACTACAACATAATGTAAAGTGACTACATCAGAATGACATCGAACCACAACAGAATGACATCGAACTACAACATAATGTAAAGTGACCACATCAGAATAACATCGAACTTCATCATAATGTAAAATGACCACATCAGAATGACATCGAACCACAACAGAATGACATCGAACCACAACAAAATGGCATCGAACTACAACATAATGTAAAGTGACCACATCAGAATAACATCGAACTTCATCATAATGTAAAATGACCACATCAGAATGACATCGAACCACAACAGAATGACATCGAACCACAACAGAATGACAACGAACTACATCATAATGTATTATAACCACCTCAGAATGACATCGAACCACAACAGAATGACATCGAACTACATCATCATGTAATGTGACCATATCCGAATAAAAAGTAGCCACAGCAGACTTTCATCTGACCACATCAGAATGTAAATAAACTATCAAAGTCGTGTTTGGCGTTCCTTAGATTTATTCCTGATATTGTTAATATTCTTACACAATAATGACATGTCTCATCATCTTATCAGATACATACAGTCAAGTTCGTTCCCAAATAAAATCGAATGGAAATATATATATTTATAAAATTAACGTACATAGATTCGAAACCGAATCTTGGCGTTCTCGTCCACAAAGCGATGATGATTTTAGCAGATTTAGATTCTTTACATACTAACATTGAACATGCATAAATCTGAAAATGCAATACTGGCCCAGAAAAACTAGCTTGTGTACACACAGTGAGTAAATTGTGGTTATGTCAAATGTCTGAATATAAACACCAGTGTTTATGTCATTTCTGCAGAATAATGTTTAGTAATGCAATTTCCCACATGGTGTTTGATCGTTCACACTCAACAGTAATGCGACGAAATCTTTACAGAATTATAGAATCACAATTTGGCTATTCTGCCAAAAATGAACTTAATAAAGCTACAAATGAGACTAAACTGTAAAGGTTTACTATCTTTATCAGGTTCACAAACACTTTCTCCGAATAGCAATTAGATTTCTCTCTCTCTCTCTCTCTCTCTCTCTCTCTCTCTCTCTCTCTCTCTCATAATTATTAATGTTATATGTATATATGTATATAATATTTTGTTTATGTTCCCTGTAAACATATATACTTGTTCACATTGAATGCTGTATAATTTGTACATTTCATATTGTGTTCATAATCTAACATATGACGCACATTACTTTACAGAGAGAATTAGGGTCTTAAATTCCGCTGTTAAACATAGTCTTTGTTCTAGGCTGCCATCTGTAAAACTATATTAATTCAGAGAGAATTGTGATTTCCGCTTCTGAAGCGTTGGACATCATGATGCCAGATTAAGGAAGCGTCCATACATTAAAATGATTGCTCTCCTGTCTCATACATCAATTAGTGCACACTGTAAAGTTTTATTTGACATTTATTGCAGTTTGTTTCTCAAATAACGTCCGGGAAATTTATTTTTTACTATAGTTCGGATCGAACAGTTTTACATAGCAAATCATATAATAATGACCTGTCCAATGTGTGGCAATACATTCAATATACAATGTTAATAATATATGATAGATTAATTCTTTGGAATCAATGAACATAACCAGAAAAAAGAAAATAGCAGACTCGGTTATATCGAATCTGTTCATAAGACTTAATGGAACGTTTAGCACCTCTCATGTCTCCAAGCACCGGTTTGATACATTCTCAAGCAACACTAAATACATGCCATGATTTCTGGCAGTCATACATAAAAATAAAACAGTCCTATTCTGTTATTATACCGGGTTCATGTTAATTATGGATCTAATGCAATATTGTTCAACAACAGAATACCACTCAAAAGCCTTGACTGTAGAACGAACCCAGCTCTCCCGGTTGGGCCCGTAATATAGCACACACACATGGGTATTTGAGTACGTGTCTAAGGTTTAAGATAAGTAGTTTTGGGGATGGTTAAAAAACAGTTGAAAAAAAGTATGTGGCTACAGAAAAAAGCCATACAAATAATTAGCATAGAAGCCACTTAAATATCCATTTGTTAGAATATCGGCAATGAGATTTGAGTATATTTGAGTACGTTGATTGGTCATTTGTTTGAATGACGCCACAGATTAATACATGAAGCGTTTGATATGAATTATGGGACATGAATGGAATTCCTTGTTTTTTTTATTCGGGAGATATATAGACTTAGGCCTGTGTTATGATGCCACGGAGGCCTGTGTTATGATGCCACGGAGGCCTGTGTTATGTTGCCACGGAGGCCTGTGTTATGATGCCACGGAGGCCTGTGTTATGATGCCACGGAGGCCTGTGTTATGATGCCATGGAGGCCTGTGTTATGATGGCACGGAGGCCTGTGTTATGATGCCACGGAGGCCTGTGTTATGATGCCACGGAGGCCTGTGTTATGATGCCACGGAGGCCTGTGTTATGATTCCACGGAGGCCTGTGTTATGATGCCACGGAGGCCTGTGTTATGATGCCAGGAGGCCTGTGTTATGATGCCACGGAGGCCTGTGTTATGATGCCACGGATGCCTGTGTTATGATGCCACGGAGGCCTGTGTTATGATGCCACGGAGGCCTGTGTTATGATGCCACGGATGCCTGTGTTATGATGCCACGGAGGCCTGTGTTATGTTGCCACGGAGGCCTGTGTTATGATGCCACGGAGGCCTGTGTTATGATGCCACGGAGGCCTGTGTTATGATGCCACGGAGGCCTGTGTTATGATGGCACGGATGCCTGTGTTATGATGCCACGGATGCCTGTGTTATGATGGCACGGAGGCCTGTGTTATGATGCCACGGAGGCCTGTGTTATGATGGCACGGAGGCCTGTGTTATGATGCCACGGAGGCCTGTGTTATGATGCCACGGAGGCCTGTGTTATGATGCCACGGAGGCCTGTGTTATGATGCCACGGAGGCCTGTGTTATGATGCCATGGATGCCTTCTATTTTTCTAAATTCGAAAAGTATCTAGTATATTTTTCAGCAACTTCAATCCTTTCAGCCCTAGCTCGTAATATGATACCGTTTGTTTTTAGAACTATTATATTTGTTAGTTCATTTATTTTATTGTTTAAAACATCTAAAAGGCTATTGTTATTTGGAAGGTTTGACATTTATCTATTTTTCTTTAAGACTATTTTCTAAACTGTGATTTATTTTTATTTTCTTTGAAGTATATTTTATAGTTTCATTTCGTACTGGACCTTTTACAAGTTCCCAGATGGTATTTGGATTCGAACTTTTATTTATTTCTGTCATATCCCAAATCGATTTTCTTATTATTTCTTGATATTCATTTTCTAAAATAACACTTTTATTAAGTTTAAGATAGCCTGGATCATACGCTTCATGATCTATAATAATATTAAAAAAACTATTGAGTGGTCCGACCGGATATCAACAGAAATCTTACATTTAGTAAGTGAGTTTAAGATATTTGTTGAAACTAGAAAGTAGTACAATTTGCTATAAATAGGTGGTTTATGATTAGAGTTCTATGTGTAGTGACACGAATCCGGGTTTAATAATTCTCCATATATCATGGATATCGTTATTTTCAATAATTGAATTATTTTTTCTCTTTTATTTTTACTTTTGTTGGAATTTCCTGCTTGTTGTCTTTTAGCGTCTATAATAGTGTTGAAGTCACCGCATATAATAAATGTGTCACTGTCATTATCTATAATAATGTTTTCTAATGTATTTAAAAAGTCTGCATTGTCATTGTTCGGCCCGTATACGTTTAAAAAAAGTGTATTCTTTTTCATTTATCAAAATTTTTAATGACTTAAGTCTACATTCAAGCTATATTTTTGTATTCCACAACGTATATGTGTGAAATCTGAATTAAGAAGGATGCCCACACTGTTTTCACTATTCCCAAAGAAGAACACTTCATTACTCCTATTGTTTTTCCCATATGTTATATGTTGTACATTGACAATGAATTTCGTGTAAGTTGGTTTGACTTTAGATATTCGTATAGCTATTTCTTTTTATATATTCTCCAATACCTTTGAAATTAAAAGTAATAATCTTAAGACTCATTTATAAAACAATAAAAACAATTTCACAAGCATGGAAATAAATGGGTTGTAACATTGTTTCTTACACTATAATGCATACCAAAGACGATAAAGAAGAAAGAGGATAAGAGAAAGAAGAAGAAGGACAGGTTGGAACTTAGTTTTAAGCCTAAATGAGGTTAACCTATTTTTCAAAGATAAACTATAGCTACAGAAAAGCCTTTAAAAATTTGTTAAAACCGTTACTTAAAATTATGCATATGTAACTCATTTCCCACATTCTTTTTTAAATATGTCTTTACAAAAGACATTTATTTTTTTTAATTATGTATTACCAGTATTGCATAACTATTTAAGTATTTATACTTATAATATATAAACATAAGCTAGATGAATATTCATGTTTCAACCCTATATCTATATTAATACGAAGCATTGATTGATTGATTATTTAGCGTCATTTTTATGCCATCGAGGGCTAACAGACGATCAGTTAACCTAACCACTGTTTTCTTGGATTAACCAGTATTCGAGCTCACCCAATCTCCGCAAGTAACTGATAACTTTCCCACTTGAATCAGTGGTGAGAGACGAATGATAATTAGACACAATGTCGTATATCAATCATCACGGAGACTGTTGCCGGGCGGGGATTCGAACTAAGACCCCTGGATTGATAGTCAAGTAAACATAACTGTGTACTACAGTTGTGTGACTAACGAACATCCTTCTACACTCTTATAGAGCCATTGTCACTTTTAGAAAATTCTAACATGAAAATGTATTTCATAATTTTTAAACATAATTTTAAACATAACAAATAATTATCTGTTTATTTAAACATCAATAGTTAAACCAAACCATATTCAACCTATGTTTATATTGTCACATAGAATCAATTCATATACACACTTAACTAGATTTCTACGCACATGTGTATGTACATTAATATATTGCTATTCTTATTTCAGCTGTGCTTATTCAATAAAAGTCGACCCTTTCTTCTTTTAAATGTCTTATAATTCAACATTTTAATATCAGATCAGCATTTAAAAAAATCGGAATTTAAATAACGAGACAGGTCAGAGATCGTAGACCGTAGATCAACATTTAAAATCTAAATGACAGAATTTAAATGTCGAGCCAGGTTTGAGATTGTCGATCAACAATAAAAAAATTCTGAATTTGAATAACGAGCCAGGTCTGAGTCGTAGATCAACATTAAAAAATAACTAAAGTCGGTAATTTGAATGTCAATCCGGGCTTGAGATCGTAGATCAACATTTAAAATAAAAGTTAGAAGACGGATGGAACTTGAATGTCGAGCCAGGTATGAGATCGTAGATCAACATTAAAAAAAGTCGGAATTTGAATAGCGAGCCAGATCTGAGATCGGAGACCAACATTCGAATGTTGTTACACGATTGAAATCCTGTGTCTACATTGACTGTTGATCAACGACCTGAATATTTTCGAATGTTGATCTACGATTGCAGACCTGGGTCTATATTCAATGTTGATATACATCTACAACCTGAGCATTTTCGAATGTTGATCTACGAATGCAAACCATGGTCTACATTCTTTGTCAATCTCAATCTACGACCTGAACATTTTCGAATGTTGATCTACGATTGCAAACCATGGTCTACATTCTATGTCAATCTCAATCTACGACCTGAACATTTTTGAAAGTTGATCTACGGTTACAAACCATGGTCTACATTCTATATCAATCTCAGTCTACGAACTGAACATTTTCGAAAGTTGATCTACGGTTGAAAACCATGGTCTACATTCTATGTCAATCCCAATCTACGATCTGAACATTTTCGAATGTTGATCTACGATTGCAAACCATGGTCTACATTCTATGTCAATCTCAATCCACGATCTGAACATTTTCGAAAGTTGATCTACGGTTGAAAACCATGGTCTACATTCTATGTCAATCTCAATCTACGACCTGAACATTTTCGAAAGTTGATCTACGGTTACAAACCATGGTCTACATTCTATATCAATCTCAGTCTACGATCTGAACATTTTCGAATGTTGATCTACGATTGCAAACCATGGTCTACATTCTATGTCAATCTCAATCCACGATCTGAACATTTTCGAATGTTGATCTACAATCACAGACCTTGGTCTACATTCAATGTCGGTCTACGATTGCCGATCCTCATAGCCAACTTACGCTGCCTAAAAAAAGTCTCTTAAATAGACTTCGCACACATCAAATATCATCTTTGTTGTAAAGAGACAATCTTGTCCCAGTTTCAGTTTTTTATAATGCTATAACTTTATTTCCGTTGATCATTTTGCATTTAAGCCTTTACCAATACGTAAAGGTTTGTCGTGATTTTCAATTGTGTATGGCCATTTAACGTGTAACATATTCAAGGTATCATTTAGAGAAATTGGGGGTTTGAGTTAAGGAAAAGTGAAACCGGCTCCTGAACGATGAGCTTGGACAAATTAAAATGATAATAATAACAGTGTTGTATTCAAAATAAAATAGACTGTAATACTTTTTAAGAAATAAGTATTATTTTGAGAAATCATTCAGCCACGTGTCGCTCTATGTCACTCTAGGTTCTGGGTCAGTATAAACAAAACTACATTTCCCTTGTGTTCATGACAACGAATTTTATAGGTTAGAGATCTTGTTCGGTATAAAGATATTTTCCTTTCATCTCATAAAAATGTTGGGTTTTTATTCGGGTTTATTTACGTTCCAGGAGATTTTACAGTTTTCTCGTCTGATTACCAACTTTTACTAGACACGTAATCAATATGGTCAGACCTCTTTAAAGAAGTTACATTGACCTTTACATGGTAAAATAAAATAAATGGGACATTATACACATGTGTTGCTGATATGTGTGCGTTTGCGCGTGTGTGTGTGTGTGCCTGCGTGCGTGTCTGTGTGCGTATATGCGTGCGTACAGTACATACGATATGAAAATAAAAACATAATATATGTATGCGAATGTGCATGTGTATACAATTTCAAAATGTAACATTTATAACAATATTAACTCGTTTTTTTTTCAAATTTTCGGCTTAGCAGTAATACGCTTTTATTAGGAAATTAGCTTAAATTAATATACACTATGGCTCATCCATTTGTTTAAAACTATCCATCTGCAAAATAACTAACAGGATGAAGGCGTTAGCTGAAAATTTGGGGGAAACAATTATGATAGAGATTGTTATGTATTTACTACGAACAATAAGCAGTTAAAAATGTAAAATGTGTATTCACATCTTTATACATTTACACAAAATTAGGAATGAATCGGCTGCTTTTGATGCGCTTTATTAAAACATGAATGAGAAAGGTATTCAAGAAAAATTATCATCACCGCTAGGCCCACTGGGCGGTATATTCAACGGATCGGTGAACTGTCATGTAAATCACTGGCCTACTGGGCGGTAGATTCAACTGATCGATGAACTGTCATGTAAATCACTGCCCCACCCCACTTCCCCGGCGGTATTTTCAACTGATCGACGAACTGTCATGTAAATCACTGGCCTACCGGGCGGTAAATTCAACTGAACGGTATCGCCAGCGACGAGCTGTCATGTTAATCACTGGCTTACCGGGCGGTATATTCAACTGAACGGTATTAGCGCAAGCGACTTCTAATATTTAGGAGGTATAACAATGTAAACAATGAACTAACACTTATCCCCGGACACCAATTGTTCGTCTGGCGCTGACATAGCGGACCGGTAGAGCGAAATCTTCTGTGTAGTCGACGTAAGATGGCGTCTTGTGGCGTCGTTGTCCATTGGCTGCACTAGCCAAGATCGATCTTTGACAGTTCCTGTCGCTTGAAAATGCTGTCTCAGGCGAACAATTGTCAAAAGATGACAGATGTAGTGGCATCTGACATCGGAAACGCTCCCACAGGCTCTTAGTATACCTTACGCCTCTGGGATGCGTTCAGTTCGGTCAAACGTTTGATAACGTAACGTTAGCTAACATATTTTCATGGACACTGGCCAAACCTCACATTAACACGGAGTACGTGTTAATTTTAGGGAACCAGGCATTAAACGTGTTTGCAGTTTAACTGTGCTGAACGCAGCCCTGACCATTCTTGTTCGGATAAACGTGGCATGTTTAATAAAGCTATGGAAAATTCCGCTTGTGGATTTTCAACATTCCTTTCCACAATGTACATATTAATCAATATTAAAAGTCTGCTTTACTTATAAATTCGAGCGTCACGTGCAAATAGAGAGGAAACACAAGGGATATCTATTGTACAAAAAAATCACTGCCTTTGACCAAGATATTAGCTTGATAAACCATATAACCAATTTTACGAAGAAAAAAAATGGGTGAAATTATTTGAAATTGGTTAGAAACCATTTTAAAAGTTTTGTGATTTAAAGTTTTTCAGTGTAGATTGTAAATCATCTACATTTTCCCCGAAATAGTGTTTGACAACATATCAAAGGGAGACAACCATACATATTATGTTTATTTACTACATTTACGAGTTATCAAACATTATACTGTCTGTTGGTGTAATATGAAAGTTTTTTGCAATTTGTTACCAGAGCGGACACTTTTCCCTCCGTTTTTACTCGGCGCCATAAGCATTAGGTCAGTTGGGTTTCACCACCATGGAATTGCCAGGAAGAGACAGACAGGATGCAGACAACAGATGGATAGATGGTAGAATTGCCAGGGAAATACAGACATATGGAGAATGACAGATGGATGGTAGAATTACCAGGAAGAGACAGACAGGATGCAGACAACAGATGGATCATAGAATTGCCAGGGAAATACAGACATATGGAGAATGACAGATGGATGATAGAACTTGCCAGGATGAGACAGACAGATGCAGAAGATTGACGATAGAAGTGCCAGGAAGAGGCAAACGGATGCAGACAATAAATGGATGGTAGAATTACCAGGGAAATAGACATATGCAGAATGACAGGTAGAATTGCCAGGAAGAGGCAGACAGATGCAGACAACATATGGATGGTAGAATTGCCAAGAAGAGACAGACAACAGATGGATGGTAGAATGATAGAATCGCCAGGAAGACACAGACAGATGCAGACAACAGATGGATGGTAGAATTGCCAAGAAGACAGATAGTTGCAGACAACAGATTGATGGTAGAATCGCCAGGAAGAGGCAGACAGATGCAGACAACATATGGATGGTAGAATTGCCAAGAAGAGACAGACAACAGATGGATGGTAGAATGATAGAATCGCCAGGAAGACACAGACAGATGCAGACAACAGATGGATGGTAGAATTGCCGAGAAGACAGATAGATGCAGACAACAGATTGATGGTAGAATCGCCAGGAAGACACAGACAGATGCAGACTAACAGATGGATGGTAGAATTGCCAGGGAGGAAATACAGACATATGGAGAATGACGGATGGATGATAGAATTTATTGGAAGAGACAACCAGATGCGGACTATCCGATGGATAGATGGTACAAAATAAGACACGTAAATCCAGATACATGCAGACAGACAAATGAATGGTAAAAAGTGCGTGGACAAAGGACAAACAGATGCAGATTGACGGGTTAATGAATTAGGTCCGACCTGGAAGGGTGGATTGGCAACAGAATTTGCATGCAAAGAAAAACAAATGCATCAATTTAACGATAATCTTACAAGTGACGTATGTTACATGATATGTAGATATGTCACCGATCTAACCAATCTTTCATAGGATCCTGTAAGATTAACCAGTACTCGAGCACACACATTGACAACTGTCTCTCTTGAATCAGCCTTCAGAGAAGAATGGCCAATGAGACGCAGTGTTTTATATCAATCATACCAGGAGACTGTGGCCAGTGTTGGGATTCCGAACTCACAGCCCTGGATTGACAGTCAGATGCACTGCTGACTGAACTAACCGGGTCTGGCAAATGCCAGACCATAAACCGATATTTAACTCCTAACTAATGATGTAAGGGGCAACCTAAATATTCTAACCTTCGTCTTTGCTACAGCACAATAATTTTGACAGAAAACACATATAACGGACATACAGACATAATCAAGGTGAACTATTGTTGGAAAAATGTTGTAAAAGTGGCGTTCGGTACAATTAACACAAAACATTCTTTTGTATGGAAATAAGACGTTTAACTATGTCAACATATTGTTTAGCCTTTATATAGATTTGAACTCTTAACACAACACCCTGCTTAACATTCATACATTATTTGAGGGAACATGTCTTATAATACTATACAATATATCCCAACTTTAATATTGCAATACAATGTACATGGCAAACAACACTATACAGGTGCAGAAGTGACACTGCTTATAATGTAACATGGATTTATCTATACTTTCATCAATATAATTTTCAATATTTACTATTAACTTCACACTTCATGGTTACAATTTACCTTTGTATTTATCCTCATCTCGTCCACAAATTTACCGTTATTTGGAAAAAAGGGTATCTGAAGAACCGAGAGATGCTCCCTGGAACAAGTGCTTGATTAAGTAATAGCTACATGGTATTTCTGAGAGAATGAGGATGTAAAGGAAAGATAACAATGTAAATAACCATGAAGAATGTCCTAGCACTCTTACATGTCCCTCTATCCATGTTCCAAGTCTCGTTGGATTCTCTTTCATGCTGAAGGACAAACAGATATAACCGAAAATAAAGTTTGAAAGGGAAAATAGTTTTGTCGATATTCCAGATAGTTATGATTTTTTTCTCTCTTAACTTCCACATATTGCCATCTATTTATGTTCAAAGTTGAGTTGGATTCCTTTCCATACTTTTTACGATAGGCTTTTGGCCAAGTAGCAAAAAGAATGGGGAGATAATAGATTAATGCCATTATTTAAGATAAGAAAGAACGTGTTCTTTAACTCTACACATGAATACATTGCTCTTTATCCATGCCTTCATGGCCTTACTCCTTATTAGCTAAAGAATGTTTTTATAATACACTTGGTTATTATTTCAATTAAAGTCTAACACAAATGGTATTTCCTATTTGGCTCAATATCAAACACTTAGTCTTTAGATGTATGTCTACTTATATATGTATGTCTACTTATAAATGTAATAAACTTCTTGTTATTCAAAACATAAAAGTGTAAATTGTGGAAGTAATTTTAACGGCTTATAAACGTGTATCAATCATGATGTCACCAAGGAGAGACATTGGCATCTTTATCTATTTTTATGAAAGTACGTTATTATTTAAATACTATATAAAGCACAGGTACAAGTAAAAAAAAATATGAAAAAAGTGTTCACTTGTCACTGTGTTTTAAAGGGAATATATCGGGAAAACCTACTATAAATGTCTTTAAAAATAAATTCAGTTTTAAAATGGTTAACATACATCTCATTATCATTAATAAATAAATCTGACTGGCTTTGTTTGTAAAATCTATTGAAATGTGACGCCAATGAAATCGGAGTGGAAAACTTGGAACTAAATTCCCGTTCTAAAAATTGATAGCACTTAAATACTGCTAGATGACTTTCGCATCGTTATTCGGACTCTTTCTAAGATGAAACAATGTTTATAACGCGTTGACCTGTATCACAGATCAAATTTAAATAAAAATGAAATCATGTGACTCATTTGAATACATCACAATAGATGTTGCAATTTTAAGTGGGACATCTAATTTAGTCTAACCTAGGCGGGTAGCCCAAGTTTTGGCATGTTTAAATCGATATACTTTGGCAATACGCGGTCAGTGAGTATATATGTGCATGACATATTGGAAAAACATATTTATAGCCAATTTTAAAAGTTTTCAACAATCCTGATATATTCCCTTTGAAGTACATTTGTATATAAAGATAAAAGTATAAAACAAACAATTTCAAAGTGACCAGTTATAAATTGAAAACCTTGTAAAGGTCTGATAAATAAGCAACAAGGGGGACATTTCGATCCAAGTTCCCTTGCATTGCAAACAGAGAATTTTTTAATGTCACTCTCCTTTAACAAAAACAACAATTTAAAAGTTCATAAAACTTCTGAAACAACCATTTTTTGTTTATAATTCCTTTTACTATTCCAGTTCACAGGTTACATGTGTATTTGACCTCTGAGAAAGTATGCAAACATATATACATACATAAAAGATTTTTCAATAATTGCGAACAGTTGTTTATTTACAAATCAATGGTTGTTTCTTTCCGATAAACACATTCAGCATAAAACGGATAACCACGAATCCATTTAAAAGGTGACGGACAGTAGTATGCGCGCATATTGATTTGTGTACTTCCAAACATTGGCGGTGGAACAGGACCGTAACTCAGACATTACTTATATATACTTAGTTATATACACCGATACAACGACCATAACTCAGACATTACTTATTATATATACTTAGTTACATACACCGATTCAAGGACCATAACTCAGACATTACTTATTATATATACTTAGTTATATACACCGATTCAAGGACCGTAACTCAGAAATTACTTATTATATATACTTAGTTATATACACCGATTCAAGGACCGTAACTCAGACATTACTTATAATATATACTTAGTTATATACACCGATTTATTTTACTTTGACTATGAAACACGTTCTTACAGCTTACAAAACCCATACTTACAGTCTACCTGGGTATAGCTATATGCTTAGTGTTGGTTTTACCAAAAAATTCTTTGCGTGTGTCAATCCACGGGTCGTGAGTTTGAATCCCTGTCAGGAAACAGTCTCCGTGATGACTGATATAAGACATTGTGTTTCATAAGCATTTGTATTGTTCCACTGATATAAGTGGAAAAGTTATCAGGTACTTGTGGAGGTACGATGTGCTCTAGTACTGGTTAACCTTTCAGGATCCCAGGAAACAGCGGTAAGGTTAACTGATTGTCTATTAGCCCTCAACAGCATAAAAATTACGCTAAATATTCAATCAATCAAAATTGAAATAAAGTAAATCAGTTAACTTTATAAGACCTTAGTTTATAGTGAATATGGCCAGTTGAACTTGTCTTATACAAGTAACTAATGGCTATACAAAAGTTACTGCTCTGAAAGTCCGGTAAATTTCCAATAAAATATGCAATTTCTGTCCGAGTAGCCAGGCCCGGTTAGTTCAGTCTAGCACATCTGACTATCAATCCAGGGGCCGAGAGTTTGACGATTGATATGCGATGTTGCCATTTTACTGTCATTTGTCTATCAATGCTTTATTAAGTGGAAATTTTATCAGTGACTTGCAAAGATGGGTGTGCCTGAGTGCTAGTTAACATTCCAGGATCCCAGAAAAGAGTGGTTATTTAGATTAACTCACCATCTGTGAGCCATTGATGGCATTAAATATGGTGCTAGATATTCAAACAATTTAAAAACACAATGAAATATGTGACTTCAAGAGAGCAAACAAAGACAAAAAGTTAACATATTTTATTGCCACATGTTAACATTGTAAATTGTGCATATGAATCATATAATATTATAGACAAAAGGTTCTGTCCAGAAGTTCTATTAACATTAGATACAGCAATATTTGATGATTCAAGGGCATTAACTCAGACAACAATAAGCTTATTAGGGCCAGTGCAGAAAATCTCAAGAGATTTTAGAAATCAAAGTGGAAGTTTTTACCAAAATTCAAATAAATTGCGGATACTAGTGTGCACACAAGGTCGAAATATGCATTTTTTATTTTGATCTGGATTCAATGAAAATATAAAAATATTTGTGCTAGTGTACACAAACTCTTTAAGTTGAGAGAAGGACAGTAAGTTTCGCTTAAGTATTCAATGGACACAGATTAATCAGAAAAAAACAAACTCAGCCTTTGGCTCAGTAGAGCTACATGTATGCAAGCAAAGTGCTTTAAAGTAACAAATAATCCAACAATAATAAAATAATCTGCATCAAGTAAAGCATTGACGTGTAAATATATTTCACTTAAATAGCTGGGCAACAGTAACATGAGAGTGTAAATAAAAATGTAAACTTGAACACAAGCGTGTAAACCAAATTGCAAACATTTAAACATGTGTGTAAACTACATGTAACAGTGGGGGCGTTATGTCACATTGCCAGTGGGAGTGTTAAAATCACTTTCGCCAAAAGATTCAAACCTTACTAGAAGTTGATTTTAAGATAGAATATGAAAGTTGCTGTATCTGCAGCATGGGCTAGTGGTAAAGTGTCCATCTTGAATACAGAAGGTCGTGAATTGCTGAAAGCAACACTAAACACCATAACTTGTTTTATAATACATGTATGAAGAATCAATACAAAAAAGTACTTGTCATGTATACCAAATAAACCAACAATAACGTATCACACACACTTTAATCAAAGGCGCAACTTTAAATACCAATTAACAAGACATGTGATGAATGTAGAAAAAGTTAAAGCTATCATGTATACATACTGATGATGATAAATAATATAACAATATCCCAGAATTCCAATCTCTCTAACCATGTGTTAGAAATAAGCCTGGCTCCTGTTTCACGAAAATACTCAAGTCCTTTTTTTACTTAAATATTGTGTTAAATTTTAGCATGCAATTGAGCATACTATTGGGTTTAAGTAAAATAACATACTTAAGTATTTATTAGTGAAACTGGGCCCGGTTTCACTAAACATCACAAACTGAGATTTTTTTTAACTCAAATATTTCATTTTTTCTAAAAGATTGTTAGAGCTTGAATGACCAAACATAACTGAAATCAGAACAAATCTTTACTCTGGTAAAGGATACCGTGCAAAATGATCAGTATAAATGAAGTTATACATGTAGTATTTCAAAAAGTTGAGTTGAGGAAAATCTCAAGTTGAGATGTTTAGTGAAACTGGGGCCTGGTGCCTACAGTAAGCTTGGCATGTGTCACTTGTCCCGAGATACATACATGTATACTTTTTAACAATATATAATCTGAATAGAATATTCCAATTTAATCTGTGGGAATTAGAATAAATAGACCATCTGGTTTAAATTTCATCAATACTCCAAATGTAAAAAAAAATGGAAATTAGGTATTCAATTACAGAGGTAGGTAAAAGCAAGGAATGAACTATGGTACAGACTGGTAATGTTAATGTATACAGTATTTATGTACTGAAGCGTATCTGTTCAGGTACTGGAAAACTTCATTCAGACAAAGAATATTTTCACACCAACATAACTATCTTTAAAGTAATGGACAATTTCATTCCATACAGTACTTACACACAAACATAACTATCTTTAATGTCATGGTAAATTTCATTCCATACAGTAAACTTACACACAAATATACATGTAACTGTCTTTAATGTCATGGTAAATTTCATTCCATACAGTATACTTACACACAAACATAACTATCTTTAATGTCATGGTAAATTTCAGTCCATACAGTATTCTTCCACAGAAACATAACTATCTTTAATGTCATGATAAATTTCAGTCCATACTGTATTCTTCCACAAAAACGTTACTATCTTTAATGTCATGGTAAATTTCATTCCGTACAGTATTCTACCACAGAAACATTACTATCTTTAATGTCATGGTAAATTTCAGTCCATACTGTATTCTTCCACAGAAACATAACTATCTTTAATGTCATTGTAAATTTCATTCCATACAGTATTCTTTCACACAAACATAACTATCTTTAATGTCATGGTAAATTTCATTCCATACAGTATTCTTTCACACAAACATAACTGTTTTTAATGTCATGGTAAATTTCAGTCCATACAGTATTCTTCCGCACAAACGTTATTGTCTTTAATGTCATGGTAAATTTCAGTCCATACAGTATTCTTCCATACAAACATAACTATTTTTAATGTCATGGTAAATTTCAGTCCATACAGTATTCTTCCACACAAACAAAACTGTCTTTAATATCATGGTAAATTTCAGTCCATACTGTATTCTTCCATACAAACATAACTGTTTTTAATGTCATGGTAAATTTCAGTCCATACAGTATTCTTCCACACAAACATAACTATCTTTAATGTCATGGTAAATTTCAGTCCATACAGTATTCTTCCACACAAACATAACTATCTTTAATGTCATGGTAAATTTCAGTCTATACAGTATTCTTCCATACAAACATAACTGTTTTTAATGTCATGGTAAATTTCAGTCCATACAGTATTCTTCCACACAAACAAAACTGTCTTTAATGTCATGGTAAATTTCAGTCCATACAGTATTCTTCCATACAAACATAACTGTTTTTAATGTCATGGTGAATTTCAGTCCATACAGTGTTCTTGCATTTTCAGCTGTAAATATAAGCGGTACACTGTTAAAGAACCTTAACTTTTAAATTTCAAATAGATTTTTACACTTTTTTGTTAAAACAATTGCTTCAGTATATGGGTAAAAAAAAAGACTGGGTGGGCATATTACTCGACATGTCAGTAAGATATTCAGTTTGGTACTGGTAACTCTCCATATGACCAACTTAGTAACGATTTTAGAACTTTATTTTAAGATATTCAGATGATAAAATTGCAGAAATTTAGAAAAAAAAGTTTTTAAGGTGTTTGAACTCACTCGTTAAATTGTATAAAATAAGATTATTAAATAGTGACAGTGAGATTTACTGTAACATTTTACAGTGTTTCACTGGTAAATAAAGTGTAATGCAGATTTCAACAACAAAAACCCCATGGTCAATTGAGAATAAAGCCGAGTTTGACAACAAAAAACCATGATCAATTGAGAAAATTACCTAATTTGACCACAAAAATCATGGTCATTTGTGAATAATGCTGAGTTCGACAACAAAAAACCATGGTCAGTTGAGAAAATTACCTAATTTGACCACAAAATCAAGGTCATTTGAGAATAATGCCGAGTTTGACAACAAAAAACCATGATCAATTGAGAAAATTACCTAATTTGACCACAAAAAACCATGGTCAATTGAGAATAATGCCGAGTTTGACAACAAAAAACCATGATCAATTGAGAAAATTACCTAATCTGACCACAAAAAACCATGATCAATTGAGAATTATGCCAAGTTTGACAACAAAAATCCATGATCAATTGAGAAAATTACCTAATTTGACCACAAAAATCATGGTCATTTGAGAATAATGCCGAGTTCGACAACAAAAAACCATGGTCAATTGAGAAAATTACCTAATTTGACCACAAAAATCATGGTCATTTGAAAATAATGCCGAGTTCAACAACAAAATCCATGATCAATTGAGAAAATTACCTAATTTGACCACAAAAATCATGGTCAATTGAGAATAATGCTGAGTTCGACAACAAAAAACCATGATCAATTGAGTAAAAATTACCTTATTTGAGCACAAAAAAACATGGTCAGTTGAGAATAATGCTGAGTTCGACAACAAAAAACCATGATCAATTGAGAAAATTACCTAATTTGACCACAAAAATCATGTTCATTTGAAAATAATTCCAAGTTCGACAACAAAAGACATCGTCAATTGAGAAAATTACCTAATTTGACCACAAAAATCATGGTCATTTGAGAATAATGCAGAGTCTGACAACAAAAAACCATGATCAATTGAGAAAATTACCTAATTTGACCACAAAAATCATGGTCATTTGAGAATAATGCCGAGTTCGACAACAAAAAAAACATCGTCAATTGAGAAATTTATCTTATTTGACCACAAAAATCATGGTCATTTGAGAATAATGCCGAGTTCGACAACAAAAAACCATGGTCAATTGAGAGAATTACCTAATTTGACCACAAAAATCATGGTCATTTGAGAATAATGCTGAGTTCAACAACAAAAAACCATCGTCAATTAAGATTAAAACTGCTTTAATATCTATGAACACAATTCATAATGCCACTTGAAAAAAACAAACCATGCAGCATTTTGCGTATTAACACTTAAACAAGAGGCCCAAGAGGGCCTGAGGACGCTCTTGAATTTTAGATAGAAAATATAAATCTTTTGTATAGTCTCCTATGCAATAGAAACTTCCATGTGAAGTTTCAGTTTAATTGGCCTAGTGGTTTCAGAGAAAGTGCTGCTAACAGACGACAGACAACAGACGACGGACGACAGACAACGCGCCATCACATAAGCACTTCTGGTCTTTCGCCAGTAGAGCTAAAAACATGCAGCCATCTATTTCACATGAAGCTTATACCAAGTTAAACTTAAATGCAAAGTACACTGAGAGCGTTTGAGAGTCTCCATATAGTCCACTTCCTGGGTAGTACCAGTACTGCATGTTGTTTTCAAGAAGCCATTAGGTCGGATCTGAGATTTAACCTGCAACCTTTGACCCGAACCAACAACCTATCCAACACAAATCCTCACGGATTATTGCTAAGTTTGGCCCATTTTAATCACAAATGTCAAGGTCATTCATCTTTAAATAACAAATACCTGAGTATTTTTCAATTTAATTAAAATTCAGGCAGTGGTATTTCCAATTTCGTTTTCAAATATCAAGGTAATTTTTTTTTACATTCAAATCAAACACCTGGATATATTGTCATTCAATATTAACGTACACAAATATATTTTACATCTTATAAATAAAAAATAAATGCAGTGGTGTTTTACATATACATGTATATGATAAACAATATTGAATTTTACATTTAAATCACAATTGCCCTGGTAATTACACATTCATGAGTGGTATATACAAGTTTCTCATTTTCAAAAACATATGAGTTAACAAGACAGCAAAAATTTATATTTTATGAAATAAATTTGTTTTTTTATATTACAACAACTTTTTTTTATCTTTCATAATATTTTTAAAAGAAATAAAAATATATTTTATTACTTAAAGGGACAGTTCAACAGATATATAATTTATAGTTTTATTCCAGATATAGCTTTAACAAAAGCCTAATACCCTATTATAAGGCTGAAACCTGGACCCCGAACAACAGTTAATTAATTCTCTATCTTTCTGTCAAATGGAAAGAAATGGCAATATAATAATTATATATATATAATTTTGAAATAATTCTGACCTACCACAGTCTATTAATAGACATTTGGTCCCATTAGTAAGAGGGTTTAATGATTAATCATTTTAAAGCATGCAGGAACTTTTACTTGTTACATGTAGCCAAATGGTTAATACAACAGCAAACAATTTGAATAATGGACCATAAACAGAACTTAACATAATTCATGATGAACTAGAAATTGATTTTTGGTGAAAAACCCAGTGTCCGCCTCTGGCATACAATTGTTAACATTATCTTAAATATATTTGTTAATGTTCAAACTTGGCAAGTTTTATGACTGTAAAATCATCAAACACGAACAGAAAAGAGAAATATGATTGTTGATTCACTTGACAAGATTTTTAATTCCAAAAATGGCTGCAACTCAGTAGAAAAACATTCCTCAAACCAGATCATATAAGGATATGAACAACTAGAACTTATGACCAGATGTTGTACAGAAAAAAAAATTTCAAAATGGAAAGGAGCCATTGAGTAGCCAAAAATCATCGAACCTGAATACAAAAAGGAAAGTGCGCAACTAAACCTTACACTTAACCTTCCAAGCAAGTTTGGGCTAAATCTAACCACAGATGGGGGAGGGGTATTTATCCTTAAACAAGATTTTGTGACAGACAGATAATTGGAAAACAAAAATATTTTAAATTTTTAGTCTGTCTCTGTCTGTCTGTAACAATTTGTAATACATGACTACATATATGTACATACATATAATTTGATATTTCAACGAGATGTTGAGTGGAGCCAAGTCAACAAATAGGTGTAATGACTGAAACACCGAAAAAATATATCTACAATGTAATATACAAAATATACAACCATAAAAGAGAATATTGCATCCGTATATTTGGAGGGGCAATAGGGCAATATCTCTGACCTATACAAAAGGTCAAAAAATGAGTGCAGCTTATACAAAATACAATTATGCATGAAAATAAAGTCACCTTAATGCAGTAATATTTAAATGCGAGTTTAAACCTTAAAAAATACAACCTAGCATTTTTTTGTTTATCTTAAACAAACAAAAATGAGGTAAACATTTACAATCTAGGAATGAATCTTTAAAAATGTATTGATATTGTTTATACATATTTACATTTAACTGCTGTATGCATAAGGATAACTTAGTTATATGAACTGCCTTATTTACCTTTATATCGTCTTAAAAGTTAAATTAATTTTTTTGCTTACACTCATTATTGTACATCGCGTTTAAATAAACAGTATATTCATTCAGTGTCTGTACTGAAACAGTATGAACTGAAAAATGTATTTACGTACATTTACTGAAACAGTGTATATACTGAAACAGTGTATTTACTGAAACAGTGTATGTACTGCAAAATGTATTTACGTGCAATTACTGAAACAGTGTACATACTGAAAAGTGTATTTATGTGTATTTACAGAAACAATGTATGTACTGCATAATGTATTTACATGTTTTTACTGAAACAGTGTATGTACTGAAAAGTGTATTTATGTGTATTTACTGAAACAGTGTATGTACTGAAAAGTGAATTGACTGAAACAGTGTATTAACTAAAAGAGTGTATGAACTGAAAAGTGTATTTTCTGAAAAGTGTATTTACTGAAATAGTGTTTTTACATGTATTTACTGAAACAGTGTATTTACTCAGTATATGTACTGAAACAGTGTATGAACTGAAAAGTGTATTTACTGAAATAGTATATTTACATGTTTTTACTGAAACAGTGTATTTACTCAGTATATGTACTGAAACAGTGTACTGAACTGAAAAGTGTATTTACTGAAAAAAGTGTATTTACTGAAACAGTGTATTTATATGTTTTTACTGAAACAGTGTAATCACTCAGCGTAAGTACTGAAGCAATGCATTTACTGAAACAGTACACTCAGTGTATTTACTGGGGTAGAACATAACAGCTTTTAAGTAAAGCTATCACTTATCTGACGTTCCCAGTTATAGCAATTAACTTTTTATATATTTTTATTATTTTTTCTATGTGATGGTCTATCCAGTGTCAAGGTTACGAATTTAGGTTCATTATATTTGTGTTACAATAAGAAATCTGGCCACACCTGTTTCTTTGTCACAGAGAAGTGGCATGCTCTTTGTCCATCTCCTCAAATAAAGCACTCTGGCCACAGCTCTATTTTTGTCACAGAGAAGTTACATGTATATCATGTGATACTGCCACGACACGCTATCCCAATATACATGTAAAACTGGAACACATTTAAGCTTGCCACTGTTATATTAATGGTGGCTTTTCTGACTGAAGTACATAAGTGGTGCCACTGTTAGCTGTAGAAGGTAAGAACACTGGTCTGGTTGCCTCTAAGAAGAAGAATTGGTGGCATACCACGTGTCAATGTCTCTAGCCACGCACAGTAAAGGCTGCTTGAACATGTGCCCTTACGTGGCACTGGTAATGTCCTGTAATAGAGAACAGATATAGACAATATTTATATCCAAACAAGAGACATACACAGGTGATACTTGTGCCACATACAATTTTAATATGAAAGGATATACGAGCATCATATATAACTCCAATCAGAAATCTCTCATAATTGAATCATAACATACTAATGTGTCAGTTGACACGAATGTCCCTACTTTTGATCAGAAACAATTTTTTAATGAAAAACCAGTTGAACTCAAATATTGAACTTGACCTGAATTTTATAAGGCTGTCTTTAAAAAAACAAACTTGTTTGCCATGCTCCTACCTACTCACTCAAAACTGCAGTTAACAAAACTTTTTCATTGCCTTTCAAAGTGTTCAATTTTTTTTCATGGTTTCTGTCCGTTTTTCTTTAAAGTGACTATGCAAAATCAAAATCTGACCCCAAAAAAATAGCTAGCTACCTTCCTACATGAAAAATACTGAGTCAGAGCACAGCAAACAAACATTTTTTTAAAGATGGTCTATACAGGTACACATAATGTATTAAATAAAGATAAAGACTCCTTCACAAGTTAATCATTGGAAACCAATTTATTACTATAAAAACAAACAAAAGAACAATGTCCCTTCACCATTGTTCAAATGACGTTGGTATAAAAAGGTGATACATATGATTCTCATAGGGTTTATATGTGTACTGTATCATTCTGTATCATTTCACACGAGATACATGTATGGCTCAATTGCCAGTGTAGCACGTGAAGGATAGCAACACAAATATATATTGAATACTAATTACATACAGAAATACTGACATTATGGAATGATAAAAGGCCAAAATCTGGTGCATCAAACTTTGCTGTTTCATTTGTTTTCTTTAACAGTTTTAAATTTTGCAAATACTTCGGGAAGAAATATTTTAGATAAAATGTTTTCAATGTTGGCATGTACCTTATACTACATGTACATTGGAGAAGACATTTCAGATTGATTGTTTTTCTCTGATAGTATATTCTTAACATCTCAATAATATATATTCAAACATTGCCATTTTGAACTGAAAGTTTTAAGAAGTTTTGATGTGTCTACAATAAATCACCACTTTTCAGAACTGATATGTATTATATATTTTCTATATATTTGTATTTCTATTTTGCCAATAAAACATCTCTTCCAAATGATTGTATACACAATAAATGTGACTGGACAAGTAAAACTGAGCCTGCATGTACATCAAAAATAAACAGAATGTGAAACTTGTATGACATATATATATATATATATAGTCCATCTATCATATATTACACAAAACAACAGAGAAATAGTTCCTAAATACTAAATATTTTCATGACAGGTTGTTGAGCAATAAAAACAACTTACATGACAATCAAGGATGATTCCATGGAATGCTCTTGGAG
This sequence comes from Panopea generosa, assembly GCA_029582155.1. NCBI lineage: Eukaryota > Metazoa > Mollusca > Bivalvia > Adapedonta > Hiatellidae > Panopea > Panopea generosa. The sequence continues at coordinate 20,726,250 of CM055906.1, read as the reverse complement.
GAGTTCACGCAGTCGCATCTGACGATTTGTCTAAAACAGGGAACAAATGTGAACAGGTCAAAATAATATAACATTCCTATTTTATTATGGAATATTTAAACCACAAAATAACACTTATAAATTATAGATTTGGTGAAACTCACGAGACATCCATCAAATTTTGAGTTAAGTACTATTCAAAATGTTAAACCTCCATGAGGGGAATTCTGTTCATGTATTGTTTAATGTCCACTTCCTCGGCATTTTACACTAAACTAACTGATTAAGTATTTGGCATAATTTTTATGCCATCCAAGGCCTAAAGACAATCAATTAACCTAACAACATTTTCCTGGGATCCCGGAAGATTAACCAGCACTCGTGCACACCCATCTACGCAATAAACTGATCATTTTTCCACTTTAATCAAATGACAATGAGACAATGTTATTTATCAATAGTCACAGAGTCTGTGCCCAGACGGGAATTCAAACCCAAGACCCCTGGATTTATAGATGCGCCACCAACTCAGCTTACCAGGCCGGCAGGTTATACTAAATGAAACTGAATACATTGAACTAAAGTCTTAAAAAATCGGGGCTGTTAATTCAATAGATGTTTGAGGTAAGACTGTCATGTTTAAGGTACAAACCTTTTCCTTGAGAAGAAGCATCTCATCCTCGGTTGTCTTCCAGGGATATTGATCAAGTGTCTCACCATTCTCCTCATCCAGTATCAAGCCTTCCAGCAACTCGTTGAACTCTTTCTTGCTGAAATATTGGACAAGTAATTAATAGCTTACACTTACCTATTTTACTTTGATTGTAAGACAAGTTATTACAACTTAGACAAATCACGCTCAAAATCTCCCTTGGTAGAACCAATACTAAGCATATGCAGGTGAAGTGTCTTGCCCAAGAACATCACACATAGCTGTGGCAGAGGATCAAACTCACAGCCCTCCAATCCTGGGTCCAATACTCTACCACTAGACCATGCCTTCCACATACTTATTTGAAACTTATTAAAATTTACTATACAATCGTCATTTTACACTCTGTGTTAATGAAAAAGGTGCCATCATTTGAAAAACCAGAAGTCTGGGTCTCAGATTATTTCTGTTAATCAGTTGAGGGTAATAATGAATGAATCTTACCAGCATACCAACACATAAAAGGTTATTATGTTACGCTAATACATTTACTATTTACTATTTTAATGCGCTATCTAGAGTGGTTCTGATTAATTGTGACATAACATAATGTACTAGATCTGTACAAAATCTACCAATGTGTGCCATGAATGGTGGTCAAAGTGGTAACCACCCTAAAACATGTACTGCCATGTCATTACAAATGCATATCAATTTTAATGTTTGTAAAGTCCATGAAGTTATCACTTTTATTATTATACTTATTAACTATTCTACATCATTATCAATGCTTCAATATGATATTACAAAATAATAAATGAATCACCTCTTGTCTGTTGGCAGCTTGCCAATGTCTGTGATAATCTTCATGTCCTGACATTCTATCCTGAACTTGCTCAACAACTGGGCCATCCTGAAATAATAGTCCAATCAATTAACTTCAGGACCCGAATCTAATAATTACATTTTGTTTGAAAGTAGTTTTGAAGTAAAAGTCGAGTGTTTTTTTGCATTTTTTTTATAAAACTACTCTCTCTGCTCTACACATTAGGTGCACCTTGTTTCTGGCCATTTTTTAACCTGGGCGACAGCGGCTAAGCGGCTGTATTACTTGTTTGTAGCTGGGTATGTAATCGCAAATCCTCTGTTCGCCCTGATTTTTTATTCAGAATTGTGCAAACATTAGTTAGAACACTTACTGTTTCTGTTCTCTGACCAGTTCCCCTCTCTTGGTACCTGCAGTAAACACCCGAAGTCCACAATTCCTCCACTGTTGCTTTGTTTGTAATATGTAAGGAACTAACAATGTTAAACCTGAAATCATACAAATGTAGGATCACAAGATAGTCATATCTGGACACTGTTAAATATACATGTACTGACAGAAGGACACTGTTATATATACATGTACTGACAAAAGGACACTGTTATATATACATGTACTGACAGAAGGACACTGTTATGAACTGATAGAATGACACTGTTATATATACATATACTGACAGAAGGACACTGTTATATATACATGTACTTACAGAAGGACACTGTTAAATATACATGTACTGACAGAAGGACACTGTTATATATACATGTACTGACAAAAGGACACTATTATATATACATATACCAACAGAATGACACTGTAATATATACATGTACTGACAGAAAGACACTGTTAAATATACATGTACTGACACAAGGACACTGTTCTTTATACATGTACTGACACAAGGACACTGTTTCTATATACATGTACTGACAGAATAAACAAACACCAGTTAATTTCAGAGCCACATTAATAAACTATTGTAAGCGATATTTACAGTTTTATAATGGAAATTTTCCACGGTACGTAGTATAGGGGAAAATATATGTCTCAACATAATGAGAAGCAAATTCACATGCTTTTGTGGCAAATATGTGGTCACGTGATTTCTGGCGTATGTTTGCACAGGGCATTTATGTTAAGATAAATCAGTTCTAGTCGAGTCTTCGCGCAGGTAACATCTAGTCTAAAAATGCTATTCGAATTATTGAACATGCAAGTTAAGAGAACGTTTGAACAAGATCCGTAGTTCCATTGTTTTGAGGAATAAGTGCAGCATGCCAAGGATGTATGTTTCTGCTTCCCAAGAGGTTCGGTTTTTCGCATGCGGCTTGTATTCTTATGCTAACAAATAACGTGCATTTAATTGTTGGTAACAAGGCAAGCAAACCAACATATTCCATGTATTAAGTTCACTTTATAAAGAAATGATTGACATAACGTGTATATATTCAAAGTATAAAAGGCAAAAGCTGAAAAAGACTTAAATGGAATGGTTGCTGATCAAGTTTTTTGTGAACTATGATTATTTCAAATATCATACCTAGAGAAATGTATAATGTTATATGTATTACCAAATAAGTTATATATTGTGTATATATCACGTGCTAGATGTTATAATAAAGCGCATGACTCGTACAATGCAAAAGGTGTTTTATTGGATTTTGATGGGAATTTAGGTTGAGACTAGTTATGTAAAGGTATTTCATTAATAATTTTGTCAATATGATCATTATTAATGAAATACCTTTACATAATGTTCTAAAACTGTAAATTTCACTTACAATAGTTTGAAAATGTGGACCTGAATTTAACCCGGCATTTTTATATCCTTCCAGTGTAACTGTTTGTCAGTTGAATACAAGCAGCACTTTGTTAAACATAACATTTACATTTTTACTGCAATCGGCCTAAATAACTATACAGATTAATAGCATTGCAGCTGGGTGGAGCTAAAAAGGACCAGTTTACAATTCATTGGTTGCACAATTTTGTTTTGCTGGTGAGACATCACGTTGCTGTTAGCTTCAAGTGACGTTTGCTGCAAGTTGCCCTACAAATGTGTGCACTTATTCAGTATGTTGACAACATCCTCATTACATTTATGACAATGGCTTTGCGGTTTAATATGTAAACATGTAATTTGCTTTTTAAATATCAAAATGGCAAAAAAACATAACAGTTTTATCTAAAATATGTGGAAAATGTAATGTAACTATAGTGATTAAAAGACAAAATAAAAGCCAAATTTTGAGTTTTCATCATGTGATGAAAACTTGAGCCTAGTTTAATGTTGCCGAGAAGCCTTTCAGGCTTCATGAACATTAAACTTGCCGAATGTTTTTCATCACATGATGAAAACTAAAAATAGGGCTTTTAATCCTTAAGTAAATGAAGATATGTTCTGGTAACTCCTCTCCTTTTGATAAATGTAAATATCAATTTTTGAATATAACCATAGAAGAATCTACCATTTATTTTAAATGCAGTGCAAATATTTTCCTAATTTATTTGATTAAACCAATATCATTAAATTATGTGCGTACCCATTGTGCAGAGAACCATCTAGTCTGAAAAGAGTGGAAACACTAATTCACATACAAAATGTCAGAAATAACTGTTGAGTAATTAATTACACACACTATATATTTGATAAACCAGGTGAACATAAAAATGATTGACAAATTACCTCCATCATCAAACAACCACCATACATCTATTGTTCCTTTTTGCTTCTTGGAAAACAAAACATTGGAGTCAATCTTCGATAAACTATGAGAAAAGCTTTTACTAGGATCTTCAGGGCTCTGTGTTTCAAGATTTTTGGGTGGAGTTTCAATTTCTGGGGTGCTGTCTCGTCTACCTGGTGTAGGCGGCGGACTTTCTTCTTCCATTGCTGAGAAAGAAAAAAGGAGATTGGATTATTATTGTACGAGTTAAAATGAACTCCATTCCAACTTCAGCTGATTCTTCGCAGCATTTTGACAGCTCAATGCAACACTGGTCTATTTCCTTATTTATTTATATGTAGATAACACAGTGTTGCACTGAGCCCTAATTTATAAATAATATACAAATTATGGTAAACTAATAAATATGTAGTATATTACAAAATTTAGTAGAAGAGTACAAATTAACATGTGTTAATTTTTATTTATAAACTCTTGATTCATTAAAAAGTGAAAAAGTTATATTCATGCTGTGAATGGGAAAAGAATTAATGTTACAAAATATTAAATCATTACAAATGTATTTAGTATAACAGATAAATAATGCACACATTAAGAATTGACCAATAACTAAATCTTATTACCGGTATTACATTCCATGTGCTACTGCTAAAAACTATTGTATTTGGTATATTTTTGTTTACAAGTTTGAATATTTAGCATCATTTTTATGCTATTCAAGGGCCAACAGATGATCAGTCAACCCCACTACTCTTTCCTGTGATCCTGGAAGGTTAACAAATATTCGAGCATACCCATCTCAGAGGGCTTTGACAACTTTCCCACTTACATATTTATGGTTTGATTTAGAACATCACACCAGTGCTCACTGGGACAAGACAATGTGTCATATTACAGTATTTCAGTTTGCGGCATTTGCATAATATGGATTTCTGTGCTTGGCGACTTTTTCATTTTGTATAATTTAAATCTACTTCTCTTGAAATGCCTCTAAGGGTTAATGATGTGGCAGGGGATATGACCACATTAGAGGCAACCTCTTGTACCCCTTAAATTAGTATGCAATGCTTATTTTAAAATGATAAGAGTAAAAATGAACATTCTTATCAAATTGCCTTTTAAAACAACCTAAGCAACACTGAAATTGAGAATAACCAATGCTTATTTTACCCCTCAATGTAAGTTTCAATGCTTTATTCAGAAATGCCAACGCTTAAATAGCCGCCAAATAGTGCTTATCTGGAGCAGTGGGTATTATAACCTGAGCTGACAACATGACACAGCTTCAGGTAGCAATGGTATATCTATAATCCTTTCACAAGCAAATTGTAGAAAAGCACAGTAACATACAGTACCTCCTTATGTAAAATGCAACATATTAAACCTTGGTTGGTCAGTTATCCGTAACATGTAAGTTGAAGTATAAGATACCCAAAGGATTTCCATTTCTTTTGTACCTTTACGTCTCTTTTAAACAATTCTATAGCAGTAAAATATGAAAGTGCAAAAACATTTAATTTTGTTAACAGGCCATGCAGTGAACTGAACAACACTTGTGCTGTAATTAGGACATTTATCCATTAGGTGAAACAGCCAATGCCAATGATACAGCACTCTGCCGCTCTGTCCTTGGAATCTCTCTCACTGACAGTGTAAGGCCAGAACAAAACCCCTGTGTTTTGAGTTACCCAATGGACCCTTAAATTGAGTCATAATGCTAATGTCTTTTGTCTTCAACATTTTTTTTTTCAAAATGCAAAAGTATGAAAAAATGTTGAGCGATTCTGCTCAATGTGTCAAAAAATAAAATTTGTATTGCATCTTATTGATATACTATCATAATTAACTTTTTAATAGAATAGAAATTAATTTTTTTTTCTGACATCTCCTTCCTTGAAATAAAAATCAGAACAAAAAAAAAATAGTAAAGAAAAAATTGCCAGCCTACCTTCCCTATTTTATTTGGTTAAGTAACCCAAACACAACTGTCTTTTTTCTGACCTAATAGATAATATATTCAATCATTCATTAGGTTTGTGGTTGAAAGACAAACATGAAAATAACCATCTCAAGAGAATAGATGATTGAAATGTCACTGAATAATGTTTTCTTATGGCTTCCATAACATGTTTAACTATTTTCCAACAAAATTTCTGGTGGGCTTCTTGGAGTTCAAAAAAAGAAAATACTGCTTTTTCACTCACAAGTCTTATAATTACAAAAATACAGTGTTTTATTTATTTACACAATAGTTTCTACTAGTATTATCAATAAAAATAAATCAATCCTTCTTTCATTCCCAAAAGAAAATCTCACTTTCATGTTAATCCTGCGCACAACTAAAATTAAATACTTGCAAACTGTACAGTCATGCCAATGATAAAAGTGCAATGATTGACGTACTTAAATATTTTGTGCAATTTTGTAATTTTGGAGAAAAAAAATGCAACAAAAACATTTTAATAGTGTCTGATCCAAAGATAAAAAACAAACAAAAGAACAAAGCTTTTTTCACATGAGTTATCTACCTTTGGCCACCGTCAACTTGTTATGTAACAAGTCAAACATTTTGGATATTGTCAAATAGCTGAGGGCAGACAGACGTTGTTGTATGGAGAGATCAGCTGCACAAATAAAATATATGAAAACTGAATCTTCTATTTAGTCAATATAAATTACTACATCACTGACTTATTTAAAAGGTACAATGGACTTTCCAACATAATGATAATATATTATATTCAACCAGGGCTGTTTTATCAAAGAAACACTGTTAGACAGGCATGCAAACTGTTCAACATAACATAAAACTCATAAAATGCTGTTGAACCTGTGGTCAGTCAAGGGAAAAAGCAAAAGTGAGCTTTAAAGATAGGTTATTGCTTAATAGAGGTAAATTTACTGTGAAGACATAGAAATTGGAAATAACAAATGTGGCTGCTTAAGACAAGTGGCTGCTCAATAGAGGTGACTGCTAACAGGTTTGACTGCATGTCTCTTTAATAAATAACAAATCTTTATACTGTTTACTTATAGAAGGAAAAGAAAATCACTAATTTTAATGATAGAAATATCAAGGAAGCTGCATGTCCTTCAGTATTCAGTTTTGTTATATTCATCAGTTCGGTGGAGGCCTACATGGAGTTCATGTTGCAGCTACAATATTATACCTTGTCAATCATAAACAAAGTATATATTTTGTCTAGTGTTTGTGTTAGTGGCCATATTGAATTGCATAAATGTGTAGCAACAGAAAACATAAATTGTTAAAGACCCTTCCTAACAACCATTACACAAGCAAATTTGATTAAAATCTGTTCAGTAGTTTTTGAAGAAAGAAATTCTGGACAACAGAATGGACAGGACAGAAGGATGTATGGATAAACAAACAGACAGACAGAGATGTATTGGATGGACAGACAGGGGCAAAACTTGATGCTCCTTTACCATTGTTTGAATGGCAAGGCAAAAAAATGGTGATAGGCAACATTACATTATAAATGACAACAATTATACATTTAGATCAGAATATCCCACTGTTATCCTTCTACTCATAATACTGGAACAGGAATTAAAGAACTATTGATTGGTAGGAAGGTATTCAAAGATTTAAAGTTAAGCAAGCTTTTAAATGATAGCAGCATGAAAAACCTAACATTTTTAAAACTTATCAACTCAAAAGTCTAACACCAACAGAGAACCTTCACAATTTTCAATCCATGCTACATAAATAATTAGGGAAAGGTTCATAATTATATCAAATTTTTCATTAAAATCCAAATCTTATATTAATTCACTCAAAGTTGTTTTGAATAGACAAAACGTGGGGCAAACTAATCTGAGAGAATATTGACAGGTTTTAGTAGGTAACAAACACAAATAAACATAAACAACAACAGAAAAGTAAATACTAATACTAATATCATTGCGAGTAATACAACAACAAATGCAACAGGTCAGAGATGGAGTTTGTGGGACTAGTATTAATAAATGATATAGATGTTGATAATGAGCTTAGAGCAATTATTACACAGAAAGCTGAACTGAAAAATAAAATTAAATAATCAATTCAACCAAAGACTGCATAAAGAGAGATCCAGAAATTAAAGCCGTTGTTCCATGTGCAATATAATGTGTCATGCATCATTACAGTCACGAATGCTTTGTCACTAAATGAGAGACCTGGGAAAATTGATTGATACTCATAACTGTATAAAAAGGTTACATAATAATCCTATTGTCTGCTCTATATGACAACTAAGGGTATGCCATCAAACTTAATAAGGTGGAAATCAGGTTAATTAGGTTGAATTGGTGTGATAATATAAGTATCTTACATGGGTTTGAGGTGCGGATCCGTCCTAAGAGATAACTGTTTGGCAGTAAAAAGGCTCTGCCAAAACAGTAAGCCCAAGTGATGGAATTTTCCATCCACACTGAAAACCACATGAAAAATACTTTTTCTTACATACAACCCTAACTATAGGAGCTTTAAAGATTTTCTATTCTGTATAATTTTTTTTATAATAGTGCAAGAATAACAAAGTATGAATGAATGAATATGTAATAGCACAAGGTTTTTATGTATGAAAATGTTATATGGCGTTACCTCATAGCACGAGAAGGGTATCATGAGCACATGCAGGGGGTGTAGGATGATGAAACATACACAGTCAAAAGATGCCAAGTATGCAAAAGTTCTTGCAAAAAAAAAAAATAGCTTAACTGGATGGATTTAAATGTTATTCATAAACAATTAACAATGAATATTATATAACTATAAACTACACTTCTTGCTGATCATAAAACCGTGATCTAAGATATCTGTCAACGGCTATAGTACATAACCTTGATTCACATCATACTTTTTTAGTATAAGTAACATTTAATAAACAACAGGGTCATGTTATAAAGAACCATGTTATAAAGAACCAAAGTTGCCAAAGTTTGTGGTAAAGTTATTAACTTTATCATTTCAAAACCTGTAAAAGGAAGTTAAATACTAGATAATTTAAGCTGCTTTGATATAAAACAGCTTTTTAAATAAGTTATATAGGGAAGTCAGGAAATTAACGATGACGTTTGACTTTCAAATGGCTACTGGTGACAAAAGTAAAGAAGAACATTGTTTTTTATCCAACTGGCTTGGCTATAATACTGGTTTTATGGATAACTATAACAAGTAACATACTGGTACATCATATAGCTAATTAACACTTTGTGACAGTGAAAATGGGAGCTATTGGATCTTAAAACAGTTAAATATGAAACTACAGAGATATGAATATATTAAAAAACTCATTGGGTGATAAAAGGGTATTACAACATGTCAACTATGGTATGCAGAACACATAATATAACACATGGAACAGCAAGTTAAAATATCACGGTGACAACATACAAAATTAAATAACCACGGACGTTGCCATGCTTACCTTGCTCCCGAGAGGGAGTCCTTAAGAAAACTGCAGTTAAATTAGTCAAATATGCAATCAACTAAATCTCAACTTATAGTGGAAGTTAATCAAATTATTAGAACCACACCTAAATCAATCAAATATGCAATTAAAAGAACAAACTGAGGGTGAACAAATAATTCATAGCGAATCTTACAACATGTCAGAATGGTTGTAAAATAATTCAAAAGATCAAAAATATCATTCAAACAAAAATGCAGAAAAATAAAAGTAATCTCATTCTATTTGCTTGATCATTGTGTTGTACATTAAAGGGTTTCCTCCCCTTCTCTGTACATTAATGTTATAATAAAACTGAAGCAAGTGCATAATGAATACATTCCAATAAGTACATGTACTGGTATTAAGAATATCAATAGATAAAACAATATGTTTTAGAAAGTAAGTTTATAATCAAACCCAGTTTCTGTTTTACCAATATTTTACTAAAATACTAAAAAACTTAACTTTGTTTTGACTGGTTATTTATCTATTATATAATCAATATAAATGAAACAATATGTAGTTTTAATGGAACCAGTCTAAAATCAAGATCACCTGGCTGCTTTTCTTAGATATAAGTGTTTTAATATTCAAGTATATAAGTACCCTTGTGAAATAGGAGCATGGTGACTGTGTTTTAACATTTGACTAATTGACAATGGTAACGTTATTATAAGTTTTGTTTGAAAACAAAAGCATTGTTCTAATTCATTAAGTATCGATGTGTTTTTCACGGGAAATGGATAGCTTTTAGATCAGTTGATTTTCATGTTCTACAAAAATGACAACATACCACCCCCATTCCTTTTATCTAGACACTTGATCAACTACTGATTCTATACCACCATTGTATTATGTGCATGTTCAGCAGATACCTACTACTTTACTTTTGTGTCAATACTATTACAAGAGCATATTCAGTAATTTACAAATATCCTCATATTTGTAGATTGACATTTTCCCATTTATTTACATATTTTATAGTGACCCGGCAGTTTAAAAAACGGAATGCGGTCAAGCAGATGCGTCTATCAGATGCAATTTTGAATATGTGCATACACAATATAAATAGGGACTTATTCTATTATCAAGTTGAGACATTTTCAAAGCTTTTAGTTTGCAGGGGTTAATGAGTTTTTTGTTAATTGATTATGGTTACATGAAACTGTTACAAATTTATCTTAGCTGAATTCAGAATAATGACCAAACAAGTACGGAGTGTAGTTATTGAGAGGCCATTAGGTTAGTAGCCTCTTGCATGAGCGGCCAACACTCTATCCACCAAACTAGCACCAAGCTTATGGATTGGAATTGTTTACAAATCTAGTTTCTTTCATTTGAACCATTTTACAAGTTCAATAAAAATAAACACTAATTATTAGTCAGCTCCTGGTCATCTTGATTGCTGTTAACATGCAAAGCATATTAAAAATGCACTGAAGTTTTCAAGAGATATACATGTAAGCAGTTGGTATGTAATGTTGTTATGTTGTATCATGTACTCAATATTACATGGGCTTGCTAGTATTCTTAACAAAAATAAGAGCATATAATTCGTATACTAGCTTCAACAAACACAATTTAGATCATTTATTCACTCCAATTCTAACTTTGCTGGAAGTGGTCACTGCCCTCAGTATACTTTTTTATTTATTTTTTAATAAGAAATTATTCTTCCATTTCTTACATTCTATCTTGAATATTTGTTATACTTAAACATGATTTGCTAAAGACAATGTATCTCTATATTTCACTTTGTTAGCAAAAAGCAATTAATATGCAACTTATATGTGCCATCAGAAAACAGGCATATCTCTATAAAGCAAGTGTCACTGTTTTAAATGCTCTCTGTAAAAATTGAAACCTAGGCTGCCTCCAGTATAGTTAAACAGCGAAAAGATTTTGCTGCCTGGGTCCCTTATTCAATATGTAATGTGCACTAATTGAAAATAAATTTGATAATGTTTATAGTGTGCCAACGTTTAACTGAACTGAATGCAGCCCAGTATTGGCAACCTCTCACCAAGTCTTTTGCGAAATATTGTGACTAGAGTAGCCGGCCTACGTACCTGTGCTGTGTATCCTACTACAAAGAGCTACCATGTGATTTTTTACTTGAAGTATCAGTATATAAATAATCGTGACTGATATGAATGAAATCAAATTCAAATTTAAAAAAAAAAAGAGAGAACATTTGTATTGCATGAACTTTGTGCATTTGGTTCGTACTACTGTTTATTTGCCATGTCATTTTTCCATATGACCCTGTGCTTGGGTTAATATGCATAACTTCTTTGAATAGAACTTGGACAAAAAAAACGACAAACAGTAAATGAAATGGTTGTCAGTGGCATAGCTGCCTTCATGCCACAATGTTCGGACTTGCACATTTTCTTGTGAATACATCACCATATATCCTGGAAATGCCCCCATCCAAAAATTCAGATCCCACTAGAACCAGGTGGACTTGCACAGCATTTTAGGTTCAGCTATGTCACTGGTTGTAGATTGCAAGAACTCTCTAAGGTAGCTTTCAATGACAAGTTAGATTAACTTGTAACATAAATAATTAAATATAAATCAATTGATGAAAACATAAATTTACCATCATAATTATTCTCATCCTCTGGGGGTACAAGGTTCTCTTCCTCAAGTAAATCTTCTTCGTCTTTATACAGGCGGTCCTGTGTGCGTAGTATACCGACACCATATTCATAATCAAATGCATCGCTGAAAGTATAAATCTTGCACTGTACATATGTATAGAGATCACAAAGTCAAATAAAGATTTGTGGAGTGCGTGGTCCAGTGGTACAGCATCAGCCCAATGATCAGAGGGTTGTGGGTTCGATCTTTCTCAGTGGCTATGTGTTGTGTCCTTGAGTAATACACTTTTCTATAATACTTCCATAATACCCAGGAATACTTAGAGCATGATTCATTTAAGCTGTAATAACTTGTTTCCAAGAAAAATAATCAAATAAGTTTAAACTAAACAAAGATTTCACTCTGTTAGTATAAAAAATTGTGTTCATTTCATAGAGGAAGAGAAAAAGGTAGGAATGATAGAAAGAAAAAGAGGCAAATTTGATAACTGTAGTATTCTAACACAAACATTAAGAGGCCCATGTGCAGGGCCGGAAACTTCTACTTGTCCACTCGCCATGGCAAGTGAACATTTGGTCAGGATGAGTAAGATTTCAGAAAATGACCTTAATATTTCTTTGATTTTAAGCATTCAATGAAAAATGTTGGAAAGGGAGGACGAGTAGCTTTTATCAGAAATTTCAAGCCCTGACGGGTCTTAACGGTCACCTGATTATCCAAAAATCATTCATAAAAGCCTATTCAGTCATAAGAAATAACGTTTTTGTCAATTTCTCTTATAATGATTTAGTAAAGAAGGCCCCAACCCAGGGCCAAACTGTGAGACCCAAGGATATGCTATTCATAATTTTTATAAAGAACCCATATGTCCATAATCATGCTCACCATTAAAATTTTGTTTCCCAGTGCTTCCTATAATATAAGAAGATTTTTAAAGTTAACCTTGAATTTGACAGTTTTGGCCCCATCCTCAAGGCTCCAGAGGGACGGGGACCAATTGTTTATGGACGCACGACGACAGACAAAAGGTGATCGCAAAAGGTACCTTGAGACAAAGTCTCAAGTGACCTAATAAAAGTTAATGTGATATTCCAGATTTCTGTTTAATTTCATATTTGCATCTTGTAGATAAAATTTTGACACTTGTGAAGTATAGGTGTTGTAAATAAATGTTACCAGTACAATGATATACATATAACTTGAGCATTTTAGTATCCAACATATTTAAGTACGGTATATTGCCGTTTTATTATATGTTTACAGAAGCTACATCATTTACTTTGTTTATCTTTCCTATTTTGAATGAACAACCTTCAGTATTCCCATAAAACCATTGTACACTGCGGCTGTGTCAGTAACCTTGTGTATGTACATAGATTGTATTTTACAACTGATGTCCATTCTTAAGAAACTGTTTTGAGCTAATTGCATGTGCGTTGTTTTAAATATTTATTTCAACCTACATGCTATTTTCAAAATGTTTACAGAGACCAATATGAATATTGTACAATCAATAATTTATTCATGTCCAGCAATAGGTTATTTACAAATTTTAATAAGTATTAATTAAAAAACTCCATGATTAATCAAGGCATGAATCAGTACATAGACTCTATTTTGTGTGCATAAAATATAGAGAAAGTCTACATTGGCAGCTTCTGTGTATCACTTGCCAAACTACTCACTTCAAGTAATGTGAAAATGTTTCAAAATTGTTCCATGTCCCTTTAAAGTAAACAAGAAAGTTTTTAATCTATTAAAGTTTCGACTCATTCACAGGTATTTATTTCATTCATTGATTGTATTTCTGTCAAACAGGATAGGCCAAATAGTAAGCTAGTAATCGGATTTCATCTGATGTAATATCATATAGAATTAACAGTGGATCGCAAACATTTTATACTTTTTTACAATTATCAGTATCTCTATGACTGTGAATTTATACTTGTTCCCATGACATGTACACTGTTAACCATTGAAGGATTGTAAAATACATACATTTTTCAGACACACTCAGTACACAACAACCAGACCTCAAGATTATAAATCATTGTACATGTTCAACTCAATTACCAGGATTCACACAAAAACACAAACTGAAGTGCAAACACTTATCTCAGCCTTAAATCTAAAAGTATAAATGTAGATTTGAGGTAGAAAGCTACAGGTATTTTCATTATAATTATTCCATTCTTTGTCCAGTTCAGTATAAAATCCTGAGTTGAACATGTAAGCCAGTTTTATAATCTCAGACCCAAGACTATTGTGTACATCAATGCATTTAATGTTTCATACACAGCGGTCCAATATATTGTTGACAATACAATTTCATCTTCATTCTTATGCAACCTTGAATTCACTAATTCTCATGAAACTGCAATCATAGACAGATGTCCTCTTGGCAACTTCATCCACTTACTGTATGACATTAAAGTACTGGTCCATGGATTCAGGGCTGTCCGTCTTCCATGTTGATTTAAAGCCCATAATGAGGATATTGGGCTTCAGTTTACCTATACCAACATTCTGTATAAACAAAAATAATGATATACCGTACATATATGTGGGAGCATTACAGATGTACAGGAACTTTTACAAATCTGGCTGGAAGTTATATCAAATGAAAGTCAAAAGCTTTATAATCATTTTTAACAATATAACTGACCATGTTACAATGTTATAACAGATATATAGTGTCCATACAATGCAGAAATACTGCACTTATGTAAAGGTGACTTCCACCAGCACTTGTTACAATACAAGATATGAATGAGATTTGCTAATAAAAGGCCGTCCTTAAAAAATAAATTGTATCCGTGCTCTTACCTACTCACTCAAAATTGCCACTACCCAAAAAATGTTTTCATGTTTTATGCCCATTTTTCTTTAAAATGACTATGCAAAATAAAATTTGGCAACAAAAAAACTAGCTACCTACCTACCCACATGAAAAATACCGGGTCAGAGCACAGCAAACAAATATTTGTTTAAGGATGGCCTAAGAATCTTTCATGAATAAGGATATTCCAACTCAAGGTTTCAATGTTTTTACTTGAATCGAGGTTCTATTGATTTTTTTATGTTATATTAATTATTATATCAAATAAAGATGGATAAAGCCATATTTTAACACAAAATTAAAGTTTAGTAATGTCAATTTGAGAGAAAATTAACTTTAATACATCCATTTCATCATATAACCAATAAATTTTGACAATTTATAGTCGTGACAAAGTATTCATATATTAACTTCTTATCAATATAACTACCGTATAAAATTAGATAACCTTTGCTGTCATCCCAATTTTGAGCTGGGACAAATTGGACATTTCAAAAGTGGCAGATTGTCATTGACAGATGACCTGATAGATGATGGATAGACAGATGACAACAAAGAACAATGAGCTATCAGTAAAATAACAGTCTGCCTTAGTTGGACAGGTTTTGAAACAAGAATATCACAATGTCCAAATGCCTGGCCCTGTAAGCTCAGTCAATAGTAAGGACATCTGACTTATCATATTAATCCGAGTTTAAACTCTCCACCCGGCCATAGTGTCGGTAATGATTGATATCTGACATTAGGTCTCACTGCCATTCTTCTCTCACCCCTGATTGAAGTTGGAAAGTTACCAGTTACTTGCAGAAATGGTATTGCTAAAATACTGGTTAACATTCCATGATCCCATGGTACAAGCAACACAAACATCATCATTAAGAATTATTCATTTTTATCGATCATATTGCTTACGGCTACAACGGTGACAACATAAACAAACAATCAACGAAGACGACAGTTACCTGTATAAGACTTTGTGCCCCTTGTCTGAAATCTGGGGCCGTTGTTACACTGTAGAAGGCCTTAATTCTATTCTTGTTCAACCAGCGATTAACAAACCCTTTCCTGTAACGTCTGTAATCCTTTAACGTTGATGAGTGGTTTCCCTAAAATACATACAAAAACAAGAAATGTCACTGTTAAGTGTCACATGCCCCCCCAACATGTCACTTGCAAAAAGATACAGCAGTCAAATCTGTGTTAATGCTCAGCAACCAATTGTTTTAAACAGCCATATTTTTAATGACTTTTTAATTTAAATTTAAATCAACCTGTATTAAGCAGCAATCTGCCTTAAGGGGTAATGTTGCTTGAGCCACTAAAAAACCTTTTATTTCAAGCAATGCTATATATATGAATTATAAAATAAACAACGATTTCTGGAAAATCCAACCTCATAAATCTGATCTCATATTGCAAGCTTTTTGACTTGGGAAAAATAAATATAGCAAATACCATGTCAGCACTGATATAATCAACTGCCGAGTCCTTGCTTTATTTCGTGCTGAACCTTATAAAGTTGATAATATTAGACACTTACATGGTATTCTATTTATCATGTTAATAGTTCTTGTTTGTTTTATATTTATTTTAAGTTGTTCTGTCCCGGTCAAAATGTATAATTATACATAATGATGAACTTGCAATGATGTGATAAACCTGTTTATCAGGCAGGCAGTTTATCAACAGAAATGAATGCACTGACATGACAATTCTTACACATAACTGATCTCAACCATTTTACACAGCTATCCCAATACATGTATATGGTGGTCTGATGTAAAGCAAAATTGAGTATAACACGGTTTTTCTATGTCTCTCAAATTTAAAATATATATCTTAAACTATATTTACTAAAAACTCGCATTACTGATGTATTGATTGAAAACAAAACAGTGCTGTTTTTGCAAGCTCATTGGCATTTATTTATTCACCTGTTACCACGTCTCTGTCCGTCAATAACATCAAATTGATGTAGACTGACACCATGATATCTACATGTACTTATGGTCAAACACAGAATGTCTTTATTTCAAAACAAAGGTATGTTTGTCCAAATTACCAATGTGTATGATAGATATAATAACAGAATAGACCAAATGTAACAGTGAATATATTTTGAAAGAAACAGAAAGAAAGACATTTGCATAAAATTCCACATTTCCATGCTCCACATGTGGGATTTCCAATGGCTGCAATATTCATAATGTGGTTCTACCTATATGGTGGTCCCATGGACGGCATTACATTAAGACCGGAGTGTACTTGCAGTCACACCTGTACTATAGTTCATACATATAACATACCTGTATGATATGTCCACAAACCATCAGACTAATCTTCTTGGTTAGTCCGGCCACAAAGTGCACCAGCTCAGGACGGTTACATGGAAAACCAGTCAACACTAAAACTTGGGGCCTAAAGTAGAATTTCAAATATTAATCACTTGGTTTCATGGTTTGGCTACACAGATAAATGCATTTTAGTTTAACGCCATTATCTACATGTGTTGCTATATATATAGAAACATTCACTACTTTGATGAATAAACCACAAGCAATTGTTTAAACTTTTAATACATAAACTGAAACAAATGATGAAGTGATAGTGATATGTCAGTAAGATTGAAAAGAAACAATATTAAATGTGTGAAAATTAAAGCAATGTAAGAGGGGAGTGGGGACAGACAGACTCTTATAGAAATTACATCCCCATCCCCTTTGTATGCAAGATGGATATTGATAAAATTGATCTAATTTAAAAATAATGGTAACCAGATAATTTTCGATAATTAAGACACTGGTGATCATAAATAATTGTATATCAATATAATGTATGTAAGCTGTATGCAATGAGATTATGTTCCTTTCATTTTAACCTTCATTTGATCTGTATCAATGTGGCATTTATTATTTACTATTTCCATGTAAAGTTTGTTCAGTTGAGTATTTTCAATTCTGACCTGTAGATTGTATATACTTTATACATCTACCATAGCAAATTGCTTATGTCTTATGTGCAGGAAGGAATTTACTCTTGGAAGAATTAACTTGTAGATCTCATAATATTATGCTTAACACATTTATCATAGAATTTAGCTTCAAACTTGAAGAAATATTTCGATCATGGACACTTACCTGAAGTTTTTGATATGGTCCTCTGTAGAAACAAGCTTCAGAGTTGTGGTCAGGGCACTTTTATATACATGGGCTTGGGCAGAGGAGCCCCAGTTGACATCTAAAACACACATTAATACAACATGGTCAGTTACAGAAACAATATAAACTACAGTGAAACATGTGTAAGCGGTCACCTCTATTGACAGTAAAGTCATTAGTAATATCGTAGGATTGGTAGCAGCAAATTAACCTGTATTAAGCAACAACCTGTCTTAATAGGCAACTTTTGTTCATTCCCAAGACAGGCTGTGTAAAACAGGTTTGACTGTATTTTATTACGATATCAAATAATACCAAATATATATATATCATTCTAAAGATGGGCATCAGTTTTATTCTGATGTTTTATTAATTGCTAATAAAACTACTTTATTTATTTCCGCAGTGAATAAAAAAAAAATTATCTGTAAGAATACTTAAAATCATCTAAAATATTTAAATATGAAAACATTTTAACAGTCTTGATGAACAATTAATATACAATCTTGACCCTGGATATTTTTAAAGACATCATGATGGCTTTAAAGAACATTGAATTTATTCAAATTGTCATTATTTCTAATTTCATCTCATGCCTTTAACAGCCTTTCCATCTCAATATTTACAGTTACAACTATCTACCATTATTTAGTTTCATAAAGAGCGGATGAGTAGTTGAAGACAACTATTATTTAATTACCAGTGCAATGATGGACAGATTGATGGTATCAAGCACCTTAATTTAAATCGTATACAATATATAGAGCTCCTAATATGACTGCTTAGATTATTATATTATTATTATATTATAACCCTTTAGTTAAAACAATATTTATTTGTTACCAGCATTTAATATATACATATATTCCGATAAACAGCGATATATAACAACAGAATTGAGAAGAAAACTATTTCTAGCTTGTACAAAGTCCCTCTTCTGAGTATATAAGTATATAAAACATGATGACATATAGCACCTTGATGGTCCAAGGGGGAGATTTCCAGACAGAAACCAAACACAAGTATAACTCAAGTATAATTATACATGCTCAAACTGATTAAAAGTTCTGACTAGCTCTATGTAACAATCACTTCACTATGCTAATTACAATCACTTCACTATGCTAATTAACCTTTTCAACCTCTCTACTTTTGCAAGATTGTTGAAATATCAAATTATCCTGCGCTATTTAAAATTTAAGACATATGGCAGTATTACATTACATGTACTTTGTTCATACCGAATCAATATTGGAGTATCACAATGAATTCTGAGAGAAAATAATTTACATATGTATCATATCAAATAAATAAATACATGTATACAAATACATAATAGATGAATACATAATCATTAATTGTTAATCAAACTCACTACACACACCCTGTACCTGTCAGTCTAAAACAAGAAGCCTGTATAGGCCCAAGTCACTCACCTTATTTCACTTGTCACTTATTTCTAAATTTTCAATGGACAAGCTATTATATGCTTAACTGATTATCTGTGTGTGTGTGTGGGGGGGGGGCATATGACCTTACCACGGGTCATGTCTTGAATAAACTTGAGAGAGCTTCATGTTAGGATGCTTCACACCAAATTTGGTGAAAATCTGTCATGCTGTTCCAGAGAAGAAGTGGTTTAAAACAAAAGTTATCGACAGATGGATGGCAGGCACAGAGCGATCACAAAAGTTCATCTGAGTCTTTGACTCAGGTGAGCTAAAAAGCTTACATGTAACATTTAAAAAACCATTTTAAGGTTGCAAGTTCCAGCAAATTTATTTTCACTTTTATACACAATGTTTGGAGATCCTTTGAAATACTGATGAATTATACCACTAAAGACTAATTTAATATTTTTCAGATGTAACTGATAATACCGGTACTTGATATCAGTCTTTATAAGTATGGTAAAATGGCTGGAGTAAGATTACCAGTGTGTGCAATTTCAATTGCCAAATGTTGCTGAAAGAAAGTAATATTATTTGAAAACTTCACATTTATTCTGTTTATTATGATAATATGTTGAGTTATTCAAAATATTTGAGTGGATCTGAAGTTATTACAAAATTTATCACATTTTGATCCACTCAACATGAATCCTGAATGCAAAAAAAAATGATTTTGGGGCTATAAAATTTATTTTTTCTATCCGATTTTCCAAAGTCTGTTTTCTTTTTCTCTTAACTTACGAGGACTGATCCATTGATAAAAAAAAAGTTTTGACTGAAACATGCATCCTTAACAATAGTGTCTGCATTATTGTTATTTACATTGTTCTTCCACCTTGCTGTTAAACTTCCAAAACTGAAAGAATTACTATGACTTTTTAAAATTTATTTATTTAATTTTTTCAGTCTGTAACTGAAAGTTCAAAGCAAGTGGCAGATAATATATGGAAAGAGTAGGGGAGTGGTAACACAGCTTGACAACGTTGGCTGTAATGCGAGAGATGGTGTGTGTGTGTGTGTGTGTGTGTGTGTGTGGGGGGGGGGGGGGGGGGGTTAACAGCTTGATAAGGTTCAGGCTGACTGTAATGAGAGAGATGGGGTGGGGAAATGGATTTAACACTATTTTCATCAGATTGAAGTGGTATTTATTGTTTATAGAATTCAGTTTTATTGTTGAAGCAAGAACTAAGACCTCAATAGAAATATCTTTTCACAAGTAGCTCAGCTGAAATTTATATTGATCAGAGATAAGTGACCTCAGACCACTCTACCATGCAGAGACCCCCACCCCAAGGCTTGGAGGAAAGAGAAAATTACGACCTGTTTTACAGGTATTTTTCTGTACAATAGAGTGGCATGTGAGCACCAAGCACATCCAGAATCTTACTTACAACCTCTAACTGCTGAAGCAAAGCTAGCCACAGAATCAGTGGCTGTATTTGCTTGGAAATGACCTCAGCTGAAACTGAATTCCAGTCCCTTTACAATGTCTAGGATAAAACTTAAAGCTATCTGTTCTTGCATAAGGAACAACAAATGAAGATTCTAACCTACCAGGACCTTGCCTGTCAGGATGGATCTAGCTCGTTGATATACATTTAGATCTACCATTTTAACCTTTGTAGAAGAGGATTAACCATGCTTTTTTTCTACATTACTTCAAGGGTTTCCAAGCTAATTTAGACAGTGTCTTTGTCATACCATCTGGTTCAAAATTATGTATATGGGTACAAGACATTATTGGTAGTTAGAAAGCATACCATGGATTTTAATGTGTTAATTATTGAAGATGTAGTGAATGTTTGCATTCATACAAACTGAGTTTACAGCAATGTTACAGCCGTAGAAATAGAAGTACACTTGAGATATGAAAACGCAACACAGAACAAGATATGCAGCACATACTGTATCCATATCCTACAGTAATTATTGTCTGCTGATGTACTTGACCTCCTCCCTTTGTGTTGTTGTTGTTGTATGGTGTTTAGCGTCGCTTTCAACAATTTTTCAGTCATATTTCGACGGTGTCTACTTGAGACAGTATTCTAAGCGCTGTCACACTGGTTTATCATGCCGCAGACACATGGTATGATACCCCACCCAGTCACATTATACTGACACCGGGCCGACCAGACCTAGAATTCTCCTCTAAATGCTGAGCATCAAGCGAGAAAGCTTCTAGTACCATTTTTTAAAGTCTTTGGTATGACCCGGCCAGGGATTGAACCAATGACCTTCCGCATGCGAGGCGAAAGCTCTACCACTAGACCACGCCGCGGTCACTCCTCCCTTTGTGTTCACTTTTTCGTTTCCAAGTAAGTCCCCTCTTAGTTGTGTTTTCCTATTTCTTCCTGTGTTTGAGTGTAAGTTTGGTTTGTTTTTAAACTTATTACATTCTCTGGCAGTTATTCTATGACATGATCAGTATTATAATCACACATCTATTAAATATTGTATATACCATCATCGTAGCATCAGGAGCTGCAAAAGGCTATTAACTATTTACATGAGGCTATCAAATATAATTTTCCTGAAGGTTCACAAATTTTTACAAGAGGCATATATCAATATAGTGTGTCTTAAAAGAATCAAAAGGTCATATTTATATATAACTTACTAATAATTGATAATTTTTGTTTCAGATTTCACAATGTTGCATGGAGTAATATTTGTCAAAAAAAATTGCAAATTATCGAAAAATGAAAATTTATATCCATAGATGTTTTATTAATATTAACATGTCATAATGATCATTTACTTTCGGTTGAATTTCAATTTTCATTGTTACCATTTTTACATAATTTAAATATGAAACACATACACACATATCGTGTTACAAATACAAATATATAAAGAATGCTTTCTTTTCTTAACATATTGTTAACATATACATGTACAACGTACATGTAATTATTTGTTCATGAATGCAATACTGGCTCCTACAACATTATTCAAAAATATAGAATAACAAATAAATATTCAATCATACATATACGAGGGATGGTGAGTAAGTAGCCTAGCAAACCCAAGTAAAGATATGATGCAATTCTTTCTTTTTTACTGTTATTCCCAAATAGGTAAAACAATTCATCCAGTGGGAATTCTTATTTACCAATTAAATGTAGTGGTCAATATCTCCTGCCATACTGTGTTAACTCAGATGTTTCGAGTCCTGAGTTTCAGATGTTTTTAGGCCTGAAACTTACTGACTTTCCCTCATATGTTCTATATATAATAAAAATTGTGTTTCTGATTAAATAATCCAGGTGTATATAGAATGTCTATCTAGCTGGCTTCACTCTGTAATTACCGGCATAATACTGCAGTGATGATAAACATTGTGTAAGTAGAACCTGTGTAAAATATTAACAGCTTCATTTGATATACTTGTATAAATTCTTCTGTTTGTATGATCTACTATTTAATTCTTTTATCTGGTTCTATGCACTTTTATGTGTTTCTCTGAACTATTATCTGTTTCTATGCACTTTTATCTGGTTCTCTGAACAATTATCTGTTTCTATGCACTTTTATCTGGTTCTCTGAACTATTATCTGTTTCTATAATCTGCCAGTTTTACATGTTTCTATGAACTTATCTGTTTCTATCAACATGTATCTGTTTATATGACCTTCTATTTGTTTTTATGAATTCGTATCTATTTCTATCACCTTTTATCTGTTTCTATGAATTTGTATCTGTTTCTATGACCTTTTATCTGTTTCTATGAATTTTTAACTGTTTCTATGACCTTTTATCTGTTTCCATGAACATGTATCTGTTCCTATGACCTTTTATCTGTTTATATGTACATGTATATGTTTCTGTGACCTTTTATCTGCTTCTTTGAATTTGTAACTGTTTCTATGACCTTTTATTTGTTTTTATGAATTTGTATCTATTTCTATGACCTTTTATCTGTTTCTATGAATTTGGATCTGTTTCTATGATCTTTTATCTGTTTTATGAACATGTATCTGTTTCTATGACATTTTATTTGTTTCTACAAAAGTGAATCTGTTTCTATGACCTTTAATCTGTTTCTATGAATTTGTAACTGTTTCTATGACCTTTTATCTGTTTCCATGAACATGTATCTGTTTCTATGACCTTTAATCTGTTTCTATGAAAATGTATCTGTTTCTATGCACCAAATTCATCATAGCCCACAGTAAATTTACAGACTATACACGTTAAGTTGACAGTCACATTGCAGAAGACATCTCAGTCCCGTGCTGCATTTCACAAAATAACTTGCGGTAAAAATTGCCGTCTATTTTCATTTTACCAACGTCTAAAATGATTGTATTTCCAGAAAATGTGTCATTTAATGCATGATCTAGGCCAACTTTAGATTAATTGGATAAACATTAAAAATATTAGGAATAATTGTTGGCTTCCATAAAAATTTATGTTATACGTTTTTTTGTGAAATGCAGCCCAATTGTACAAAGGCTGTTACAATAACGCCTAGTTGAAGATAATTTGAAATCAAAACTCATTGAAAAGTAATTTTTCTTGAAATTCATGTAACCTTATAATATAAAAAGTTTTTTGACGAGAAGAATTTTGGAAAGTAAACATTTGTTTTAAACTTAACTACATTGCATTTTATATGGACATTCTCTGCAAATCAGGCTTGCTGTGTCCTTGGGTGGAATAAATATGGATAGAGTGTCTCATTCCAGGACACCACAAAAGTAGATGATTAATTTTTGTACTGTATATTATATTTTGATTGGTCTATTTATATGAAGGCCATGTGAACGGACATTTCTTTTCACTACTCAAAACTAAATATTTCATATTGAAATTTATTAACAAATCAAAGGAAAGTACTCAAAATGTATAAAAAGAATTAATACCAACAAAAGTAAAAACAGTCTTATGTCACTGTTCAAATGTTACATTCACAATGATAAAAATGTTCTGCTGAAAGATAAACACAACTTACCTGGTTTTCGATAGTGGACATAAACAAATATTGCACCAATAACTGCGAAGGTAACAAGAGCTGTCCACCAGTTAATTATAAACATAACAGTAACACATAGTAAGGCACCAGCAAGGCTCGACCACATGTTGTAGTACTTGAAAGAAGGCCTCCATCCTGCAGAGGAGATTGACACATAAACAAACATGTACAAGTCATACACCTGCAAACAAGGTTATATTGGGCTGCATTCAGTTCAGTTAGTCGTTTACTAATGTTTGCTAACTTATTTTCCTGAACATCGACTCAACCTCAAATTAGCACACAGTATGTGATTGTTTAAGGGAACCAGGCAGCAAATGTGTTTGCAGTTTAAATGTACTGATTGCAGCACGGGTGAGTACAGAAATATCTCAGGAAGCTACAATTGAGGAAAATGATGACAGCATCTACTGGTAAATACTTCATTCCTTATACTCCATCTCTTCTGGTTATCATTCTTTTAAGATCAGTTCTATAAGGAATATAACAAAATATATTGTAATAAGACAAAGGATAAACAATTTATTTGACATATCAAACTAAAATGTGATGAAAATACAAGAAGTTAAAATTACAGAAAGGCAAAACAAATTAGATCTATCACTGAAGGTGATTAATACCCCATTAATCAAATCATCCTCAAAATTTCCATCACATACATCCGCACCAACGCTGATCATGTGTGCACAGTTTCAAGTCAATTGTCTGAAAACAGTGAGAGTAGTTCGTTCCACAAGAATAATTATTACAATATGGTCAATACATCCATTTCATTAGGTGTAAGGGCAATTACTCAGCATGGAATTAAGTCAGTGGCACAATATTTGCATTACGCACATCTACACTTGATGTTGATCATGTATGTAGTCCATCTTCTGAAAACAGTGGCAGTGGTTTGCTCCACAAGAAGTAAGTGCAGCAATTTTACCAAGTGCAAGGGTAATATTTTTCATGAAATTTAAGTCAGTGTTAAAATTGGTGTCATACACATCTAAACTTGATGTTGATCATGTAGAGTTTCAAATCAATCGCCTGGGAGATGTGGAAATAGTTTGTTCCACAAGTTGCAGACAGATCGACCGACCAACAGACACAATGACTCCTATGTACTCCTTCTCATTCATTTGCAGGGGGACATGATATTATTAATAGAATTTTTTTTTTAATGAGGTTTAAAGCCATTTCCAACACATTTTAAGTTATATATGGCATATCCAGCTTTTACTGGTGGAGGAAGACTTCAGACTGAGTCAGACAGAGTCGAACCACCGTCATTCCGCAAGTAACTGGAAACTTTCTCACATAAAGTTTTTGGAGCGAGCAGGACTCAAACCTACAACCTTAGCGATAAGAGGTAAGTGATCTTGAGACGGTGCCTTTGACCACTCAGCCACAGAGGACCCCTTAACAGAACAAATATACTGATAATTACAATGTGTACGTAAATGAATGTTACTCTGTGTAACAATGTAAAATAATGTATGATGTAGAGAAAGTTCAAAATCATACAATTCAAATACTTGCAGAGCAATATACTCACCTGGAGATTTAGAAAGAGAGTTATCGAAACATGAATAGTTGATAAGTGTGTATGCCATCAGGAAAAAGTTTGAGATTATTGGAGCTATTGCATTGAGATCACCTGAAAAAATAAAATGCAACAAATTTAGTAATAAAGGTGAAAACACTGAAATCAACCAAAAAACAAGAAGATTATTAAATGATTGAAAGACTGATTCAATATTTTTATGCCATCAAGAACTAATAGATGACAGTTAGCCTAACCACTCTTTTAGTCCTTCCACTAAGTAGTCCAAGGTGACCCCTGGGCTGGTACTACAGCGTGTGGAATACCTGTAGAATTCTAAGTACATGTAGCAAGGAATATGTTATTTATATTCAAGATATTGATTGTGAGATTTTTCATCAGCCAATGTCAGACTTTTCAGATGTCTAAGTGAACTCATTGTGAGATTTTTTATTAGCCAATGCAAATTTTTCATGGGATAAAGTGAGAATGAAATTTGAGGGTGAAATTTTAGTTGCCAATGTGAGATTTTTTCAGATGTCAATCTAAGATTGGTCATCAGTCAATGCAAGAATTTTCAGATGTCAATGGGACACGTTTTATACAACAGTAATATACTTTTCAGAAGTTCAGATTTTCCTGAACTGAAAGCCTGATTGTCATAAAAAAAAAAAAGCAACAGTTTCTAATTTAAAACTGTTTAAGAAAATATTTCATATTACAAAGTCACCACACACATAATCATAAACCATACCACACACATATACTTACCTATTAATATAAATCCTAAACCAATGGCATATGCTAGCAGGTATGCCCGCCTAGGATTCTCGCTAACCCCATATCCTTTGGCAAAGAATATAACCTTAGGAAATATCTTATCTTTACATAATGCCTGTAAAAGATGTGAAGGTATGTATTTTATATTAATAGTATAAACCACATAAAATTACATAGTTTAAAAGAATTAGTAGTCTGATACATGTACTGAAACCCAATATCTGCTGATGACTTAAACATCTTTCAACTCACCAAATAATGTTTAGCTCAGACCAAATCAAAGGTTAAGTATAAACATGTGTATACATCAATCCAAACAGAACAAAACTATCAGATTCTAAATATAACATTGCTGTGATTACAAAATTAAGTTAAAAAAAAAATTGTCAATTAAACTGAAAATCAGGCCAATTCAAGAAATAATCTTAGGCCATGAGGTGTTCTGTATAATTTTCCTTCAGGATAGGTGCAATCATAAACTGATAGCCCTATTACTTTCCTGTGATTTAGGAGATCATACCCAATAAAGCAAGTTTTGATCATTCAAGTAACACAACACAACATTTATAATCAAATTAGTCCTTTTCAAATTGTTATCCAGATCTAATGGTACCAGTTAACGTCTGTGTAAGTCTGATGAAGATCCAGTTAAAAATGCGGGAGCTAAAATGCACAAAAGGTCGCAATTTTTGACAATTCAAGAGACACAACACTGACATTAATTAAATGATTTCGCCTGTTCAAGAGGTGTTTTTTTTCTTAGATTGTACATTTGTATAATTATATAATCAATATTATGAAAGCCTAGTGAACACTCGGTCAGGGAGGGCCCTCAGAATGAATCTGTGCGGAATCACCACCCTTTTCATGTCATTGGCAAATTTCTTCACAAAGTTTTCTGACCTAGCTGGACTCAAACCCACAACCTCAGCAGTAAGAGGGAGGTGATTTTGTGAAGTATTCTTAAAACCATCTGTGAAGCCAGCGTCTTTCCTATCTATTAAATTTATATCTATATATTTGTTTAGTCAAACAATATCTGTATTTTTATTTTACCTGAAAGACTTTAGGTGCAGAAACTAAGCTGGCAAGAGCTGAAGACAAAGTAGCTGAGAAAATACCCGCAGTTATCAATGGGCCAAAACCTGACATCATCTCCATTGCCTGAAATAGGAATGTTAATATATAAATAAATAGAATAAAATACCTTCCTTACATTTTACAACAATAGTCAATAAGAAAAAACAAAATTAATTTTCATATATGACAATACTGATATATAAATGACACAAAATAACAATTTTTACATTATGCTTTTTGAAGTATCATATCATTGATAATGTCACTGTTCAAAGTTGAATTAAAAAGTACATGTTTAAGATGAAAATTGGCATGCACAGCCGCCACTGTGACCATGTCACTTCCATATTTAGACATTAGTTAGTCTTCATATCAGTTGTGGTATAAGAGTAACCAAAGATTGACTGATTGAATATTTAGCATAATTTTTATGCCATCGAGAGCTAACAGATGATCAGTTAACCTAACCACTGTTTCCTGGGATCCTGAAAGGTTAACCAGTACTCGAGCACACTACATCTCCACAAGTAACTGATAACTTTCCCACTTGAATCAGCAGTGGGATACAAATGATAATGAGACACAATGTCATATATCAATCATCATGGAGATTGTTGCAAGATAGGGATTCAAATTCACGGCCCCTGGATTGATAGTCAGACACATAACTGACTGAGCTAATCAGGCCCAACAGTAGCCAAAGAATCAATATGTGATTACCGGGAATGTCATCAAAGCTGTAATGTCAGTCAATAGCTTTACATAGCTAATATTTATTGTGTGTTATGTCGACTATAAATAAAATATCTTGTATTTTGTCTTAAGCAACCTGTGAAGGGAAGGAGCAGAAGTGACCTTTAAGACAGGTTGTTCCTTAATACAGATTCATAAGCTCTGAAAGCATAGAAATGGGAAATAGCAAAGACAAGTGGCTGGTTAATAGAGGTGACTGCATACACAGGTCTGACTGTACTGGAGAAAAAAAGAAGACGTACCTGGTAATCATTCATCAATCCATATTTACAAACACCCTCTGGTGCAAGTGAACAGTTTTGAATGTTTTCAAATGAATATGCAGGCCCGACTGCATTACCAATCCCAGAAGACACATTCAGACTGGTAGTTGTGTTAAGTAGAGAGGGTGTGGAAGATGACGATGATTGCACAACCTCCATAGCAACCACAGCAAAAGTGCCCGTTGCATCTCTAACAATACAGCTGCCTAGCAACCAGACAAGGCCTAAATAGGACAATGATGAAATAACAATGGCAAGAATTGTCCCAAGTGGAATGTCTTTTTGTGGGTTCTGAAATGGAAAGTGAAATGTATTAAAGTTAGGCAGTTTTGTATAAATTACACTCCATCTACTTTATGGTTAATGATTGGAAAAGTTAAGAATCTTCACAGACAATAGATGGACAATAACAACAAAGTGTAAAACTTAAATCCTACACTGTAGTTCAAGATAAATCTGACCAAATAGCAGATCAGCTCATCTAGCATATTACATTATTTGTAAACAGATGGCCAACAATAATAATAATTTATCTTACATGTATTTTTCTACAAATTATACATTAAGCATTGTGTTTGAACATCACTTACTTTTAAGTCCCCTGAGATGTTTGCTCCAGCCAATATCCCCGTAGCTGCTGGAAAAAATACTGAAAACACCGAGAAGAATCCCTCTCCTTCACTGAACGCTGGCGTGATGTTGTCAACAAAAACATCAGCTACAAAAGTTATAAACATTAATGAAGGACCTTAGAGAAATATTCAAAATAATCACTAAAATATGGTCTCTGTATAGATTTTTTCAACTACTAGTATTACCTTATTTTATCTGTAATTGTTCATTTTAGTTTATTACATGTATTCTTTTTTTGAATAGGGTTAACATCATTTTCAAAGCATTTCAGGTTACATATTATGACATATCAAGTTTATTGGGGGAGGAAGACCTCAGAATGAATCTAAGTACAACCATCGTCCTTCTGCAAGTAACGAGCAAATTTTCTCACATAAAATATTTGGAGTGAATGGGACTTTAACGTACAACCTTAGCAGCAAGAGGTTAAGTGACCTTGAGACAGCGCCTTAGACCACTCAGCCATGGAGGTCGCCTTGCATACATTAATGATTATTCTGTAAAGAACATTCTTGAACTTGTATACATAAAAAGAGTGATATATAAAGTCATGGAATCACACTTTAATAATAATTTTCCAACGTTTACTTTTATTAAATATTTCTTTCCTATACATAACAAGATTTGTATGTGTTGTTTTTGTTCTTTTCCAAACACAATAGCAGGAAAAAAGAGATGAGAGAATACTGTATCAAACTTATTGGAACATTAAAACAATAGGACTCTTCCCAGTAAAGATAAAACATAATGAAAGAAATGTTTACCCCGGTATCCAGTAAAACCTTTAGAAAACTTCTCTTCAGTTGGAGGTATAACAGTTCCAATTAAAAAATTGGCAATGGCAATAAGAAGAACTCCCATCAGGACAACCTGTGCCTGGTTTATAAAACAAGATGTGTTAAGCAGTGCTATAGATTAAACATCAGGCTTCTGTTTCAACAACACATTTAAGTATATACTTAAAAACTTAAATCTAAGAAAAGCATTCAGATGATCATGATTTAAGCCTGGTTCCAGATGATAATGATTTAAGACTGGTTCCAGTTCTGGTAAAACTGCATAATATTATGGTTTTATTGATGTTGGTTATACAATAAATAAATAACCCGTTAAAATTGCGTTACGTTTTAAGTATTTATAAAAACTTTAGTAAATGTTGGTGAAACAGAAACCAGGTAATTATAGAATTTAAGGCTTCACTTTTGGAATAAGCATTATATGCATGTACATATATAGTAAAAATGTTATTCCTACTTTAAAGGCAATAAACCAGGTATCCAAAAATTTTCAAAACTTGAGAATTAGTTAAATAATTTTTTTATGCCCATTTTAGACTAAAACACCTCCTAAACTTACAATACCTTTAATGACGTATCAAATGAGTCATGTGACTTCACTTCGACTCATCATAGAGGCTACATATTGGATTTGGTTCATCTTAGAAAGAGTCTGACTAATGAGGTGAAGGTTTTCAAGCAGTGTGTGCATCGTATCTATGTTTACAATACTGTTTGAAAAAACAACACTCAGTTTAGAATATTGTTTTGTTACCAATCATATTTTCTGTGGACCATTCCTATCTTAGTTATAAACGATAATTATATTAATTTTATTTTTTAACATTCGTAGCAAATTCCCCCCCCCCCCCCACATACATTCTCTGCCTTTAATGAGTGCCTTGCCATCAGTGGCATAGCTGCAACAATGCTAGGGCTTGCACATTTTCTTGGGAATGCATCATTTTATATACATGCATGCATTCATGCATTTTATATAGCAAGCCCCAATACCCACTGGAACCTGGTGGGCTTGCACATCATTTTAGGGTGAGCTATGCCACTAACATTCAATGTTTTGGTTTGTCAAACCAGTTTGATATCTTTTAATAAATAAATATATATGGAAAACTCCACTATTATTCCACACTTATCAGGAGGAACTAAATTAAATGGAAGACATCATTCTTGTACCAGTATTTCAACAGAGTGAGATGGTGATCTTTACTTCCTAGGGCATTATTTACATTTATATATCCTTTAAACAAAACCGAATCCAAACATGATAAAATGTGCATGTTCTTAAACAGAACATATTAACCTCTTTATTCATATAATTACAGATTTAAATAGAAAGGTACACACATAATTTTCTTCCCAATATAACTGTTACCAGATTGCCTGACAAGATTTCAATGTGGTATGTTATCAGAGGTAATTACTAATTAAAGACTTTCTAGATGCAAGCTTATCAGCGTTTACCAGCAGAAGTAGTTATAATCTGATAACTGTTCTGACAGAGGGTAAACCACCATGTTACAGCAATATATTATTAATAGGGAAATTTTGGAAGTATCATCTGCCTTTACTGAAAATTGGTTTTATGTGTGCAAAGTTAAATACAAATGTAGCTTTAAGATGACTAAATCTCTCACAAATGGTGAAATTAAATGTTTTTTTATTATAGTAAGACAAAAGGAGTTACCAGATATAGATAAAATAAGGCAAGGGTGGTTACTGGATATAGATACAATAAGACAAAGGTGGTTACCAGATAAAGATATAATAAGACAAAGGTGGTTACCAGATATAGATATAATAAGGCAAGGGTGGTAACCGGATATAGATATAATAAGGCAAAGGTGGTTACCAGATGTAGATATAAGGCAAGGGTGGTAACCGGATATAGATATACATGTATAAGGAGATTCAGTGCCAATTCTTGGTTTATTGAATATCAAGCATAAATTCATGCCATCGAGAGCCAACAGACAATCAATGACTACTCTTTCCTGGGACTCTAAAAGGTTACCAGTACTCAAGAAAAAAAATCTCCCTAAGTAACTGAAAACTGTCCTGCTTCAGTCAGCAGTGGTAGACAAATGGCAATGAGACGCAATGTTGTATATCAATAATAACAGAAACTGTGACTGGGTGTGGGTTCAAACTCACCACCCCTGGATTGATCATCACACATGCTACTGGTACTGTGACTTTGCATCAAATATCAAGGTTGGCAATTTTAACCAATATTACATGAAAAACATACAAATTGAAATTCAACTCAAAGTTTATAACTAATATTAATCACACACCTACAAATTATTTAATTAACTGGTAAAGTTTTGTGTCTCCAGTAATAGCATAGTTTTTCATGAAGCACACCACATTAATACAGTTATAATACCTGAACCTATTTACATGTATGTATAATGAGAAATAAAACATTTAAAAACGAGAACCTGAACCTACCCTAGCCTCCCACTCCATGCCTATGATAGCAATGGCCAGTAGAAGTGTGATGGTTATAAAACCTATTATTCTGATATCATTTGTTTCATCAACAATTAACGCATCATGAGCCTGTGAATAGAAAAACAATCATTTAAGCTGTGGGAGATGACGCACCCGCAAGATAATTGGTCCAAAATGTGCATACAACGGGATGGACAGACAGACGGACAACACAAATGGCATATATATGAACACTAACAAATGCAATATACTTTTGTAACAGAGTACTTAAATATTGTTATTTAAGTTATTTATTCAAGTCACTTACCTCTCACTGCTAAGGTTGTAGTTTTTGGACTCGAACCTACAACCTTAGCAGTGAGAGGTAAGTGACTTTGAGATGGTGGCTTAAATCACTCTGCCAAAGATGACCCCTTACTGGTTGAGAAAGAACTCAATATAAAATTACAATGTAAATTTACCACCCTTCCAAAAATAAATGGCAAAAGACAACACTACCTTGGATAACTGCACATACAAATAATTAAAATGTCATCAAAGTGCAAACAGGGGTTTTAATGTAAGTGTCATCTATTTGAAATGTAGTTTGACATGCAAACATAATTGTTTCTTTGTACCTGACAAAACAAAACTAAGTTTGTTTGAATATTTAGTGTAATTTCTATGCCACTGAGGGTCAACACTGACAATCAATTAACCTAAACATTCGTTCCTATGATCCTGGATGGTTAACCAGTACTCGAGCACACCCATCACCGCAAAACAACATTAAGAGAAGAAATGAAAATTTACAAATTTATGAGACTTAATAGTTTAAAGAGGTGAAATGCATCATTACTTAAATTCCATCAATTGATTGATCGATTGATTGAATATTTAGCGTCATTCTTATGCCATCAAGGGCTAACAGACGATCAGTTAACCTAACCACTGTTTCCTGGGATTAACCAGTACTCGAGCACACCCCGTCTCCGCAAGTAACGGATAACTTTCCCACTTGAATCAGTGGTGAGAGACGAATGATAATGAGACACAATGTCGTATATCAATCATCACGGAGACTGTTGCCGGGCGGGGGATTCGAACTCACGACCCCTGGATTGATAGTCAGACGCGTAACCGACTGAGCTAATCGGACCCGGCTAAATTCTACTCAAGAAACATGTCCCATGTTCATATTTAAAAGGTTTATAAATACAGTAAAATTCAAAGCAACTTTCTAAATATTATTACAAATAACAATACTTACCTTTAACAAATCGCGGACTGTTTCCGCAAAACCAACAACATACATGGAAACAGCAACAGCATTGGCAACAGAGAATATCACACCTATAGCACCACCATACTCGGGTCCGAGACTCCGAGATATCATGTAATATGCACCACCTATAACAGAGAACATTAGTTTAAACTCTCTGCATGCTCGTGTCATGTACAATAAACAAATTTTTCTCTTTTTTTTTGTATTTTGGCTGTTTTTTTTGTTTTTTTTGCATATTGAAACTCTTTAGCTGAGATTTGTAAAATATGGTCAATGTATAATGATAAGTTCTACTCAAAATCAGAAGACACTTATCTCCCTTCAAAATTCTATTTGTGCATAATTATGGCAGAAGACACGTACCTCCCTTCAATCATATTTGTACATTATTATGACAGAAGACACTAATCTCCCTTCAATCCTATTTGTGCATTAGTATGGCAGAAGACACTCATCTCCCTTCAATCCTATTTGTGCATTAGTATGGCAGAAGACACTCATCTCCCTTCAATCCTATTTGTGCATTAGTATGGCAGAAGACACTCATCTCCCTTCAATCCTATTTGTGCATTAGTATGACAGAAGACACTCATCTCCCTTCAATCCTATTTGTGCATTAGTATGGCAGAAGACACTCATCTCCCTTCAATCCTATTTGTGCATTAGTATGGCAGAAGACACTCATCTCCCTTCAATCCTATTTGTGCATTTTTATGGCAGAAAACACTGACCTCCCTTCAATCCTATTTGTGCATTATTATGGTAGAAGACACTTACCTCCCTTCAATCCTATTTGTGCATTAGTATGGCAGAAGACACTCATCTCCCTTCAATCCTATTTGTGCATTTTTATGGCAGAAAACACTTATCTCCCTTCAATTCTATTTGTGCATTTTTATGATAGAAGGCACTTATCTCCCTTGCATACACATACCTCCATTCACAATCCCATTTGTACATATGGCAAAAGATACTTATATACCTTGTATACACTTATTTCCCTTCACAATCCCATTTATACATATGACAGAATACACACTTGCCTCCCTTTACAATCCCAATTATACATATGACAGAATACACACTTGCCTCCCTTCATAATCCCATTTGTACCTATGACAGAAGACACACTTATCTCCCTTGTACACATTTACCTCCCTTCACAATCCCATTTGTACCTATAACAGAAGACACACTTATCTCCCTTGTATACACTTACCTCCATTCACAATCCCATTTGTACCTATGATAGAAGACACACTTATCTCCCTTGTATACACTTACCTCCATTCACAATCCCATTTTATACATACAGCAAAAGACACTTATCTCAGTCGCATACACTTACCTCCCTTCACAATCCCATTTGTGCATTTTTATGGCAAAAACACTTATCTCCCTTCAATTCCATTTGTGCATTTTTATGACAGAAGGCACTTATCTCCTTTGCATACACTTACCTACCTTCACAGTCCCATTTGTATATATGACAGAAGACACACTTATCTTCCTAGTACACACTTACCTCCCTTCACAATCCCATTTGTACACATGGCAAAATACACTTATACCCCTTGTACACACTTACCTCCCTTCACAGACATATTTGTACATATGACAGAAGACACATTTACCTCCCTTGCATACACTTACCTCCCTTCACAATCCCATTTGTACACATAGCAAAAGACATTTATCTCCCTTGCATACACTTACCTCCCTTCACATTCCCATTTGTACATATGGCAAAATACACTTATCTCCCTTGCATACACTTACCTCGCTTCACAATCCCATTTGAACATATAGCAGAAGACACACTTG
Source organism: Panopea generosa (assembly GCA_029582155.1). Taxonomy (NCBI): domain Eukaryota; kingdom Metazoa; phylum Mollusca; class Bivalvia; order Adapedonta; family Hiatellidae; genus Panopea; species Panopea generosa. The sequence goes on along the minus strand of CM055906.1, from coordinate 20,690,238 downwards.
CCTCCCTTTACAATCCCAATTATACATATGACAGAATACACACTTGCCTCCCTTCATAATCCCATTTGTACCTATGACAGAACACATACTTATCTCCCTTGTTCACACTTACCTCCCTTAACGATTCCATTTGTACCTATGACAGAAGACACACTTATCTCCCTTGTACATACATACCTCCCTTCACAATCCCATTTGTACCTATGACAGAAGACACACTTATCTCCCTTGTACACACATACCTTCCTTCACAATCCCATTTGTACCTATGACAGAAGACACACTTATCTCCCTTGTACACACATACCTACCTTCACAGTCCCATTTGTACATATGACAGAAGACACACTTATCTCCCTTGTACACACTTACCTCCCTTCACAATCCCATTTGTACCTATGACAGAAGACACACTTATCTCCCTTGTATACCTTTACCTCCATTCACAATCCCATTTTATACATATGGCAAAAGACACTTATCTCAGTTGCATACACTTACCTCCCTTCACAATCCCATTTGTACCTATGACAGAAGACACACTTATCTCCCTTGTACACATTTACCTCCATTCACAATCCCATTTTATACATATGGCAAAAGACACTTATCTCAGTTGCATACACTTACCTCCCTTCACAATCCCATTTGTACATATGGCAGACATGGACAGTGAAGTTATCACAGTTACAACAGTGGACAGTAATATCACAACTGTTCCCAGCCCCATCCCGGCCTGCCCTGTCACCCACGACAGACGCAGGAACAACATCACACCCCATATATTGAGGAGACATCGTATCTGAAATAGACAAATTAAAGGTTCAATTAAATACTAAATTGATACTTCAGAAACATTATTGAGAAATCTGCTGAACACAAAACCTCTACAGGCATATTATACCTTTTGGTAGATACTAACTTCCATTTAAATTGGGCTGAATTTGAATGTCGAAAGAAATATCTTAAAAGCAGACAGTAAATACATCTGATGTTATTTCAATGTAAAAATAAAAATGTTAATACTGTGTTCCCTCAATAAATGCACCCTCCCCCTAATACCCCTCTCCAACATACACACACAATTTCGTTCTGAAATTAAAAAAAAATTAAATTTGGCTGAAGTTGGAAAATTTTGTTTGTTTCAAATTAGGCTTATCCTAAAAAAGAATTACAATGAATTATTAGATTTTACACTTTTTATCAAATAATACATAGAGTCCTCCATGGCGGGTAGTCTAAGACAGGCTCGTGTAATTACCGTTAACCATTCACTGCTGAAGTCATGGATTTGAGTCACTTGGTTCAAAAGATTTGCCAGCTACTTCCAGAGTATTTGCACCCCTTAATGGTAAGAGTCAGAAGTGACAAACAAGCAATTTATTAGGGGTGGTCCCATTGGAAAATATCATTCTATGTTGTCCTTAAGAAACTTACATATCTGCCTTAATTACATTTTCATATTTCAAATAAAAAATTACAATAAATGTTATTTGAAGTTATGCAGATGCCTTAGTTTTCCAGAGATAATGAGGTTAATACATGCTTCTATGAATTATTAATTATTATAGACAATTTATCAGTATAGATGGCAGGGTAAATCCATCAGATCTGTTCACCAGAACGTACTTAACTACTATAGTAACATTGTGAAAAGTAAATCCCTCTGCCATCACCTGTCATTAATATACAAGTGTATTGGGAAATGATGCCAAAAATGCCTTATATATAATAATGCAGAGTTTTATTGAGGTTGAGAGGTAAGGTCAATTTTGTTATTTTCACAACAATTACAAACTACGGTCCGACCGTCCATTTTTGTTTATTTGAGAACAGTTGGGAACATATCAGCTTAAGGTCATCGTTAAAGGTCAAGGGACCTCAAGGGAGAACACTTTAAGTTCTGATATCATCTAAATGATGACCTCAAGAGAGAACACTTTAAGTTCTGACATCATCTAAATGATGACCTCAAGAGAGAACACTTTCTAATATTTAATTGAGTTAACAATGTTAATGAGAAGTGAATAATCACGCAGAATAGAAAGTTTTTCAGCACAGTTTTACATCCATTAATGTTTAGGACTCACTCAAATACATGGCATATTCTGACTTCATTTTAATTTGATAAATCTGTCACTTAATGCCCAAATAAAAATGCCAGTAACTATGACAAGCTATCATGAAATCACTGATGAGCAACTGTTTTTATTTCACTAAAATCTGTATCATCAATTATTGTAGAAATGGGATAGGTGGAAATTTTGTATCTTATATAAGAAGCAATCCTCTATACTGGTGGTATATATTATATACAGTATACTTCTGAATAAACGGCCCCCTGCCAGGTGATACATTTTAAATAATTAAGTCATTGTGATGTATTTAGTATATTTGTGCCCGAAAACAAAATTTAAGCTTTGTATGAAATGTGTGAAATTAACAGCCAGTAATTAATGAGGTATTTATTCAAATTAAGACTCGAAATGTAGTTTATAATTATGTAGCGTTATGTGATTTTATTTTGGGTGAGAGCATTTATTAGGTGGGGAGCTTTAATGCAATGGTTACAGTGTTTATGGTAATCATCTATTTATGACAAAACAGATGTATCTTAACATTCTCAATCTCTCTAATTATCATTCTATACCAAGAAATGCACAGTTTCAACTATTAAAAAAAAAATAATAATTGGATGGGTGTTCCGGGGAGAAAGTCACATAACTCTGTAAAAACTCAGATAGATTGTATAATCAATTACACCTATGAAACACAGGTCAAATTTGGTTATTTTCAATTGACTGAAATTTTAAAATAATTTAAAACCTCTTTTTGTGGTGTACAGTTTTGGTTTTGTCAATGAAATCTGCAGTTTCTTTTACTTTATCCACATTTAATATTATCATAATGAAGATTCAGTAAGATTCAAGAAATAACAAGAGTTGTCAGAAGACAACAGAGCTCGCGCCTGGGTGTCTAAGTCCAACAAGGGCCATAACTGTGCCAAAATGCAATCCAGAGTTATGGTTCTTGTGCGAAGTTTCATTCACATCCAATGAGTGGTTGCATAGAAATCTTAAACTTAAATGTAAAAGTTTAACCTTGGTGTCTACAGACGACGTTGACATAATGCCGGGGTCATGGCTTCGTCCTGGCAAACTAAAACAATACATTATCCAAGCTTTGGTTTAAATTATCAGTTGGGTCCTTTGTGTTGTTGTTGTATGGTGTTTAGCGTCGCTTTCAACAATTTTTCACAGATCATCTACTTGAGACAGTATACTGAGCTCTGCCAAACTGGTGAATTATGCCTCAGACACATGGTATGATACCCCGTCCAGTCACATTATAGTGACAGTGGGTCAATCAGATTTAGACTAGATTAGTTTCTTGTACCATTTTTCAAGTATTTGGTATGACGGGAATTGAATCCACGACCTTCTGCATGCGGGATGTACGTTCCACCTCATGATCGTCACTGTGGTACGAGGCCTTTGTGGCAGAGTGGTCTATTATTGAGGACTTTGTCACTTACCTCTCTCCTCCAAGATCACGGGTTTGTTTGATTTTTTTTGTAAACATCAGAAAATTTAATTATAATGTAAATTTATATAGGAAAAAATCTAGATGTTATAAATGACCTAGCATTAATTTGTTTTTATAATTACTTTTTGAAAACTCTGTGTGAAGTGGGTGTGGCGGTGGCAATGTAGCCAACAAATTCATCTTAGTCAATGAATGAATGAATCTTCCCTCTTCTCATGCTTTTGAATAATTATAACAGAATTCGAATTCCTGTAGGGAAAATGGCAAATTGTTCTTTTAGAACTGATAACTTATTCCTTGAGTTTGAATATATAGTGTCATTTTATGCCATCAAGGTCTAACAGCAATCAGTTAACCTAACCTCTTTTCCTGGGATCTTGGAAGGTCACCACACATCTCCACTGATAATTTTCCCTCTTGAATCAGCGGTGAGAAATAAATGATGTATATAAATCATCATGGAGATTGACCATGCAGGGACTCCGGTAAGCTACCGACTGAACACAGCGGGCCCAGTTTTAATAACTGCTTTAAACGTTCAAATTACCACACAAACACACATTCTTCTTTTACATTGTGGTGTAACCTAGCATGTCATATATTGAGACATGCATCACAGTTATATATAACACAGACATTCACTGTAAAACAAAATACATTTTTATTATTATTTGTCATACGGCATAAAAAATCACAATAAAACACAGGTAAGCAGTTTTACTTTAATTGTCAGTGCAGTCCAATTACCAGTGCAAGATATTTTCTTATAACCTATTAAACCTTGTGAAATCTAAGTGCTGCCATTGTTTTTTGTTATAAAACAAGACATATGATAAGTACATGTTATATAACATAATTATAAAACCTCTCTGCTACACATACACACAAACAAATGCATGCTCGCATCTCATCTATTGGTCAAGACTCCTCTATAACTTTCTGTTCAGTAAATGATGTTCAAAAAACTCATTAAATCACAAAGAGGAAGATCACATTCGGAGATATTGGTTGAACCCATCTCTGTTGTTTATCTTATGAGAAATTCAATAATAAACAGGTCAACATTTATTCATCGCTGTTTTAGCATACCCCGATACTGGCCAACAAGTGACTTAATCGTGGGATGCGATTTAGTTTTTGGTCAACAAAACTAAAAAAATTTACACTACGAAAACAAAATACAATATAAGTTATTGAACAGTAAATATCCATAATATAATGATGTTTAATATAAATGTGCAGTTTTACTGCTGAGCCTGTAAAACATTAGACCAGTTAGATATGCAGTCTTGTCTGGATTTACAGATTTATATGTAGATGACATGATGACAATATAAAATTCCTCTATTGATCAGGGATGTCTTAATTGATGCCATATATCTTGACAATTGTAATTACTATTGACATTGCTGAATTTACTTTTGCGATACTATCATTGCAAGTTATTTATAACTCTATTTGGTATATTGTATAATGATAAAAAAGTATCAGCACCACTGTACAATATAACATGCTTCTGCCTAACAGAGATTTTCAGTATGCTATTATTGAAGAAGTATATAATTCTTATAATGCATTAGAATTATAGAGGTTAAAATGTTGTCACAGTTGATTAAATGTCTGATTACTGGCAGCGTGTTTAATGGGATTTTACACAAATTTCATACAAAAACTTAAATTTTGATTTCTCTGGCCCAAATAAACGAGGCCCTTTTTTCAAAAAGCATCTCCCCAAGGGGGTTTATTCTCGGGGTATACCACGTGTAAGAGAAATAGATCAAAACTCTAATCCAGTCTTTTATTGCTGATGGTTACTTATTTTTCATTAAACGTATCCCATCTCATATATCTATATATACATACAGTTGACCATGTACCTTCATGCAGGTAAAGGTAGAATTACAATAGACAGCAATGCTGTGGTTCTCATCACTGAGTGATCAAAACTTTGAACTGTAATTTAATGGCATTAAGTGTTCAGCTCTGCTTGAGACAAATTATAATTATGCTGCTGAGGGACTCTGAAACACTGGTAATGACATGGTAACAACCCTCCCAGTGGGTAGTGGTGTCGAAAGATTGTGTTGACCACTCATGCTAGAGGTCTAAGGTTTGATCCCAGGATCAACCTTAAATGGCCTCCTAAACAAGTAGTATGCATGGTGTTTTGCACCTTTTGTCAACGGTTTTCAGTTATATAAGATCAGTTAATCGGCACCTAATGGTCGTTCATGGGATCTGCAAGGCAGTTAACCTGTACTCTGTCACACCTCAACTCATTAGTCACTTCCACTTAGACGTCCCTATAAATTCAGGTGAGGGATCTATGGACATAGGACAAAGTACAAGCCCGACAGTACTTACACACCTGCCTGCTGACATTATCTCATGATTATGACAATTTGATGCACTGGTTTCAATGTCTCGACTAATTCATTGTAACTTCATTGGGAAAACAGCTGAAAGCTTATATAAACCACTCTTAAGTCTACTTCCTTGGACAGCCAGTACTAAGAGTTGTTTTTTAAGAGGTATCAGGTCAAGCTGGGGGTTTAAACCCGCAACCACTTGTGTGAGCATCTCTCTATCCATTACACTTTCGCCTCATATTTTTTGTGGCAGGTTATTTCAATATCTGCAAAGTGGTTAACAAAGACATGGAGAATGGCCATGAAACATCGGTTCCTATTACTGAAATTCTGTACATGAACCCCAAAATCAGATACCAGACTAAACCCTATGGCCTCTAAAATCAGATACCAGACTAAACCCTATGGCCTCTAAAATCAGATACCAGACTAAACCCTACGGCCTCTAAAATCAGATACCAGACTAAACCCTACGGCCTCTAAAATCAGATACCAGACTAAACCCTACGGCCTCTAAAATCAGATACCAGACTAAACCCTACGGCCTCTAAAATCAGATACCAGACTAAACCCTACGGCCTCTAAAATCAGATACCAGACTAAACCCTATGGCCTCTAAAATCAGATACCAGACTAAACCCTATGGCCTCTAAAATCAGATACCAGACTAAACCCTATGGCCTCTAAAATCAGATACCAGACTAAACCCTATGGCCTCTAAAATCAGATACCAGACTAAACCCTATGGCCTCTAAAATCAGATACCAGACTAAACCCTATGGCCTCTAAAATCAGATACCAGACTAAACCCTATGGCCTCTAAAATCAGATACCAGACTAAACCCTATGGCCTCTAAAATCAGATACCAGACTAAACCCTATGGCCTCTAAAATCAGATACCAGACTAAACCCTATGGCCTCTAAAATCAGATACCAGACTAAACCCTATGGCCTCTAAAATCAGATACCAGACTAAACCCTATGGCCTCTAAAATCAGATACCAGACTAAACCCTATGGCCTCTAAAAAATGGAACCCATGCAGTACTTGATTTATACCCCAGAAAACACTCATGACCATCAGTATTATTCACAAAAGCTTCCTTCACAATCAAACTAAAATATATTAACAAATATTACATTATCATTAGGAAGGAGTGTTACTAATTCCCAATTTTTACCCTTTTGGGGCCCCTCCTGACCCTTTAAGACAGTGGAACCCAGTCATTTTCACAAAACTGAACTTCCTTCACCTAACAATGCCTCTGTGAAGATATAGGCAAAATCATTTCCATTTAAAAAAAAAAAAAATTATAATAACATATTAAGTCCCCTAATTGAACATTAATTTTAACTCTAGGGACACCATTTGAACAAATCTAACAAAATTATAGTTGGTCATCATTACCACATAAACATTTTGAAAATCTGTTTGGCTGTTCATGAGAATAACATTTTTTAAGTTTCAGACTAATTTTAGTAATGGCGGCCATCTTGAATTTTAGTCTCCTATGCAATAGAAACATCCATGTGAAGTTTCAGTTTAATTGGCCTATTGGTTTCAGGGAAAGTGCTGCTAACAAATGACAGACGACGGACAACTGACAATGTGCCATCGCATAAGCACTTCTTGCCTTTGGCCATTAAAGCTAAAAACTGATTAAACAAAACTTACTCACACTCAAGATGTATTTACGATATATACATTATTTTTTAGGTCTGGTCTATCTCTGACATGAACAGCAAGTAAAAAAATAAATCTAAATTATGGAGCCTCACCCAAAACTACTCGATCAATATCATTATAAAATGATTTTATTTTGTAAACCTTCCATCTTAATTAGCAATAATTACCACAAACAGATAATATGGTATGCTGGCAACATGTGTGCACAACTGGGTTAAAAATTATTTCCTTGTACCGAATTTTGTCATTCAGTTTTGTCATTCTTATTGTATCTCCACTTGGGAATGTTTTATAACAAATTTTCAAATCATCCATCATCCAATGATAATTAAGATGTGGTCATGTGGCGATGCTGATGTACAGTGTGGTTTAATTAAGTATTCATGCACTGTTTGATAAGACATTAAATAATGCATTTAGGGTCTTGAGCAGGGTTAAAATATCAATTTCTCTCCCTCCATGTTAAATAAAACAGTAAATTTCCAAATATCAACACTACAACAAAAAAATGTCACCGACATTCTGTAGAACATAACTATTAGCTGAGTTTGTATGGTGTTTAGCAATGCTTTCAACAATTATTCAGTCATATAGCAACAGTGATACTTGAGGCCATTTTCTTAACACTGCCACACATAAGTATCACATCACCCCGCTCCCCAAACCCCCCCACATCTCCAAACTATTATGTCCCCAGGACATTTATAAGGAAAAATACGATAGTATTTAATTCTTTAATAAAAGACATGTTAACAATAAAGTATTTCTACATTAATCATCAAAAGAACACTTGCAGTACAGACTTTTACAACAGAATTACAGCAGTTTAACTTTTGCAATGAAAACTAACAACTAACATATTTTCTATTTATATGACAATGAATGGTTTAATGCCATTTTCAACATATGACATATGAAATATCACAGAAAGTGATGAATACCCTCAGATATGCCCTGACACAGTTATTGCACCCTTTTGCTACCAACTTTGACACAGTGCACCAATTAGTCTCAGTAACAGATGTGATTGTTTGATGCTCTATTGTGGGGTCAATAGAAAGGTATTAAAGGTTTTACACTTTATAACACATGGAAGACACTTACAATTTTGAATTTTATTAGGGTTAAGGAATAATTTGTTGGCCGAGAAACTGAGCACACAAAGGGCCATAACTCACTGAAAAATTATTCCCACAACATGCTGACGATATGCAAAACTAAACTTGGTACCAATCACTTTTGTGATTAGTTTCTTTGAATTCCAGCCAATTGCTGCCGAGAAATAGCGACCACAAAAAAATTGTATTAAAAATTCAAAGGGCTAAAACTCAATGAAAAATTATTATCACGCAACATGCCAACAATATGCACAACCAGGCTTGGTACCAGTCACCCTTATGAAGTTTCCATGAATTCCGGCCAATGGTTGCTGAGAAATAGCGATCACAAAAATTGCCCTAAGACAGATGGACTGACAGACCAACGAGCATGACTCCTCTATGCCCCCATATACTCTGTATCTAGGGGCACAATAATGGCAAAATAATAAGCAGTTTTAATGGTGTAGGAACACCTCAAAATGAATCTGGGTAGAACTAAACCAAATTCCTTCCGCAATTAACTGGCAAACTTTCTCACAAGGGTTGCACTCCCGACCTCAAGTGAGAGATAAGTGGCCAATCGACCACAGTGCCTTAAACCACTTAACTACAGAAGACCCCCCCCCCCCCCCCCCCCATAATAGGTGTTATAATCATTTTGCTTTAATTTGTTTCATATGTACTGACATTTAAATGCAGTACATGCAGCACAACCTTGATTTATTTGAAGGTTAGATCCTGAAACTAAAATTTGTCATGTTAAAAGCACCATAGTTGAACAATGGCCAAGGTGTGGGATGGTGTTATAAAACCATGAACTCCAGACCAATCAAACAGACTGCCAGATAATGATCTATAATTTGCTACACTAACAAGGTGTCTTGCACAGAGAAACTGTAAAGATGAAAAACTTGTCCATGTCAAAAAATGAGAGATTTCTATGGCAATCTTCCACATATGCTTCCACAAATCAATGCTTCCTGGCTGCAACACAATGCAGACTCCAAACCATTGCTGTATTGCATATTGATGGAGGTTCAGTGTAGCATATTATTATTTATAGGCATCCATCCGAAAATTAGCATATCTATACAAATTAATTCATTGCACTCATTTAATCACGTATTCATGCATAATTATATTAACATGTTTAATTCATCAAATATCGAAAACCTCTAAAATTCTATAAAGGCAGAGATAATATTTACCGTATTCCCAAAAATACCCCCCTCCCCCACCCAACAATTTGGCTCTTGAGAAATCAAAAATATATATTTTTTGTTTTTGTGAAGTGTTATCAGTAAAATGAAACCTGCAAACTGTCAAACTATGTACAATTATCAAAAATGTTTGTAAATATCATAAATGCCACCTACCCCATAACCTCCCCATCGGGTTAATCCCCTTTGAAAAATGCATCACCCCCAGGTGTGTAAATTATTCCGAGGAATACAGTATTCCATAAATTATGTAGAAGAATACCATTTAATGGATTCAAGGTTGGCAATATGGAGGTATACTGTGACATAAGATTTGGTGCCAAAGTGGTTTATCGGAACATCCCCCCTACTCCAATTAATTTAAATGACCAAAGAAGGGGTATATATATGTATACCCTATGTCCTTTTCATATAATCCCAAACTCATCTACCAAAATATCTACCCCAACACGGAATCCTAAATCTGCCCGTGAACCAATTATATGAGTGAATACAATTGACAGCATTTACCAATTAAATACTTTTATAATTAGTAGTATTTAGAAATCAGCTACATGCTGGTATTATCTGAACCCTGATCTTTGTTGATCTTTGCTGATTTTTGTAATGTACTCTTCATCTGGCTCTTTACTACAACCATTCTAATATCATTTGTTGTTGTTGGACAGTGTTTAGTGCTTTTTCACCGATTTTTCAGTCATATCACGAGTGTCTACTTGAGGAAGTATTTGAAACGCTGCAAAACTGGAGAATCATGCTGCAGTCACCAGGTATGATACCCCACCCAGTCACATTATACTGACACTGGGCCGACCAGACCTAAAACTATCCTCTTAATGCTGAGTGTGAAATGAGGGAGTTTCTAGAACCATTGTTCAAGCCTTTGGTATGACTAAACCTTCTTCTTACAAGGCGAATGCTCTACCACTAGACTACCACTGCGGTGTCTGTTGCCAAACAATGTAAACCTTAATCAGCATTTCTTTGTTTAGAACTTACTCAAAATCCCTACTCATAGAAATAAATTCATGTCACATAGGAGCAAATATTATATGAATGGCTTTAAATTCTTGAGACAAAGTATTTAACCCTTTATGGGCCCACCCTGTGGCCCCTCAAGACTACGGAGTCTGGTCATTTAAATCTGAATCTCCTACCTGATATTGCCTCCATTAAAACAAACTGTAACAGTGAGTTAAATAAGTGATTATCTCAACTACAAATGCGACCTGGGGTTTCCTCCCTGTAAGTAACCTTACAAGAGCTGTCAGAAGACAACAAAGCTCGCCTATGGGATAAAACTCATCACCCATGCAAAGATTGGAAACAAACACCAAAACTTAAGTTTTTGCAACTTAACGCAATTAAACCTGGGTGTCTACAGACGACGCCGGCGGTCATGGCAATAGCTCTCCTGGACATTCGTTCCCAGCAAGCTCATGCCTGTTAATTGAAATTGGAACACCAAAACACCGTGTGATCAATTTGTTTTATCAATACCACTTAAATGACGTATTTTGTCTGTGTCTCAAAGCAATTTATTTCCATCCAAGTTCCATTAAAGTATCTTTGTCTTCAGGGGAAAATATCAATTTACTTAATTTTATGTCCCATTTAGTTTTGTAATTAATTTGGAATACATACAACGCAGATAAGTTTCCTGATCAAGTTCTCAGATTTATGAATTGTTAACTTGTAAACCTGAATGACAAGTGGTCCGATTGTGTGTTGGATAGAATATTGGCCACTTAAACCCAGTTATTGTTGTATGGTGTTTAGAGACTCACTTTCAACAACTCTACTTGAGAAAACACTAAGCACTGCCATACTTGAGTGTGATGCCGCAGAAACATGGTATGATATCCCACTCATTCTGACTACAGGTTTAACTATCCTCTAAATGATGAGTGTCGAGAGAGGAAGGTTCTAGTACCATTTTTCAAGTATTTGGCATGACTCGAACCCACAACCTTCCACATGCGAGGCGGACACTACCACTAGACCACCACTGTGGTTTCGCTCAAACCAGATGTAGCAAGTACTCAGTACTGGTTCTACAAAGGAAACAGACTCAAGAGCGGATCTCTTCAGCTTCATTGTAATAAAGCTAAAATAAGTTGATATAAATGAATGACAAAATTTTCAGCATAAATAAAAATATGTTTGTAAAACACTAACAGACTTACTAGTAATCAGCCCCATGCAGCATAAATCAACTGAATACATTCAAGCAAGGGAAGCATGATAAAGAAAGATATAGCAAGGATATTTAACAGCTCCTGGGCTTCCTGTCATGCATATATTCAAACATATTGGTAGCATTTAACATTTAAACAACTCTTGACACATTTCAATACAACATTTTAACAATCCTGAGACAATTCGATACAACATTTGACCAATCCTGAGACAATTTGATACAATATATGACCAATCCCGAGACAATTTGATACAACATTTGACAAGTCATAACTAATACTAGCAATGTCTTACTTATTACTTGTATTGTAATCAGATCAGACCCTCTTACAGGTCATAAGGATATTGACAATTATTGATGACAACTCATGAATAACTGTTTATTACTGGCAGCCGATGGACAACAAATAGGCTGGACGAAAGATGGACAACTCACAATCACCAGACACCATTATCGATATCTATGTCTGTCAAGAGAAACATAACAACATATTCTCAGTGCACATAGGTAGATCATGACATTTTTTTACTAAATGATGACATTCATCAGCATTAAGTCATCATGATAATATATAAGTCTCCCCTGTGGTTGATGTTATGTCCCAAAATGTCAAGCAATGTATCATGTAGTCAGGGAGTGACCTAACATTCACACTTACGCATACAAATTGACAAGAACCACATAAACATTGTCAAAACAGCTTTTTTATTAGTAAATAGTAAGTAATTAGTATTCAGTACTAATTTATTCATCATAAAACTTGTAATAATGACAAACAACTACTGTTACCGCACATATTCTAGAAAAACAATTTTTTAAGATATGTATGGCAATTTTTCCTGATATATACACTGTAAAGTTTATACTGATTTATGGTTTGGTTTGAGCTCAAAGCTTACAATATATGACAAGCCTGAATCTGTTTCCTACATGATGTTTTCTGAAAGTACTTATCACCAGAGTGAATGTAACCAACTCTGTTGACTTAGGCTAGACCAATCATGATTAAGCATTCACTAATTACCTTCTAATTACCTTCTTAAAACAACTAAAGCTAATCTAATATAGGAAATTCATGAGATTATTCTTGGTTGTAAACAGCATATTGATTTTTGTCTTTGAGAGGAAAACATAGAAGTGATAGAAGAAACTTATAAATTCCTTCAGAAATCTTAATAATGGACCCTGCACTTCTGAGGTCACACTTTTTAATGTGTTGGTTTAACAGACAACTGTTTCCTTATTTCCTTTTTTATATGCTGGTTCATGGTAGGTCACATGACTTACTGAAAATAACTGAAAATTGTATTGCCCAAGTTGGCTGTGCCAAAACAATAGAGGTTAAAATATGCCCTGAAATTTTTAGGATCACATTTTGTCAACCACATTTCATTATTTTCTTGTAATTTCTGAATATATATATAATAAATGTTTATGATAATGTACAAGCAAGTCTGTTCACACAAAGTATATTCAAATTAAAATTATCTTCAAATCCTCAAATTTTATAATAAACTTAAACATGACAAACCAACTTCTTGTGTTTTTTTTAATTTGTTAGTGTCTGGATAGTTGTGTGGATTATTTAAGTCACATTACACATGGGCGGATCCAGGAAGTTTTGTTAGAGGTGCAAAGGAACTAGCCACAGAAACCTTAATAAGGTTTAAATATGTGAACAAAAAACTATATTTTCGATTTTTAGAAGGGGCACCTTTTTACATTTGGGGAAGTTCTAATGATAAAGGAATACCTTAGAATGAACTTGAGCTGGACCTGCATCCTTTCAGTAAATCACAGGTAGATTTCCTAAAGTTTTTGGACTGAGCTGGGCTTAGACCCATGAACTCAGTGGTGAGAGGTAAATAATGTTGAGACAGAGTGTGTTATAAACCACTGACATCAGGTTATAAAACCTTAAGCAAGACAACAAACATTGAGTTCTGAATGATTCAAACCACACCCCATGCATGTTAATTAAGTGATTGTCTACTTCATGTCCGTGTTCACCAGCTGACACACACACACATATACGTATATATATATATATATACTGTACTACAATATGTATGATGCATCGTGTGACTCATCAGAAACATGTTACCAAGTCCTTTTTTTCTTTACAAAATGAATCTTAAAATCATTTTTTACTATTGTTGTTTGATGAATTATCAATCTTTTAAATTATAATCCTATGAAAGTAAAACCATCTGGAGATCTAATATTCCAATAATACTGATGTAACCTAAAATTTTATATTATTTCTTTTCTTTTCTTCAAATAATTACAAGATTTGTAAATGCTATAAGAGTTTTTGAAATATCAGGATTTTTTTTTTTTAAAATTATAATTGACACTCAATTAAGACTTTTTTTCTTTAGAAGTGATGGTATCTCATTGGAAGCTACTCATGTGATTGTATTCTTGGGATTTTTTTATTCTCCATGACTTAATAAGTATACTGAGTGATTACATACTTTAGTACACCAGAGCGGTGGTCTAGTGGTAGAGTGTCCGCCTCCCAAGCGTGAGGTCGTGGATTTGATTCCTAGATGAGTCATACCAAAGACTTGAAAAATGGTACTAGAAGCTTCCTTGCTCAACGCTCAGAGGATAGTTCTAGGTCTGGTCATACCGCTGTCAGTATAATGTGACTGGGTGGGGTATCATACCATGTGTCTGTGGCATGATACTCCAGTGTGGCAGCAATTATGTAACAGTCTTGAGTAGACACTGTCGAGATATGACTGAAAAAATTGTTGAAAGTGACACTAAAACACCTTACAACTACAACTATTTTAATTCAGTTTGTTATTGCTTCTTTGAATGTAATTTACCTTGCTGTCATCCTGTTGACTTAAACACTTTGTTTTTGGCTTAGGCTTACAGCTACATTGACTGACAATGTAATTTATATCAAATATTATTTATTACGACATAATGACATTTCTTTGAACAATTTCGTTTCGGTTCAAGGTAGTACGTCACTTTTATGCAAACAAACTAAAAATTAGAAGTTTATATAAATTTACTTGAAAATATACAGTTCACCGAGTATAATACTATAATCATAAATTATTAATTTTATAGTACAGTCAAACCTGTGTCAGTGGTCACCCCTATTAAGCAACCACTTGTCTTAAACTGCCACATTTTCTATTTACAATGTTCATATTTTTTGTTATAATCAACCTTTGTTAAGCAGCCACCTGCCTTAAGGGGTCATTTTTTGTTATTTACCTATTTAAAAATATACCTGTTCAGATATGTTTGCATATGTTTTGCTGTTATCTTCATAATAATATGGAGAAGGAAAATTTTTAAATATTATTATTAATTCTTTATAGAGTATTATTAATAATGCCACTTAATTTAATTGTGTGAAACTCGAATCAGACTCGGGAACCATGAGCAAATTAAATACTCAATGTATACTTGTGTTTATGTATACTTTATAACCTTAATATATATATAATATCATAAAGATATACATGCTTTTATATTCATTTTATCAAACAAACTATACTTTTCATGATATAAAACATCTTAAACACAGATTGGCAGAAATTGCACCAGCCAATCTGTGTAACATTGGCATTGAAATTTCAGCCATTTCATGAAAAGCCTGAAATATTTAGCCATTTCATGAAATGACTGAGTGAATTGTGGTTATTCACGAAAAGACTAAATTTTTTAGCCATTTCATGAAATGGCTGATTTCACAGATTGACTGTAACATATATATATCAAAAGGATCTCATCTCCCAAGATAAACCAACAGTTACTATACCACTGAATAAATATCCCCTTTCCTATAACCCCTTTGAAAATAAAATGATGTCCCCCGACTCTTGAAATTGGTCTTTTATCATAGTTTGGTGTTAAAAAAAGTTCAATATATACCTCATTAATACCATGTTAGTGTTATTCCTGTGGTATAAGGGCCAATCATTTTTGATCTAACATGACATTGTTTTACTTCAAACAACCATTATGCCAAATACCATTAGAAACATTGTTAAAAAACTGTGTTGCCTTCATTATCAAATGTTGCAAATAGTCAAATCCAAAAAGTATAATAAAAAAGTTACATGCTTGCAATGCACTCCATTATTTAGCTGCCGCACATGGCAGCTGTCTGCATGGCATTAATAATGTGAACTTTCCCCAACCTCCATTAAATGTCTTTGTTTGATATATTGAAATTGATGCCCAGCTGTATATTAGGTATAAAAAGATAGACAATTGATGTATTGATGGAGCCAATGTGACTTTAAGTATATAATATGTAGACTGCATGAGCTGCAGCATCCATTATTTCCTTTTAACAACAGCAAAAAATTTACATAAATGCAGTATTTTTTCACATTTAGCTGATGACTGCATTTCCGTAAAGATGCTTATGTCAACATGACAGTCTAGGTTCCGATAACAACATCAGCTCTTATCTTCAGATACCCTTGAAAAAGACCGCTGAACCTGAAAGAATATTCGATCACAAAGATCAGGAACATGCAGTTTTGTCAACTTGATATTAGATTTTATTTTGCCTTAAAATCAAAAATTTTAAAACGAAAAAAAGTGGTTCAAGTTTAGTTAAATGCTAAATGCAGATTTAGAAAAGTTTATATGTGTACATTCCCTACACGATGCATAATTTGTAAATGTTGTGTCCTAATAACAATTAGCCAACATGATTATTTTATGATTATATAATATAATAGCCTAGCACCACCAAATGCTACGTACATGTTTCGCTTAGAGATGAGCTTTAAAGCTATCGTTTCTTTCATCAATAGCTTTGACGTATTGCATACTGATCAGTGCTAATTTACATGTAATGTTTCCAGCATTCCAGGAAAGACCATGTGGTGTGCCCGGGTTAATATAAAATCCCACAATGGTATCTCGATATAAATTTTACATGAGAATTCCTCAGTCGCAACAAAACTTTCTTTGCATGTTCAGTCACCAGTGAAGGTTACCATAAATTTATCTGCATTAACAACAATAATTATCATATTAGTCTTGTTGAAGAGAAGAATGATCAATTTTCCTTTATTTCTCTATTAAGTCCAATAAACCAGAGTGGGTCCGCCATGGCCGAGTGGTCTAAGGCCCCGTCTCAAGATCACATATTTCTCACCGCTAAGGTCATACGTTAAAGTCCCACTAGTTCCAAAAATTTGATGTGAAAAAGTTTGCCAGTTACTTGCAGAAGAATGGTGGTTTTAATCAGATTCATTCCGAGGTCTTCCTCCACCAATAAAAATGGACATGCCATGTGTTAAAAATGGCATTCAACCCCATTAAAATAAAAAAATTAAACCAGATGTCTGTAATATTTGTAAAAATAATTCAAACGCCTTATCAAGAAATATGTAATATATATACGAGGGGGAATCAGAAAGTTTGTAGACTTTTGCCATAACTTTTTTTATTTTTATTTATCATTGTATTAAAAAAATTCTCAGGGAGCCTGTGCCGCTATATATTTGCAGTAACTTTAAAAAAAAAATGATATTACTTTTCATCATTAGTTTATATTCTATAGTAACTATGGAAACGTTGATTTATGCAGTCAGGGCCGTTTTTGCTTGTTTCCTACCTCTACTATTCAAACAAGCGTAGCATTGCTAAAACGCGTCTTATTTTTTAATAAAAAATATCAATGTGTGCTGTATTGTATACTTGTTTATATATTTTAAAAAAATGACACCAATTATGTGCATCTCAAAATGACATCAATATTATGATGTTAGGGTATACCATTTTGTTTGAAACAAAATGACATCGGGGCACTTGAAAATGGATTAGCACGTGGCACACCGCAGTTCCGTAAAGTTCTGCTCCATGTTAGGTAATACACTTGTTCAAACAGAGAAACAAAAGTATGTACAGTGAGTTTAATGTTTTAAGGTCTCTTGTGTTTAAATGTCACAAATATAATGTTTTTAAAAAAGAGCAAATGGGAAGTAGATTTGAAGACATATTGGAATCAAAGCATATTTTACAGAATTTTGTGAACAGTATACCATCTTGAGATTTCGTTAACATATTCACTCAATGGTGTAAATGGTGGCAAAAACATACAGACCATGAAATTCAATGAGAGTATTTTGAGAAATATTCAAAATATTGACATCAGTTTTTGTTGAATACAACATCATCATTTTGCCCCGACATTACTAACTCTGCTATGCTTTGAATAGCACTTTATTTTTCTAACAGTTGGCTATCATGCTATAAAAGTCTAAATATGTCCCATATACATTTATTTCAAATAAAATAACACTATTGTGCATTGTATAATTGATATAAATAAGTTATGGCAAAAGTCTACGATCTTTCTGATTCCCCCCTCGTAAACATGTAGTATACATGTACAATTTATTAATGGCACTAAGGTAGCTGTAATTTATGTCATTTCAACATGAATTGTGAAGTTATAAATTTATACATTGTGCTTATAAACAGCATAAATTATCATATTAACATGGCGATATATAATGTACATAAAAAGAGAAACTATAAACATATATATAGATAGAACCGTAAAACTTTGTATAGTTACTTCTTTGTGGTTTTTTCACGTTTCACTAAAATTTCGATTATTCTGTACCATATTGCAAGTTGTTACCGTTTTTCCTAACTCCTCAGAAATTAAAACTTCAACAATGAATGAATGAATGAATAGGGTTTTACAGCGTACCAACACATTACAGGTTATTTGAGGCCAACAGGAAGGAAGATTCCAGGTTCACTCTACATGTACAAAAACAACAAATTAACTTACAGATAAAAAAAATACATCAAAAAATGAATACATGTATGTAAAATGAACCTATAACCTCGATACCTGCAGAAATTCTATCATATTACTCAAATTGTCGCTTCTTACGACATGCATGAGCCACAGTGATCCTATCCTTGCCATCACTCATAATTTATGGCTCCCTGAAACCACACAGGGGCTGGTAATTTAACGGCAGTAATGAACATGACAAAAAATGATAAAATGAACATGACACCCATTTGGAGGATTCCTAGCCCTCTGCAGAGATCAGCAGTGATTCTATTCTTAGCCGGAACCATACGAGCTGGTAAGTTAGAAATGCTCTCTGGTAATTATTGTAACTTTTTCTCTGCACATGCTATTGTTTTGGAGGGTTGGCTAACTTGCTACTCAGATAGCCAGATGCTATGGTAATATGAATACAGTGATAATTGTACAGCTTGGACATGGGGAAGTAAAAAAAAAATATTTAATGAGGGTTAATTCAACACATGGCTGGTTATATTTTATTGGTGGAGGTCATGACCTCAGAATATAAAATGATGTATCATATATTGCACCGCACTGTACTGCATTTTCACAGTACAGTACTGTAGCAAACCTTGCCTTGCTATTGAAAACAGTGGTGAATTGCTAGTTATTCATAAAATATGAAAACCTGTATGATATTGTGCTAGACATATAAATTACAAAACTCGAGACATAACAAAAAAACAATTGGCTGTGCTGTCATCAAAAATATCTCAATTATATTTATAATCTGAGATGGAGTGTAAGTAAACATGAGAGGCCTTGCAGTTCATCTATATCTGGAAAAATTGACTGTTGTTGTTGTTTGGTGTTTAGCATTGTTTTCAACAAATTGTCATTGTTAGTGTCTACTTGAACGCTAGCACACTGGAGTATCATGCCACAGACATATGTTATTATACCCTTATTAAACTGACACCAGGTCAAGCGAGGCAGCTTTTAGTATAATTTTTCAAGTCTCTGATTTGAACGGGCCAGGGATTTAACCCATGACCTTCTGCATGTGAGGCGGTCACTACTACTAGACCACTGCTACCTTAAACTCGTATAGTCGTTATAGATTTATTTTATCACCTTAGAAAATATATTGCTACAATATGGTAGTGTCATTATACCACTAGATCGCTGCTGCGGTGTAAAGTATTGAAATTGTCAAGCTTCCAAAGTATTAAGAATCTAACCAGCACTCTCGATTTAAAAAATTTCTTTTTTATCCATCTGTGAATAAAAAGCAATTACAGAGACGTCTTTCTTATTGAGAAGATGTTTTTGACAGTCTGTTAATTATAATCAATAAATACTTATTGATTTGATCCACTGTGAGGTAAATAGGCTCAACAATGGCTGACAGCTTCAACGGTTTTAATGAACTGGCGCCTAAAACTGTTGTGTTGGTTTATTTAAGTTTCTGTGCTAGCTATTATAGGTTACCAGGAGTTAATCAACAGGTGCTATTAATGGCTACAAAAATCAAATGACAAAAATATTTTGTTTGGATTTGCTTGTTATATAAATTTATGATCTATGAAATTAAGAATTAACATTTTAAGAGTTTAACGTGAAATTTAAATATGTATTTGGCATTAAATGTTTAATAAATATGTCCATCCTCTTTGTCTTCTTGAAGAACTTAAGATTTAAAAGTATTTCTTGTATTATTTTGATACTTATATTTGAAACATTATTATATCAAATAAATATTTAATATATATCCAATGGTAATGAAAAAAGGATGGTACTTATTATATACTTATAAACGGTTTAGTTTATGTTATATTGTGAGTTGTAAATGTGTCATAATGATGATGTCAACAGTGTACACACTGAACCGAAATAAAATCTCCTATATAAAACATGACCCTGACTTTTCTAATGGTATTTTGGCACTGCAGATGTCAAAAAGCAATGAAATGTAAGTTTCTCTTCAGTGATTTGGGTCTATTTATGACTTGTATGGAAAGCCCTTAAAAATGTTTCATAATCACAACAGAAATAAGAAGGAAATTCAATGGTGGGCTTACACCTTAAAAATCGCTACTAAGTCCACTCTCATTTTAAGTATTATGAGCATTAAACATGCAACATGAAGATAATTTCATCTATTTTCTTAAATGCGATTGATTTATTTAGGATACTTTTATATACAGTCGAAACTTGTTATCTCGATGTTGCTCGAGTCGATATTCAGGTTGAGTCAATATTTTTTGCTATCCCCTACATTTCACCTTCTTTGTGTTACAATGTAAATATATTCCTTTTTACTTGATGATGTCTGTGTCAACATTTTGGATATCTCGATCCTAGTTGAAGTTTCTGATTGACCATTTCACACCTTTAATTGAGTGTCTGTGTCGATGTGATAATTGTTGACAAAATATTGTGTTTGTTTTCCACATTGTGTGAAAATCTACGCGTTTTTTTCAAAGTTTATTTCAGATGCGACACTAATTACCGGTATACAGTAAAGGTGTCAGTTTCAATGACTGACAGAATGTCGCAAAAATTGTGTCATGGAATTGGATGATTTCACATAAAATTGTATAAATACCATTTGCTTTAATCAATCAGCCTCAACTTATATCTCACGGTGCCAAGCAATTCAAAGAAGGACCCAGATATGAGCTTTTTTTATCACGGCAGTGTAATTCTACTATACAAACCGTATATATGAAATCGAAAGTACAATTGACAGGCGACAATTATCAGTTGATGAAAATAAATATTCGTCTTGAGACAAAATCTATGTCCATATTCTGATATACTGGTTCCACCCAGAAAGTGGACTCGAGAGCGGCTCATATAAGCTCTAAGCTTTCATTGCAATCAAGCTAAAATAAATTAAGACAAACCATCAGCTCCCAGGAATGAGTGGTCAGGTTAACTGATTGTCTGTTAGCCCTTGATGGCATAAAAATGACCCCTAAATATTCAAACAAAATCAAAATAGTGTCTCAACAATTTAAATCAAGAATTGATAGATGTACATGTTGTTTTTGATAGGTCATCTGAGGTTGAACCTGTGATAGAAGCATGAGCTGCCAAAATTACAACCATTATACATTACATCACTGCCTTAGCTGACAATTAAGGATACAATTTAGTATCTGTTTGAAGGTGGCAGTATCCTAGTTTATAGATATAAGATTTCTATAATGAAGAATATGCTCAAGGCAAGATTTAGGGGGGGGGGGGGGGGAATGCATTAATATTGCATCAAGTGGAAGCCTGCAGTATGTCTGCACAAATGTGTGGACTTGATATTGGAAAGAACTGCCTCAACATTTTGTATACATGTATATAGGATGCTTAGCATCACTTTCAACAGTGTTGATTATGTCACGATGGTATCTGTTAGAGACAGTATTATGAGCACTATCACACTGGAGAATGATGCCACAGACACATGGTATGACACCCCTGACCAACTCATGGAACAAACAGTCTCAGGTTATATAATCTAAATGCTGAACACCAAACTATGAAGCTCATTGTACCTAGTTTTTAGAGCCTTCAGTACAATGTCCTTAGTATACATGGCATATCCAGTTTTATTGGCGGAGAACACCTAGACTGAAGCCGTGTATACATAACCATCGTCCTTCCGCAAGTAACTGGCAATCTTCTCGCATCAAGTTTTTGGAGCAAGTGGGACTTACAACCTACAACCTTAGCGGTGAAAGAGAAGTGATCTTGAGACAGCGCCTTAAACCACTCAGCCATGGAGGACCCCAAGTCAAAATCATCTAATAGTATTTTGTCACCTTATTTTATCGCAAGGGTCCTCCAAGGGTGATCAAGTGGCCTAAGAGGTTGGCGTCTTATGACCACTTACCTCTCACCGATGAGGTCGTGGTTTCAAGGCCAGAGGATGGTGGGTGATTCTAACAAGATTCATCAGTATGTACTATTTAAAAAATTAGAGAACAGTGCAGTTAAACGGTACAGCGCAAACAGTTTACATACGCTATAGTAAATGTCTTCAATATTATAGTACAGAGCAACAAATTAACAGAAAACAGAAAAGACCCTGAGGCAGACAATAGAACTATACCTATACTTTGTCAGAAGACAACAAAACTCACCTATGGGATAAAACTCACCACCCATGCAAAGATTGAGATTGGAGATAATACCAAAACTTCAACGCAACAAAAAGTTGAACCTGGGTGTCTACAGATGACGCCGACGCTGGGGTCATGGCAATAGTCTCCTGGACATTCGGATCATCATTTGAACAAACTTGAGAACACTTCATGTAAGAATGTTTACACCAAATTTGATGAAAATCTATCAAGCTATTTCAGAGAAGAATTCGTCGTTAAAGATTGACGAACAACCAAAGGATGACTGACACAAAAGCTCATCTGTGAACGTTTGGCATAGGCGAGCTAAATTCCCGCAAGCAGTTTAAAGATATGAAACAGACAATAAATATTGTCTATTTGATCTTTGATCTCTCAGTATGACATTGACCTTGAACCCACATGGCTTGCATTGCATTCTTAATATGTGAACATTTGTGCAAAGTTATTTAAAAATCCCTTCATGTATTAAAAATTTAGGAAGCAGACACAATTTGTAACATACGGATGAAAAACACTTTGTCTCCCTCAAAAGTGGGGAAGACAAATAATTACTGTAAATTTAAAAAAAAACAAAGTATGGTATACTGCCAATCCAGAAAAGCTGACAATACAATAAATATTGCCATTCGATTAATAGGATTAGTTTTTTTAATTAATTCCCTGCCTGACAAAGGCTTAATCAAAGAAACCAATTGAATGACACTGAAGATAAACATAAAAGTACTATAGGTTTTTTCTGCGACTCACATTTCTCAAACCATAAATCAATCAGTTTAACGTAAGCAAAAGTAATTGTGAATTCTCTCGCTAATCTATGTCACAGAGAAGGGCAATTTCTAGCGTTTCTGTTATTTAAGTGATGAGGACATTCGCTGAGGCACATAAATGTAATAATAACTAATCAATGATGTACAGTAACTGTTGTTTGACGTCATGCAAGCCTGTTTTACATCTTGATGTATATATATGTACAGATATATATGTGTGTAGCTCCAAAGACAATAAGTCTGGATTTATAACTCTTTCCTCCATCTTACTTATATACAAAGCACCTTTCACTACTGCAGGGGTATCATTAAGAGCCGGGAGCCGGGGATTACCCCGGCAATAAAGGCCAGCCCATTCCGCCTATTTTCAGTTGAACAAATCGTGTTTTGAATCTGAAATTTTATAAAAACATATATCTAAATATTTTTAAGTGTAGCCATATTAATATTCTTAAAGAAGACCGTATAAAACAGTATAAAAATACAGCAGGCGGTCCCATTATGAATCGCACTGGTATTGTTTTTTTTACGACAAGATTTTGGAACGCTTGTTTTAGCGCGTAATTTATAAAGTCATGCGTCGCATCTCTTTGATCCTCATATTTTATTTCCGGTTGGGGCGTCGGTGCTTGGATTTGTGTGCATTTTATGAAATCAATCTGCCATATAATAGGAAAAAAGATTGAACAATTTCTGGCAAAAATGAAAAAAAAAATTGTTTCCCCTTGCGCGACCGACCCACGAAAAAAGCAGGTTTTTTTTATTTTTCGACCACTTTGGTCTTGTCTTAAAAATCAGACAAGAGAGTATTCACTATACATAGGTCTGCAAATATCTCTTTTCTATATGACACATGTCAAACTGTTGCTTATAGACTGTAACTAGACAGTAGAAACAACTGACCCCCGCGGTGTTTACGGCATGCCCGATATTGCGACTTCAGAAAACCTCTCATGCTTATTCAATTATCTATTTTTTTTCCTCTAATGTGATTGGTGGGTAGCTTTGAATATAAATTAATCTATTTTAATAACCGCTATGATTGGTCGGATATCTACGACCAAGGTACACACATATTGCTGCGCACCTGAGAAAGGAATTAAAAATAGATGATGACGTAGTTCGCGGATGTCCCTCAAATCCTCAAATATTATCTTCCTTTGCCAAAATGGTTTTGCAATTTCCAAAATCTGATTATGTATTTGCAGATATTTCACAAATGATCGCGTAATGTATAATATCAGCATTAAGTTTTGGTATTTTTATAAATATTTCATAAATTTACAATAATTGGAACTGTATGAACGAAAACTTTCTTCTGTAAAAATGTGAATGTTGATATTTAAAACGAGTATACAGTAAAGAAAAATGTGGATGGGGTATTATAGTAATAAAGTTAATGCTTTTTGGTTGTGTAGTTTCAGCGTATAATTTTCTTTGGCAGTCATATCATGATTTAAATATAGTATTGAAAACAACAATTAAGATAAATTGTCTTTTTAATATTTGAAACAAAGTTGATTAGTTGCTCTTTTCTAGATATTTGAAGGCCATCATAGACTGCTTATATTTATCATATTGCCATGTTCTCTTGGATGAATTGAATAGCTTTGTAGACATGACATTACCATTGCTGTATGTTATGACATTTAGCAATCATTAGAAAAGAAGAGAAAGATATTTAAAATAATGTTTTGAATTTACACCTGCTCCCACACTGCCAAAGAGTCGACAGAACAGAAATTTATGATAGTCAATAAAGAACAAAGACTAAATACATCATAATAAGTCAGTAATACTTATAGAAATATAGTCCAATAATTTTACATATATGGTAAAAACAGTAAACATGTTAGAAGACTACTGAATAAACAACTTAGAAAATTACTTCTACTAGTATTTTTGCACAAATTTACTGTGAAATGCTGTGAAAAAAAAAAGGAATTTTGCTCACACAAGACCTTGATTTCACTGATTTCAAAATGCTGAAAATCATTTTTGAAACCCTGATGGGGGAGGACCCCCAGACCCTCCCTTCTACTTTCTTTCATCATCCTTCTATTCTAAAACATAATGAAACCCCCGCTACTGCCAACATAATAGCAGGATGGGACCTTTAATTTCTACATTCAGGAAAGCATTGTTATTGAAATATTTAAGCAGTCAAACGTTACATATAACCTAGTATGCAGCATGGTCAAGTGGGAAAGCATCCGCATCGTATGCGGAAGGTCGTGTGTTCCATCCGTGGCCAGGTCATACCAAAGACTCTAAAAACGGTACTAGAAGCTTCCTCGCTTTACCCTCAGCATTTGGAGGAAAGTTCTAGGTCTGGTCAGCTGGGTGTCAGTATAATTTGACTGGGTGGGGTATCATACCATGTGTCTGCGGCATGATACTCCAGTGACAACACTCAGAATACTGTATCAAGTAGACACTGTCGTGATATGAATGAAAAATTGTTGAAAGCGAGACTAAACAACAAACATACAACTAATTATAATAACTCTACCTGTACAGTACCATGAAACCTCACTAACTATACCTGTACAACTATAATAAACTATGTGTTGGACTAGAGTTTGATTACCAACCCCTTCTCCCTCCAAGTATTATAATTTTGAATTTCTGACACACAGTTGTGGTTTTGCGTGCAGACAGCTACGCTGCCAGGTACATACAGTACCATACCAAAATGTCTGCAGGATTCACCAACTTGTCACCAGTAATGGAATGTTTATATAAACAGTTTGTAATCAAACAGAGAAATAAACAAATTGAAATTCTGCATGACCAATGTATGTATCACATAAATTTTTATATTCAATTAAAAGATCTTATTTGTACATTTACATTATACAATTTTAGTTTTGTGTGCCACAAGTCAATAATGAAAACAAACATTGGCCAATATCATTCAATTTTCTAATCCTGACAGCCCCTTCATAATCCAACTTTTATTATTGGTATATTGGCAATTTGGCTTTGGGTATTGTTGATAGCAGTAACATAATGTTTATTGCAGATCTATATGCATAGCCAATAACTGCTGTAAACCATCACTTTCAAAAGTCACTAATATCAAAACCAAATAATTTATTGTGGGATAAGCTTCGCTTGCTGTATTGTTGGTAGTTTTGTGTTGTTTTGTGTTGTTTTGTGTTGTTGTTTCATTTATTTTTTTTTGTGAAGTGGGGTATGGGAAATGCATTCAACACTCAAGTGTATTTTTGGGGAACACTGCATCTTGAATACATTTTCATTCACTACCAGTATGTTTGGAAGTGTCGTAATTATGGTCTCTAAAATCAATTAAGCGCCTTAGTGAAGACTGCTATAGTGGAGATTATCAGATAGTTTACATCAGTTTTCATGAATACATTTTATTTTGTTCATTTATACTCATTTACTTCATCTCAATTGCAATGTATTCTCAGAGCTTATAATACAAAACACACTCTGAAAGATAAAGAGAGTCTGTTTTCTGGACAGAACCAATGCCAAGTGTAGTTTTTAAGAGTTATCTGGCATGTTTGTGCCTACAACCTCTGGCGTGAGTGGTCAACCATCCATTCACTGCACCATTCACTGCACATCGCAGAAACATTTAAGAAGACATTATTAATAAATAAAGTAATAATTTCCTATATAGATCTATATAAATTTCTGAGTTATTACATAGCATCATCATACCTGACATTTAAAGGAAGTATATCAGGAAAAGCACTTTTAATGTCTTAAAAATTAAAATAATCACTAAAATCAATAAAAAGCACCTTGTTATCATAAATAAATAAAATCCGAATGGTTTGGTATGTCAAATCCACCAAAACGTGACAAAATCGATATCTAAATTGGAGAGGTAAACTTTAAACAAAATGCCCATTTCAAAAATAGATAGCACCTAATACTGCTTGACATCATTTGGACTCTTTCTAAGATGGAACAATTTTAATATGTGTAAGCCTGTATCAATGGCAAATCTACTTAATAAAAAAAAAGAGTACACCCCTCCCCCAAATCAACTCCTATATTTAAATCCACTGAATTTCCACTGAAAAACATGTTAGCCTGCCCCACTAAACTGAAATCCAGGATCCACCCCTGTGCATAACGGATCAAATTGAAATCAAAATGAAATCACATGACTCATTTTATATGTCACAAAATATGTTGCACTTTTAAGCCAGAAATCTATTTTAATCTAACCTAAGGCCCATAGCCCAAGGAAATCATTTTAGCATTTAGATATCCTTTTGGTAGTATGGGGTCAGTGCGTATATATAGGCAAGTTACATTGGAAAAATATGTTATTAGCTAATTTAAAAAAAACTGATATATTCCCTTTAAGAACCTTTTATAGATCTATATGACTTTTGGTTCATAGCAAAACTGGCAATATAAGGAAGCCCATATAAATGTATTAATCAGGCTTTCTCTGGCACCGAAAAATCATGCTAATTCCTGTTTTACCACATGCAACTAAAATATATGCTTGTTTTAGTCTATTGATCTAAACATGTAAATGTACCGATACATTTAATTAATTATGGGTTAGTTTGCAAAAAACATAAATCTGAAAGAGCATCTCCTAAAGGAATTCTGGAATTCTGAGAGTTGTCTAATTGTATTGAAATTCTAAAAATGGGTAAATGCCTGTAGAGTTGTGTAATACATTCCCCCCCCCCCCCCCCCCCCCACACCCCCTATATATATATAACACACTGCATGTATACATGCAACTCCATGTCAATTGTCATGACTTGAGGATGTCATCTAATTTATAAGTGTTTTAAATTGAATAAAATCTAAAATTGACAACAGTAACGTAATAAATTATATAATATATATTCGTGAGGGGGCGGGCAAAAACGGTTTCTGACAAGCGCGATTGTTGTGGGTTGGCCATGAGTGACAAACAAACAATATTTTAATTTAGGCCCTCTTCAAAGTGATAATTATTATATTTCATTACTTGTTACAAACAATAATATACAGTCAAACCTGTCTTAAGCAGCCAGTCAATGGAAGGAGCAAAAGTGGCATTTTAAGACAGGTTGTTGCTTAATACAGGTCATATTGTTATGAAAGCATGGAAATGGGAAATAGCAATTATTGCTGCTTAAGACAAGTGGCTGCTTAATAGAGGTGATCGCTGGTAAACACAGGTTTGACTGTACCAGTAATGGAGAAATTGACAAATCCGTATCAATCTTTTAGGGCCTCGATCATGTGAAAAGTAAAAACTACAATAAATTGTATCTGAGGAGAGGACACATCCTTTCCTTTTATTATCACAAGGCATTACTAAGTCTTCATATGCGTCTATAAGTGTTTATAGGGGAAGGGCCAAATCTATTGTTGGCAGAGCTTGTGGCCCAACCCCATTTCATGTAAAACAATGAAAATAAATAATATAATGCTAAACTTCTATAAGTACACTCATAAACCTTGTTGATCATAAATTCCATATACAACATTCCAATACACTGTTAACTATGTAATTCATTTAATTTATTTTCTTAACTGCCTGCTAAAATTAACAAGGAAGCAAAAAATAATTTCAGGAATGTAAACAACTGCTGAACACATGTCTGTAAGTACATGGCAATGAAGTTGTTCTTTGTTTCGAAGAGATTTATGCACTTCAAAGGAAGGATTGCAAAATCTTGTAGCTGAGTAATAATAAACTTAATAAGAACACTGATAATAGTTGTTTTTTTTTTTGTTTTTTTTTTTTGTTATTGTTGTTTTGTTTTGTTTTTCTGGGGGGTGAGGGAGGGGCTTGTGGAGGGTGTGTTGGGGGGAGGGGGGTAAACTCATTTATTTTACATTGATTAGGATTGTGAAACAAGTTCTTACAACATCTATATAGACAAATCACACTTGAATTCTTCCTTGGTAGAAGCAGTATTAAAGGGATTATATTGGTAAGTAACACAAACACACTGTTAATCCAGACTTTTCCTGAATGCAGTGTGCACAAAATAATGCTTATGTATTGACAAATAACCTTTATTTACTTGAAAGTTATCAAATAAACAGTAATTGAAATTTGCCAAAACTTTATATGCCCGCAACAAAGTATTGCGCAATGTTTACATTGAACTCCATAAACTTCCCAAACAAAGCCTCGAAAACGAGATCGGGAACAAGTCTTCACGATGTTATCCGATGGTTGTTCAGAAACCCGAAAGCGGTTCATTGAAAATGGCAAAAGTAAACAAAAACAAAAACGTGTCTTCAGAGACCCGATGTTTGTAATAAAGAGGTTATGCAATAGGCACTTTAGATGCGTATATCTCTAAGTTATAAGTGTATCTTCATAATGGGCATGTGTATTTAGGACAGGAAATTGACAGTAATATGCCAATACAATCCCTTTAAGGATAAGCGAATAAAGTGTCTTGGTCGTAACGAGCAATCTGAACACTTCCTGCACTGTTTTCCACTCTGTCAGTTAATATAAACATAATTCACACAATAATTCAAAAGCCTTCTATATTAGAGGTGTCCAAAGGCGTCTATATTAGAGGTGTCCAAATACGTCTATATTAGAGTAAAGGGTTAAAAGAAAATAACCAAGCTGAAAATCAATTGATATCACCATCTAGCTGTGTGTATAGCTAATCCATGGAGACATACCACCAGTACATAAACTCTTTACACAGATATACCAATGTCAATTCTGTTCAAGGTCCAGGCAATATGATAACTTCCTTCTTCCCAGCAATAAATGCTATACATGTTTAAAGATATACAACTGCAACATCCAACTTTCATCATGTGATCCAGAGTCCATTCAATTTATGGATGGAGATTGCCTCCAAAAAGTAATCTATGCTTCAGCTTGGTGCCTTTCATAGAATCTACTATCCTGTACTAGGTCAAGTCTGAGCTAAAATACCAAACTTGATTGAAGCTATCTTTTGACTTGTAGTACATAAGCACCCGAAATTCTCACCTCTCACCTATGTATGAAATTCTCACCTCTCACTTATGTATGAAATTCTCACCTCTCACCTATGTATGAAATTCTTACCTCTCACCTATATAAGGTTTTTATTGATTGATTGAATATTTAGCATCATTTTCATGCCATCGAGGGCTAACAGACGATCAGTTAACCTAACCACTTTTTCCTTGGATTAACCAGTACTGGAGCACACCCCATCTCCGCAAGTAACTGATAACTTTCCCACTTGAATCAGTGGTCAGAGACGAATGATAATGAGACACAATGTCGTATATCAATCATCACGGAGACTGTTGCCGGGCAGGGGATTCAAACTCACGACCCCTGGAACCTATATAATTTAGTTTATATAGTGCATATTTAGTTTTTTTTCTGCTGAGAATAAACATTTAGAGACAACCTAATGTACTACTTACAAAAACACCTTTCACCCATCCAAATTTGATGGCCATTTTGAGATCTTTAGTCTTGCCTTCTTCTGGGTTAGTTTCTGTCTCTGATAGAAGAGGTTCCCTATGACGGTGTCTGTCAATATCATCCTGGAATAAACAGAACTTAACTGTAACAAGAATATAACTGTTTAGAGCCACATTTCAGGGTTCTCCACAGGAAGTAATGCAAGTGCTGGGGTAAGAGCACTTAGATGCCTCAAACACATTTTCAAGCACTGTGTAAGGCACTCGATGAAATATATTTCACTAGTACAACTTGTATTAATCCGTTAAAATCATTATATTTAGTTTGTTTCATTGAAGTAAAATAATGATTTAAAGGAAAGTCAGCTTTTGCAAAATTTAGGGGAATGCCATAGTGCTGTGCCTCTGTAATTGTATGGCCTACAGAGAAGCCTGCGATTTCTAACAAAAGCCTCATCTTTTATAGGGTAGCATATTGTCTTCTATCATTCCATTACTTGAAATGGAAAATTAAAAATGCATGCTCTTGAAATAATTCCAAAATCTATTAAAAACACAAGAAATAGAAAACCTGGACAGCACTGACAACATGTGTGGAAGTTTCATTGGCAGGTAAAGAATAATCTGCAACTGATTATTCGGGGACAGTGTTGTTATGTGAAATCCTCATTTTGCAGTATCAGATTAATCAGTTATATTTTATTATTTCATTATTATTGATAGCACATATCTGACATTAATATGTAAAAACTGTTTATCAATTCTCATGATAGTGTAGTAGTAACCAGCTGTAATTATATGCAATTATTAATTAAGGTACTGGACTTGAACCTATGATCGATTAAATCCCATCACTATAAAATAAATGTATTATAAATTACCTGTAGTCAGAACATAAGAGAAAATGTTTTTAAAAAATCAACCCTTAACCTGTGAAATTTTACAATGTGTAGTAGTAAATATTACCAGTTACAAACTATTATTGATTGATTGATTGATTGAATATTTAGCGTCATTTTTATGCCATCGAGGGCAAACAGACAATCAGTTAACCTTATAATCACTGTTTCCTGGGATTAACCAGTACTCGAGCACATCCCATCTCCGCAAGTAACTGATAACTTTCCCACTTGAATCAGTGGTGAGAGACAAATGATAATAAGATACAATGTCGTATATCATCACAGAGACTGTTGCCGGGCGGGGGATTCAAACTCATGACCCCCGGATTGATAGTCAGACGCGTAACCGACTGAGCTAATCAGGGCCCGGCTACAAACTATTATGAGCAGGCAGACTGTTTTAAAACCATCCTCAATACATCATTATCAACCATCAAGCAAAGATTGTGAAGGGTAAGTGGCTGTTTATCATACATCACCTAACAGTGACCTTTCTACTGTAACATTACTGAGACACAAAAAAACAGAATTTATCACACAATGAACAATTCAAGAAACCAGAGGAAGATTAATCCTACATCAAATGTGGTAAACCTCTTCAATAAATCTGGACCTGGCCATTTCAATGATGAACATAATAAAGGATAAACAGAAATAATCAATATCCACTTGAACTTGCAGATAATTTTAAATAATTTAAATCAACAGGAGTTATGGCGGGTATTGTGGCTCTGCACCCAGTACAGTCATTTTTACACCACTCCCAGACAGACAGAGAGTGATAACAGTGGTATGTAGCAGTTTTAATTCTAGTCCGGATTCAATCACCAGAAAACAACTTTTTTCCAAAATTAGAATGACACCAAGAACTAATGTGTTTTTTATTAGATATGTGGCACCGGATGCAGATCAGGGTATAAAACTTTAGACCAGGGAACATGATCAAATGGGCTGAAATTCAAGATGGTCGCCAAAATATTGATATACCTCTAGAAAAATCAAGGTCCCCTAACATGGCAAAAGTGTGTTAAAAGCAGATATCACAAATATACAGCTAAATGACACCCTGACTTTATCATTCATACTTTTTCTACGATAAAAAAATTTAACAATAAGTACAGCGATATAATGAATCAAATGAAAATCAAATCATGTGACTCATATTTGATATATATGTCACAAAGTGCATTGTAATTTTAAGCCGGAAATCGATTTTATTCTATTTCTGAAAGCATTTCTAATATAAAGACAAACCAGTTTATACTAATTCATTTTAGATTGATTATGAATAAAGTTCAAAGCTTATATGAACCGCTCTAGAGTTCACTTCCTTGGTAGAACCAGTACTGAGTGTTGTTTTTAGAGAGGCATCAGGTCGTGCTGGGGGATAGGACCTATGGTGTAAGCGGCCAGCACTATCCATTATCGCCCCAATCTGACACAATGGTTTTGTTTGTTTGAGTATTTAGCATAATTTTTATACCATTGAAGATGATCAGTTAACCTTGCCACTCTTTCCTTGAATCCTGGAAGGTTAACCGTTATTCAAGCATACACATCTTTGCAAGTAGCTGATCATTTTCCTGCTTGAATCAGCGTTAGAGATGAATGACAATGAGACTCAATGTTGCATATATCAATCATCATGGAGACTGTGACCAGGTGAAGATTTGAACTCCCAACCATTGGATTGATAGCCAGACACACTATCGGCTACATGCTAACCAGACTGGGTTCTAGTTAACATGGTTTACTTCTGTAAATTGTATGTTTGAATTTGGTGTGTGAAAACTGCTGACAAAGACAGCAAATTAATTACTGAGGGGTATCCCATTAAAATGGCAAAGCAAATCAAGGAACAACAGAGCATATTTTAAACTAAATTCAAAACTGTTTCATTTTGGATCAATGTAAATCATTAAAAGGGCTACAGGTAGAATAATTTGGCCTGTATTTATCTCATAAAACACTGTTATTTTCTTGTGAGCGGGAAAACCAGTAAAACCAGGGTATGTCATTCCTTCCTGTTGTATTGGCAATTTACAATGGCATGGTTTCATTTCAGCTGGGCTAGAGTCAGTTCACATCATATTTGTGGAATTATGGTGGTTTCATCAAACTACCTGTTCTACCTTATTTTGTATAGATAGCGCAAAGTGGTTTCATCTACAACATTTTTTGTCTGAATATATACAACACTATGGGTAATTAAGGGTTAGCAACAGACTACGTCACCAAGGGAGACTAGTATCAGTTTCTGTGGAACCTGATGGCACTCCCTTGTCCCTTAATAATGATGATGATAATGTTTGATGATGATGATATTGATGATGTCGACTATGATGACAATATTGATGATGATGTTGTCTGGCAAATTGTTTTTATTGGTTTAATAAAAATAAATAAATAAATAAATACAACTATATATTTTTCTACCTTTTTCTTTTCAATGACATATTGGGCTGTATGACTTGACTAAACTAATGAGAATTTCTATACAAATGTTATGTTTTGATTGGTATATATATATTAACAACAAGATATAATTATAGCCCTGGTTTATTTAACAGACCATAACAGGTTCTCACCTATGTTTATGTTTATTCTTGTTGATGTATACTGGATTATTAATGACATGCAAAATACAAAGTTAAGGTCTATAAATACAAAATTCAAAGTACACAAACCGGTAGACATGTAGACGAAGCCACCAACATCCTATGAACAGAAGTGAGCATTTTTCTTGATGACAGGACTTATCAAACCACTGATATATACCACATATACGTTTTATCTCACAGGTCAAGCATATTGTTTGATATAGCATTGCGATAGAAATATATAACACTAAAAATTTTGATAAAAACAACAGACACTAACACCATTTAGTGACATTTTGCCAATAAACCAACATAAAACGGAAGATTTGGTTTACATAAAATTTAATCTATGTACACTTCTAATTAAAACAAAAGAATATATAATCATTTTTGAATTGACAATATTTTGATGAAATTTTACAATTGTTTTTTTTTTTTTTACCTTTTCTTCGTGCAACTCTTCCAAAGTTGGTCTCGTTTTCAAAGCAGATGTCGCCGACAATAAATTCCTGTAATGATCCACGTGAGGAATGGCCTCAGTTGTGTTTTTACCAAACGTTTTTAAGTTTGTTCCATAAGCGGTGTAGCTGTTTTGATTACTGTTTTGATAATTGCCATAGGTGTCGTTTGGTGGTGAGTAAAATGTTGCTGATGGTGAATCAATAGACTCTTCTCTCTCCAGAAGATCTCCATTATTCTTTGGAACTGAATCGTCGCCATTTAACGTAGGTTTATCGGATTCCTCATTTTCAAATTCAACCTTCGCAACATGAAAGCGATGTGTTGATGGTACTTTCTCCATCTTTACTGAATGAGATTAACAACAAACTCACGTTTGTACACGGTCAACAACCGTGAAACACCGGAAGCGCCATTTTCCTTTGCAATAAAAAGTAGTCTTGATCAACTTCGACGCTTGCTTTTCTAAATCATACGTCTTTGACACCATGTTTATATTATGGTGGAAAATCAATCTGATCACCTCGGCCTTTATGCTACGCAGGATACGGAAATACCCGATGTTTCACGATTGGGTGGTAAATGTTAGCTTGGCGTAACTGTAGGTATGTACCAGAGATAAAGTTGAGATAAAGTCGTAAAAATGCCTTGCTGACATTTTGCGTTTAATTCTCACTGGTTTAAGATAAGGCTGAGATGGTATAGCCGGTACCAACCCCTCCACCACCTTGAACAGGAAGGTCAGGCGTAGCTCCTTTCTGGGCTGTTTTAAGGTTTACAGGTCCAAGTCCATGAGCATGTCCTTAACGCATCCCGGGTTTCTTGTTCTGTAGTCGCGCGAGATAAATCGGGCAGCCTTCCTTTGAATCCTCTCCAGCTTGTCAATGTCCGACTTAAGAAATGGGTCCCATATGATGACTCCATATTCCAGTGTTGATCTGAAAAGCGAGATGTAGACCGATTTCCGTGTTGTGGCTGGGCAGTGGTGGAGGTTCCGCCTGATTAAGCCTCAGATGGAACTGGCTTTTTTTACAGATGTTATCGATGTGCGTTCCCCATCGGAGATCAGACGGGATGGTGATGCCAAGGTAGGGCTAGTCGGAACTCCTTTGAGGATAGTGTTGTTCAGTTGGTAGTAGTAACATGACTTTTGCTTGATGGCGAGGATGTAACACTGTCTGGCGTTGAACCGGATGCCCTATTGCTCGGCCCAAGCCTCAAGGTTCTTGAGGTCTTGCTGGAGGGTGATGTGGTCCTAGTGGGTATGTATGATCCTGTATAGCAGGCAGTCACGTTGATGTGGCACAATAGTAGAGGGGGCTAGGACTGTTCACTTGGGTACTCCGGAGGCAACAGGGACTTCTTTTGAGGATTCACCTTTCACTACTACCTTCATGTGCCGTTGTCAGAGAAATGACCTGATCCATCGATGTAGGTTGCCGTGCACGCCATATGAGTCCAGCTTTTGCAGCAGTTTCTTATGGGGCACCGTATCGAAAGCCTTGGAGAAGTCCAGTATGGCGATTGGGATCCTTTGTCAAAGTTGGAAACAAAGTCGTGTATGGTAACAGCAAGCTGAGTTTCACATGAGTAGCCAGTGCGGAAGCCATGGTTGAGAGTCGGCATGATTGTGTGATGGTCAAAGTGGTTTAACAGATGATGGCAGACTATGTGCTCGAAGATCTTGATGAGAACAGAGGTCAGCGATACAAGGCAGTAATTCGCTAGTGCATGACGATCTCCCTTCTTGAACACAGGAGCGACGTTTGCATTCAGCCAGTCTTGGGGAAGAATTCCCGAGTCCACAACCTCTGAAATATCATAGAGACTCCAGGTGCCAGTTCAGGTGCGCATTCCCTTAATACCATGTTTGGGAGTCTATCAGGTCCAGGGACTTTCAAAGTTTGAGTAGAACTCTTGCCTCGCTGATCTCAATGTTCTGGATGTCGTCGTCGATATAATACATACAGGGGGTAAATCAGAGTCTCCATCAAATTAACAGTATTTGAATACTGGCCAAAACTTTAATACGTCCCGCAATAAAGTATTGCGCAATGTTTACATCGAACAAAGCCTCGAAAACGAGATCGGGAACGAGTCTTCATGATGTTATCCGATGATTGATCGGAAACCCGAAAGCGGTTCGTTGAAAATGGCAAAAATAAACAAAAACAAAAACGTGGCTTCAGAAACCCGATGTTTGTAATAAAAGCTTATGCGATTAGATACTGTAGACGGGTATATATCTAAGTTATAAGTGTACCTTCATGCTTGGTGTGTGTATTGACGGTAATATGCCAATATAATCCCTATATTTGCTACATGTATCTCTCAGAGTTATATGTTTTATGTGTTTAGAACATGGTATGTGCTACTCAAAATGGTTGCTTTATTTTATTATATCTGTTAGTTATTTCCAAATTATATGAATTTGTTTTGATTAATTAAACTATTTTTTATTCTAGTGCTAATAAATTCACAGCAGTGAAAATGGATTTTAAGGCATTTCTAAAATAAGGCTGTTAGCAATGTGCTTGTAGTACCGTAATTATATTATGCTTATATAATGCTAACTACATTTGTAATATCGGACAACAAATATGCATTGCTTATTTTGTATTGATTTGAAGATATTTAGAAAAACGAGCGTCGAAGATGATCAAGACTACATAATTGGGGCGCGCGAGGTAATTTTAGTTACGCTCGATACGGGACTAATTTTACTACAGTTGCGGCACTTCAAGTAGACAAACCACGTGTCAATCTCGTGACACCTCCTTTTGACTACCTGTCCAAAAAAAACAACCCCGTATTACTCAAGCTGTCAAGCTATCATGAGGACTTGAGTCCTTATCACTTATAATTATTATCATCAGTGACTGTGTACATAATTTGATACAATATGATATATAAGACACATCATGGACTTAATTACTGTTTATATATGTCTTGTATTTTAAGCCGAATCATCATTTTACAAGCAGTCTGACAGGACAAGTTACTATTAATGTACAGTCAAACCTGTGTTAGTGGTCACCTCTGTTAAGCAGCCACATTCGCCATTTCTATGCTTTCCGGACAAATTAACCAGTATTAAGCAACAACCTGTCCGAAGAGGTCACTTTTGCTCCTTCCCCTGACTGGCTGCTTAAGGCAGGTTTGACTGTGAAATGAAAACAAGTTAAAATGATGAAATGAAACTAAAGTAGATCTATAAATTGTTTACAGTGCAAATTCGCCATGTTTCTTTTTTGAGGGGGTGGTGGGGGTTGTTTTATTTTTTTTTTGCTTTGTTTAAACTTCCTTTGTGGGCTAATTTTAATACAAAATGTTGATAAATGAAAATTTTGAAAACAATTTTTTTATCAGCAATTTTTGTTTATCTATGTGTCAAATGCATACATAGCAATTCTGAACGTTTTATCATAATACAACAGTCTATCCCTGATATCCCAGTAGGCATCTGGCATCAATCTGACGTCAGAATCAGACGTCAGTTTGACGTAGGATTTTAGTTGGATTTGCAATGATATTCTGATGTCACGCTGACGTTTGACTATGACTTATTACTGACCAAAATCCATCCCAATCCCAACGTCAGTCTGACGTTAAATCCAACCTAAATCCAATTTCAGATAAATAGGATGGAATTCTGAACTATGATCATTCTGTATTAATCTTTTTCATTACTTTAAACAAAAAACAAACAAGATAGAATGTTTCAAAATTTATTTCAAACAAATTACAATGTTCAGTGTAATATAAACAATCAAAAAGTAATTTAACAGACAGATTATGAACCATACACATGTGCATTCATATTTTTTTTTAAAATTTAACATTATTATTCCTTTCTTAAAGGGATTATATCAGGAAAAAAGCGCTATAAATGTCTCAAAAAATAAAATTATTTTAAAAAAAGATAAAAGGCATCTCATTTTCATTATAAATTAATCCATATGGTTTGGTTTTTGTATGTCAAATTCACCAAAAACGTGACATAATCGATATTTAAATTGGAGTGCAAAACTTGAAAGGATATCACCACTCTAAAAGTAGACAACAGTTAGTTACCTTTATATTGTCATTCAGGCACTTTCTAAGATGAAATAAATTGTATAACGTGTAAATCTGTATAACGGATCATATTGAAATCAAAATTTAATCACATGACTCATTTAATATGCCACAAAATCTTTTGCAATTTTGAGTAGGAAATCTATTTTAGTGTAACCTAGGTGCGTAGCCCAAATTAGGAAATCTGTAACAGGCATAAAATTACTGTTAAAATTTTATTGCTGTTAACAAATAATAAAAATAATAAAATAAATAAAAATAATAAATTTCAATTAAAAAGGTAAACTTTATTAAGGCTTAAAGTTTCAGTTAAGTTTATTGTAAAATGGTATATTTGTCTGATGTTTGTAGAGCTGTGTTAGGTGAGAATTGTGTTAATATGCAGTTTATACAAGTTTGATTAGAGTAATCATTATACAAGCCATGTTGTAAAAGAAAACCCTTGAGGTGTTAATAACAACCATATTTTGAGTTAATAGGTCTAAGAAGGTATTTACTTTTCATTTCATTGTCATATCAAATATTATAATCTTAGTAAATCAGTCATAAAATTTAAGCATTATTGTTTTGGAGAAAAGCCTCCAGATGTTGATATAATCATTTGATTTGGAGTTGACATGAGAATATAATAATTGCTCATTTCCTTGGCATGTTTGATTGTTATATTTTGTTACATTATATTATGTTGATTACATTTGATAAGAAAGTCCTAATTAGTAACTTTTAGCATATTAACAGCTTTTGGTCATAATCTAAGTAAAACTAGAATCTATTGGTTAATTGTTAAAATGATTTTTATTGGTTAAATATTCAAAGTTAATTTTATTGGCTAATCCATTTTTGGGACTTGTGATATAAAGAAAGAATTTTTTAATATAAGAAAAAAAAAGGAAGAAAAAATTAAGGAGTTAATGATTGTGCATAGAAGTTGAGATTTTAAGTTTAGTAATTAATAATAGTTGGTAAATCTGAGACATGTATTAGTTGGCGGACTAGAATTAATTAAGTTACTTAGATATCAGAAAGAACATAAGTTTTACATCTAAGAACTTTGGTTAACCATAATTTGAGAACTATCTATGTGTGTTTTTATAAATGGATTGAAGTTATGTTATTAAATGATTGAAACTTGAAACTTCTAAGTCGTGTATGATATCCTGGTACAAGTGTTAAATTAAGTTCATGTCATACTATTAGTGATCTGTGAGCTAGAACTCTATCAAGCTCATTCCCCAAAATGAAGCTGAAACCTAGCTCACAGTGATCTAGTGGTGAAACGTCCAGAGACAAGCATAAACTCGGTCGGTGACAAATCCCTTTTCAATATAATATTTTGGCATGCTTAAATAGATATCCTTTTGGCAATGGGGGATCGTTGAGTATATATAGGGATGCTATATTGAAAATAAATGTTTTAGCCAATTTGAAAAATCCTGATATATTCTCTTTAAGATAAATATTCTCCTTTAGATAAAAATACATATTTGGATTCTTGAACTAATGCATAAAAACCTTCATTGCACTTTAAAACATGCATGAAAAGTGTGTGCAATCTATCTATAGTCTACTGGAATGTGAAGTTGAAGCTTAAAATAATAATAATAATAACTCATTTGAACAAGTCAATCTTCCACGAGGCCCTCAAACATACAAACATTATTTACATTAATGAACTAAATTACACAGGTATTTTTCAATATAATTTTGTTATCTAGTCCAATTTAACATACAAAGCAAGTGTTTCTTTATTTTTATTTAACTTATTATAAATAGGACATCATTTATAGAGTAAATCTTACAGGAGTGCTCATTTACTATTTAATATGATCAATGAGATGGCAAATCTATATTATGCAAGGCTCTGCCGAGCATTATATAATTTTTTTTACAAGTTTAGTAATATTAAACACAAATGTAATGTTCCCACAACATCCACCATACCACCATACATATCGCCCAATCTCGAATGTTCCAACAACATCCACCATACATTTCAACTAATGAATGTCCCCTCTGCATTCCAACATCACTACCGACTGTTCCCACAACATCCACCATACCATCTCAACTACTGAATGTATATCATGCATCCACTATACCAACATCACTACCCACTGTTCCCTCAACATCCATCATACATTTCAATTACTGAATGTCCCCTCTGCATTCCAATATTACTACCTCCTGTTCCCACTACATCCACCATACCATCTCAACTACTTAATGTACCTTATGCATCCTCTATACAACATCACTATCCCATGTTCCTACTACACACACCATACCATCTCAACTACTGAATGTACCTTATGCATCCTCTATACCAACATCACTATCCCATGTTCCTACTACACACACCAAACCATCTCAACTACTGAATGTACCTTCTGCATCCTCTATACCAACATCACTATCCCATGTTCCTACTACACACACCATACCATCTCAACTACTGAATGTACCTTCTGCATCCTCTATACCAACATCACTATCCCATGTTCCTACTACACACACCATACCATCTCAACTACTGAATGTACCTTCTGCATCCTCTATACCAACATCACTATCCCATGTTCCTACTACACACACCATACCATCTCAACTACTGAATGTACCTTCTGCATCCTCTATACCAACATCATTACCTGCTGCTCCCACTACATCCACCATACCATCTCAACCAGTGAATGTCCCCTCTGCATCCCCTATACCAACATCACTACCCACTGTTCCCACAACATCCACCGTACATTTCAACTAATGAATGTCCCCTCTGCATTCCAACATCACTACCCACTGTTCCCACAACATCCACCGTACATTTCAACTAATGAATGTCCCCTCTGCATTCCAACATCACTATCCACTGTTCCCACTACATCCACAATACCAGCTCAACTAATGAATTTCCTCTCTGCATCCACTATACGAACTACACTACCCACTGTTCCCACTACACCCATCGTACCATCTCAACTACTGAATGTACCCTCTGCATCCACTATACCAACATCACTACCTGCTGTTTCCGCTAGATCCACCATACCATCTCAAATACTGAATTTCCCAATCAAATAGGTGATATTTATCACCTATTCAAATAAAATAAATAAAACAACTGATATCACATAAATGAATAAGCAATATAACCTAAATCAATGAATAAGTGATATCACTTATTCAAACAGGTGATAACTGTGGGGTATAATTTTACTATTTAACCATTATAAGTGATATCACCTATTCAAATAAGTGATATGACATATTTCAAATAAATGAGTGATATCATTCATATTCAAATAAGCGATAATACCCTTTTTTTAATAAATGATATCACCTTTTAGAATATATGAGCGCTACCATTTATTTGAATAGTAGATATCACTCATTCATTTATTTCAAATAGTTGATATAATTTCTTCAAAAATGTGATATTAATTATTTGAATAAGTTTGAATAAGTGATATTTATCTGAAATAAAATGAGTGATATCAACTATTGAAATAAGTGATATCATCATAAGTTTCAAATAATAAATTAGATGATATCACTTATTTTGATATGTGATATTACTTCATTGTTTGAAATAAGTCATATCACTTATTCAATTAAGTGATATCAACCTTTTTTTCAATAGATCATATCACCTATTTAAAACAATTAAATGAGTAATATCACTAATAGTTCTTATCACTCATTTGAATAAGTTGGAATAAGTGATATAACCTAAATCAATGATTTAGTGATATCACTGATTCAAATATGTGATACACGTGTGGTACCATTTTGCTTTTTAACCATATAAATGATATCACCTATTCAAATAAGTGATAATTTTTAATTATCACTCATTTCAAATAAGTGATATCACCTTTTAGAATAATGAGTAATATCACTTGTTCGAATAGTTGATATCACTCATTCATTTATTTCAACTAGCTGATATTATTTATTCTAATATGTGATGATTAATTATTTGATTGATTAAATTGTTTGATTGAATATATTGAGCGTCATTTTATGCCATCGAGGGCTAATAGACCATCAGTTAACTTAACCACTATTTCCTTTGATCCTGAAACGTTAACCAGTACTTGAGCACACCCCATCTCTGCACGTAACTGATAACTTTCCCACTTAAATCAGTGGTGAGAAAGAAATGATAATGAGACACAATGTTGTTTATCAAACATCATGGAGATTGTTGCCAGGCAGGTATTCAAACTCACGACCCCTGGATTGATCGTCAGACTCGTTTCTGACTGAGCTAATCGGGCCCGGCTTAAGTACTTGAATAAGTTGGAATAAGTGATAGGCCTAATAATAAATGATATCAGCT
The DNA here is from genome assembly GCA_029582155.1 of Panopea generosa. NCBI lineage: Eukaryota > Metazoa > Mollusca > Bivalvia > Adapedonta > Hiatellidae > Panopea > Panopea generosa. Next base: position 20,646,666 of record CM055906.1, on the reverse strand, counting down.
ATTCGAATTAGTAATATCATCATTAGTTTCAAATAGCAAATTAGATGATATCACTTATTTTAATATGTGATATTACCTAATCATTTGAAATAAGTGATATCATTTATTCAATTAAGTGATATCAACCTTTTTGAATAGGTGATATCACCTATTTGAAACAATTAAATGAGTAAAATCACTGATAGCTCTTTTCACTTATTTGAATAAGTTTGAATAATGATATCACCTATTTGAAACGAATAAGTGATATCACCTATTGGAAATTAATAAGTTATATCAACTATTTTAATAAATGATATCACTTATTAGTTTCAAATATGTTATATCACTTTTTCGATGATATCACTTATTCAAATTTCTTGCATTTTTCTTTACGAGTTTGCTTTTAATTCAAATGAAAGCACCCAATGATCGTGACTATAATTTCGGTGAATAACAAACTTATTTTATTAAACATTTTTTAATCAAAATCTATTTTTTTATGTAAAGTAAGATGTGTTTGAATAACATACATAATAACTGATAATCAAATGTTTGTTTTAAAAGCGCTTTTTTCTGTTCAAAATATGAAGGCAACGCTGACCAAATCCGAGTTTTGCAGTTATTCAAATGTTTACAATAAGTACGTTATTGACTTGGCCAGCGTTTTCCGACTGGTCAGCGGTTTCCTCGCATAATTTGGTCAGCCCATAGCTGACGTCAGCATGAAAGTCAGCGTTTTAGAGTGGCCCAGTTTCCTACCTCCAATTAAAGAGCACGCAGAACAATTACAAACTAATCCCCAGATAATATGGTTAAAAAATGAGCTGCTATTATACCTCCATGGTACAAGAAGTAAATGATTCGACACAAAGGTGACATTTTCTGTATTTCCCATTATGTTTTAGACCATCAAATACTTAACCACCTAGACAAACACAAAGTCCTCCCTAACCATGGTTTTCGCTCAGGATATTCTTGCGAAACTCGACTACTCATCACCGCGCATGATCTATTCAACTACTATGACCAGAATAAGCAAGTCGACACGGTGATTCTGGACTTTAGCAAAGCGTTCGACACAGTCTCCCACAACAATCTACTCCACAAGATCGTGTCCTACAGAATACGATGCTCAACACTGACTCAACTGGATCAACAACTTCCCCGCAACGAAAGATGAGTGTCGTAGTGGAAGTCGAGAGATCCATCGACGTTGATGTTGGATCCGGTGTGCTACAGGGAATGGTGCTCAGCCCACTTTTATTTCTCCCAGACCAAGTAAAGCTTTGAACAGCCCACATAAACAACACTTGCAAAGATGCCAATTCCACATTAAGATTCTTACGCAAAAACCTCAGGCACTGCCCAAAATCCTGTAGGAAGAACGCGTACCTAGCCCTCGTTCGCTCCAAACTTGAGTACGGAAGCAATGTCTGGGACCCTTACCAGAAGGGTGACGTTGACCATCTGGAGAAGATCCAGAGATCTGCGGCCATATTCATCACAGGCGATTACAGTTCCCGATAGGAAGGATGCGTCACCGACATGATCAAGAAGCTCGAGTTACTACCTCTATAGGAGAGACACCATCACCAACAACTGACGTCCTTGTACAAGATAGTGGAAGGGCACATACCAGCCATCAATACTGAACACTATTTAAAGACACAGAGACCAAAGAGAACAGTTAGGGTTAAACACTTTATAAACTACGTTCAAACAAACATTGTGAAGAACTCTATTTGTAACAAGAGCAAGTTCTTCAAGATTCATAAAAATGTGTACACTTGCTTCTCTGGCCATTTAATTAAAGAATCAATATCATACTCAATTCAGAATGGGGTGAAACTTGGTTTATTTTATCAAGGAATTATATCAAATTTCACTTTACAATTATTGAAGCTTTCAGTTTGGAATTTTTACAACTCAGTTGGGAAAAAAAATATACTATTTGCCATTGGGAATATTATGACCCAATAACGGCTATAAAAATGGCGGAGATAAAACACTGTGAAATTACAGAAAAATGTTTAGTAGATAAATAAAACAAGAGTAAAATGCTCTTATGTTGAATATATTTAAATGCAATACAGTTTTCCTGGTTCCAAAGATGTTTTTGCTTGATTCAATGGACTATGACCACAGCAGTTGTCTAGTGGTAGATTGTCCATACATGGTTTGATTAACATGTTATGAATGATTGCATATTCTCCCAAAACCTTGTTTTAAAATATCCTGGGTGCTCTCCCCTCCTGTGTCATACCAAAGAGTTGCAAAATGGTTCTAGAAGCTTTCTTGCTTGCCGCTCATCATTTAAATGATAATTCTTGTCAAAGGGGGCCTGGGCGCATTTTTAAATCATATGCGCTATAATATGTATGGACAAGGGATGGAACTACGTGATTTCGAATTTCACACCTCTTCTCGTTTATAGCCTAGAAGCTGCCCATATTATTCTGAAGGGCCATTTGAACATGCATAAACTATGCATGGTTAGTTGCGTAAACCTCATCTAATGTATTGTAATACATCTGTTGATACTTCTTTAGAAATTTTGTGGTTGTATGTTGTCTACATTGTTTTTTCAGCTACAAAGAAGTGATTACATTGAAAAAAGTATATTATTTGAAGACAAAACTTCATCCTAAGTTCCAATAACTTTTAAGATTACATTTATGGAAACAACACATTAAATACACTCTATAAAGATTGACCTAAAATCATCTGATCATGATCAATATCAGTCTCTTTTGATAGACATGGTGGACTCCATTAGCTCAGCTATTATCCTTTCTTGACAGGTCACAGTCTCTATGATGGTTGATATGCAACATTGCCTCTCATTGTTATTCGTCTCTCACTGCTGATTCAAAGTGGGGAAGTTATTAGTTAGTTGTGGAGATAGGTGTGCTCGAGTACTGGTTAATCTTCTAGGGTGCCTGGAAAATGTGGTTAGGTTGACTTTGCTTATACTCTTATACACGTGCATAGGTTTATTTTTCTAAAACTGGAAGTAATTTTGTAGTAATTTGTTGATGTTCCATTTTAGCGGGATGGACATGAAACGTGAGAGAGAAGGTTCAATATACAACTGGAGATGTGTTACTGAAGACTTTACACAGGCCAGCTCCCAGCTTCAGCTGGGTGAACTCCTGCTGGATTCATCGTAAGTGGTCGTATCTGCTTTTCTAATATGGTAGCCCAGAAACTTTGCCTTATAAATCATGCTCATCTGAATAACAATCCTGTGTTGTTTATGTAATATATATGTATGATTCAGAAGATTGACATGTTTACATGTATACATAAACTCACAGACAAATGGATTAAATGCTGATAATTCCAAATTTCAGACCAATGATTTTCTATACTTATGTCAGAAAAGTATGTTGGAAAAATTTACATAATTTGAATTTGGTAGTGTTTATCAAGGTGCAAACTCTGGTCACCTTGGTCACCAATTGTTCTTCACTCTTACTAATACTTGCCATTGTATTGATATTATATACATAACTGATTTATATTATATATAAAAAAAAAAATTGTATTGCCTTGACCTACATGACCAGTGGAATATAATGATTACATGTCTGCATTTTCCATCTAAATATTGATAACCTTGATGAATAATTATTATCCAGTCTTCACCAGACTTGCTGGACTATGCTTTTCAGAAACATATCGATGTCAAGTCTGGAGTTGCAGTCCCTGAATAATTCCAAATATGTAAAATGGATATCTTATTCTTCCCTCTAACTTAAGTAATTACTGTACTTGTTTACTTACAATGCCTACTGGATAAAAGTATCACCAAAGATAAATAAACATGAGATTCCCTCATTTACTCTGGAATTGTGGCCCTTGAATCAATTATGAATGGAAATTTAGCGTTGTCCACGGATTAACTTAAGTAGTTATATTCAAGTCTTCAATTGGTTTACAATGTTTATTGGTGAAACATATCTGCTAAGTTTAGTAATAATTAAACAATTATTATCGCAAGTGCTACAAATAAGCCACCACCTCCAATGTACAAACAAATAGTATAAACTGTATATAATTATACTTGTTGTTTTTTTAGTGAGTTGTAACAAATGTGGTGATATTCACCATCTTGATTTCTTTTTTTATCAAAGAGACTTTCAGATGGTTGCTTTAATAATCTCAAAATTAATATATAGTTCTCATTTTCAAGTACGGTCAATTTGCTTGCAATGCTTAAACTATTTTTATTTTGTTTTGCTATTGTATGTAAATGATATGTAAATGTATCTTTAGAGGGCCACAAGGAAGATTAATTTCAAACTAATTGGACTACCCTCTTTAGATAAAGACTTTCATTCATTTCATACAATTCATTCCTTTCAATACCAATTTGATAGCTGTAGTTACTGAAGGGTGGAGTTACTTGGATTGTTCCTGATTCAAAATTAGTCATGACCACTCTCCTTCTTGTGTAAATATTGTCATTCATTCGTCAACAGGTGCAATGTTTGGTGGAAGTTTTCAATATTGGCAATATATTTTTTTAATCACTATTGCTAAATTGACACTGCATTTTGTATTGTGATGGTGACATTTGTGATGTGATGTTGACATTTGTTACATATATGCATTACAGAAATCTATCAGATGAAAAAAAACTTACTTTGTTGTTCACCAACCACGATCTTATACGCCTAGTTGCCAAAACCGGCTTTCTAATTCGTGAAAGACAATATCACTTTTTAAGCAAATAGATCGCATTTATGATTTATGGTCTATTTAATGTTATGTTATAATATATATAATGATTGATATTGTTTTATTTGTTATTGGAAATTTTAGTAGTGGATGCACAGTCATTGTTAATCAAGGCGTCCCAAATCTGATTTGAGGTGATAAATGATTTTTAAATCTGCCCTTTTGCTAATTTTTATAAAAGTAGTGGATTAATAGAACTTATTTTGATACTGTTTTAAATGAAGAGTCATGTTCTTCTTTTGTCTAGATTAACAATGGCTGTGCACCTTTTAACTAGTAGGTGTATTATAGTGTGACTGTATGTGTTGTTTTGTTACTGTATAAATACGGTGATATTAAATAGTGCCGCGGTGTCAATTCTGTAGAGAATGACATAGTATATAATAACTGTGTAAATTGTATTTTAAATATTATGTTCATTATTGTATATGCTATGGTGAGACTCTAATAAACGAATATATATATACATGTATGTGATGTTGACATTTTTTATGTGATGTTATGTTGATATTTCTTGTTTATTGTAGACTTGGTCTGTTCGAGGCAATGTCAGCTATAGAGATGATGGATGTGAAGATGGATGCAGGGATGATGTGTAATCAGATAAAACGTAAAGTTCTCAACCTGGAACAGGCTGTCGAGGTATTGATAAGAATTTGTTTCCAGTGTGCTTATGTTGTGATTTGTTTATAGTTTTACCTTGATAAGAAGTAAGCTTATAAAATAAACAGCTCTTGAGTAGAACTAAATAGAGCTTAAGCTGAGTGTTGGTTTTGATCGGCCATTGCTTCTTGTCTGGGAACAAACTAATGCAAACACTGGCATGAGCAGCCAACCCAATTCATAAATATACCAGCCCAAGGTATTATGCTTATTGTATTTTAACCTGAAAGTTACAAAGTTCTTAAAAAATTGCTATTTTTTACTTAATGTAGTCCATTTAATCTATTGAGACCAAACAGTGCTTTATATAAATAGTACAACTTATTACTTGCAATTTTTTTTGTATTCTATTACTATTTAGCTTCTTCATCGACGCCAAATGTGCAAATCTTTTTTGAACTACACTGAGATTCTGCTGATGTGGAACTTTTAATTTGAGTGCCACACATTGAAATAAGATTACAATATGCACATGTGAATAAAACAGTAAAACTCGTATACCCCACCATAGTTTCTTGCCTATGAAACTCTAAACCGTTATAATTTCATACTTTACATAGGAACACATTGAACAAAACTAAAAACATCCAATTTTACATTCAAACAGTCTCAACATAATGAGAAATGAATGTCAGATTGAAAACCTCCAGGCATGTAGCATTCAATGTATATAATGCAGTGTTTTTCCGGCCATTTTTATAGCTGTTATTGGGTCATATTCCCAATGGCAAATAGTATCTTTTTTTTCCAAATTGAATGTTACAAATTCCCAGTTGAAAGATTCAATAATTGTAAATTGAAACTTGCCATAATTCCTTGATAAAACAAAAAGTTTTCCCATTCTAAATTGAGTATGACATTGATTCTTTAATTAAATGGCCAGAGAAGCAAGTGTACACATTTTTATAAAGTTAAACAAATATATTTAATGCAAAATATTTCCAAATGTTAATGAAAACGCCACTAAAATTCCCAATTCCTAGGGTATGGGTTATCTTCCCAAAATGGTGAAAGAAACCACTGTTAAATGTGAATCCCAAATTGGTTGTATTGCATGTACTTGTCCTATCTTAAATCTTTTTCTTGTTAATGTAAACGGAAACAGTTTAAATTTTCAGATTTATCCTATTTTCTCAACAATAATTATTGTAATGCCTAGAATTACACCCCCCATTCCCAAATAATGAAACAAAGGATTTGTATGCAATATGCAGGCATGTCCACAGAAGACATTGCAAGAGTTGTTGGGATCTTTTCTGCAAAAGTTTGCTGCAAAAGTTTGAGAACACATAGTCTGCAAACAGGAAGGACTAGAGATATGTTGCCCATGTGTCGCAATTGGAGCTCAGAGCTATTTTAAGGCATAAAGTCAAAGGGTGCCATGTATGATGTACATGCATGTACGTATGTATATGTAAAGAATACTGACATATGGCACCATTTGGCTTTATGACTTCAATTTTGGAAATACCATTATTCTGAAGAAATTTACTTCTACCTTGTGGCAACTGACCAGTAGTTAATTACATGTATCTGTAAAATTGATCTATTATATGATGGTGATATAATTTATTAAAAATATATTCCCAAATTCAGTTCGTTTACAACAACTATCTATGATAAACCATACAATCATGTAAATATACATGTATTAAGATATTGTGCAATGTATGTTTCAGTCAAAACTGATAAAGATGCAAGACCTGTCTCACAGTGAAGTTATAGGGATAATGGATGCATCCTTAGCTTGTATGGTAAGTTGTTACAATGAAATATGTATTGAATTAAAATCTATCAGTATGTCCATAGGATATGGATGCCCTAGCTATATGGCAAATTTTACAAAAAATTAAGTCAAAATGGGCCATAATTCTTGTCGGACGATGACAGATATAGAACCTTTTCTTTATTTTATAACTATACAGCTACACAAAAAATATTGATTAAAGATACAGACACTCTCAGAAGTTCATCAGAAATCAATTTGGAGGATGGATGGGCAGAGAGGGGTAATATTTAATAACCCTTTACCATTTATCCACAAACTTTGGCATAAAATATTTTCATGGTAACTATTCCTTTTTTGCTAAATTTATATTTTGATAAGCAATTGTATAATTGCGTCATATCGCAAAAGTGTCTCCTTGACAGTATACTAAGTGCTACCACACTGGAGTATCGTGCTGCAAACACATGGTATGATACCCAGCCTAGTCGCATTATACTGACATTGGGCCAACCAGACCTAGAACTATTCTCTAAATGTGAAGAAGCTTCTAGTACTATTTTTAAGTATTTTGGTATGACCTGGCTTGGGATGGAACATACAACTAAAGTTACATGTACTTAAATAATGTGTACAAGAAAATCAGTTGTTTCTTGTGAATTCTGAATGATTCATTCTCAGAATTATTAATCCTTCAACCGTCATTTTATTAAAATTTAGTCAGGAGGTGCAGTTTCCTATCCTTCTATATAAGTTGTATCAGCAACACCACTATATCAGTATGATTTTTAATGAAATATAATTGACACATTAATTTCCATTTGCACATGCGATGTATTCCAGGTAACCTGGCTGGAGGGTCACTCACTCGCCCAGACCGTCTTCACCAATCTTTACTTCCACAACCCATATATAATAGAAGATCGTTGTTTGAAGGCATTCTCAGTCTGCATGTTGAAGATTGTGGATGTTATCAGAGAACGTGTGAATAGAGCAAGTGTGTTTGAAGAGGTAATCATTGTTTACTTATCTATGATAATTTGGCTATGTTTAGTTTGATAAGTTAAAACAACAGTGTATGTTTGCAGGAAGTGTTTGTTAATTTAAATGTTAATATATTCGTAATTGATATAATTATTACTATTTTTAGAACTTAAAAAGTTATTGTTATTAAACTGTTTCCATGGCCGAGTCGTCTTAGGCATTGTCTCAAGATGACTTACCTCTCTTCGCTTAGGTTCCAGTCTCGGTCACTCTAAAATCTTTAAGTGAGAAAGCTTGCCCGTTATATACAGAAGGACGATTCATACTGAGGTCTTCCTCCACCAGTAAACTGGATATACCATATATAACCTGAAATGTATTGAAAATGGTATAAAACTCCATCCTTACAGTGTTACTAAATTATTATTACAGAAAAACTGTGATGACTTGAGCGTTAAAAACTGGAGCACAGGAGTCATGAGGGCATTGTTTGGTCCCAAACATTTGTGTGCTTATTTCATATACCTCAAGCATAAGAAACTTGAGGTCATGTGATGGTCCTTTCGATATATGTACCATAGGATGTATCTATTTAGACTCTAGTTCATCTTTGTTTGAAAAACACCACACCTTTTGTCAATTATTTTACCAACATTATGAATACTTGTCAGTGCTCTAAATATAGGGTAGCCTGATGCCTGAGACTTTCCATATTTCAATTGGAAGTATCTGTGAATATTGCAGCTAAAAAACAAAACTGAAATCTTACTTTAAACTGCAATGATTATTTATGCATGATCAAAACAATATAAGACTTCTTATGTTATATGCAACTGGTATTTTATGTATAAGAAATCAGTTGTCTGTGAATTTTGACTGATTACTTTCGCAAATAATTAATCCTTTGTGTGCTATTTTATTAACATTCAGTCAGGCGATGCAATTTTCCTATTCTTCTGTATATTAAGTTCTTGTAAGCATGTAACAAAGAAACCAATAGAATTGTTAGGCATGAACTTACATGTATCTATTGCAAGAAATAAAGTTTACTCATTTTGTCAATGTCCCAAGTCTGGTAAATAAACAGTAAATTTAGTGCTTCTTGTATACTGCCCCTTGATTTATGGCTTCATGATTATATAGCATTTTTAGCTGGTCTTTTTTAAAAAAGCGAAGAGCTATTGTCATGACACTGGCTTCGATGTTGTCATCGTCATCTGCTTGTTGAAGCTTAATGTTTAGCTCGGCTTTTTCTCTGATTTCTCTTTACCTTTACCTCTAATCTTAACCATTGTATGTTTATGCATTTATCTTGACAATGCTGTTTTGTTAGAAAACTTACATTGCTTTCATAGTTTATGACACTGAAGACTGCTTTGGATATTTTACAGGAAGACTTCCAGCCAATGACTTACGGATTCAAAATGGCATCTGAGATAACTGATGTGCGAGCCTCGGGTATGATGAAAGAGATGGAAGATGAGTTAAACAGGACAATAAGGGTATTTACACTTACTAAGCAAACTATGCTTTATGTCAGCTCCTTTAAGCAGTAGTCTGTTATAACAACTTATATTTTCTTTGTTTGATATATTGATTTATTTTCTTTTTAAAGTAAACTCAGGGAATTAAAAAGGACAAGACATGGTATGGGAATTGTCACTTGCATTGCCGTTATAACAAAGTTTTCCAGTAAAGATGCACAAAACGATCTGTCAAACATCCTGTCATAAAAAGAGGTTCCGCAACAGCTGGTACCATGGGGTTTTATTCGCATGAAGCACCCTTCTCCTGCAATGGCTATCTGTCAATATACAAACTCAAATAAATTACAACCTCATTAAAAATGACCAACATCTGACAGAAAGTATATACCAGCTTTCAAATATAAATACTTCATAAACACAATATCTACCTCATACTGTATATACAGTTTAAAATACCACAACGTTGTATTTTTTTGTACTTTACTTTGACTGCTTTTGGATGGGGATGGGGGGGTCTTATGAAAATATGTGTCAACAACGTAACTATATGTCAAATGCAATGGCCTAGAATGGAGAGGGCCTACACTTGTATCACTTATATACTGACTGTATCGCACAAGTTGACTCATGCTCTATACCCTTGACTGAACATAACATGTATATGCATTCATTTGTGTTAAACCTATAATAAATACATTGATTGCCAAGTGAGCTCAGAGGTTTTTTGTATCACTCTTTGACTCTGTTTCTGGGTTTAAATAGTAAGGGGTCGTTACTATCATTGGGTTTAAACCAGGGCTGCATTCAAGTCTATTAAACCAACAGTACACTTTTGTTTTATTCTTGAATGAAACATTTTGTAACAGGGGATTTGTTAGTAAATATTCAATAACATCAAAATGTAAATAGGAATACCTTGATAGGTTACTGCCATGATTTTTTCTGAAAATTATCGAACAGTAATTCCCTCTATGTTTTATTACTTGTTAATAGAGAATAATGATTAATTTCAGTGAAATATTATATTTGTTTTATTGGGTGTGCATAGAGGTGCTAGGGTCACGGGTGCTGAGGTCACTAGAAATATGCAACTTTCAATGTTCACAAATGAAATTTTATTTTGATGATTGAACGCAATTGATAAAATTGCGATTTGTTTATGTGGAAATGGCAGAATGACAACAATGTTTCACAATTAAAACTTCTATTTTTTGTCACTATTTTTACGATAACAAATATAAATAGTGTTCAATTTAAACAAGGGAAATAACTTTTACAAAACTAAATGAATCCAAACTATATTATATGTACATGTTTATCTATGCCAAGAAGAGAAATAACTTTTAAGAAACTATTTTATATGTATATCTTTGCAAATAAGGGAAGTAGCATTTACTAAACATAATACTTATCAATATCTATATTTTGTCTTGTACATTCGCCATTATCTCCAGACCACCATTTATAACCAAAATGCATGAAATACTGTTTTATGCAACCTCTTGTCTGAAGCAACAACATGTTTAGTTTTCTTTATAATGATTATGTACATAATTAAAATTAACCTTCATTGAAAACAAATGTGTTTTAAAACTTAGTGTTGTTCGTCCATTGACCAATTTGCATTGAACAGATTTGTCTTCTTTTTACATGGAACTTGTAATTATCAGTTGTTGTATTTGAGTAATATGAAACTTCTAAAAGACTTCTTACATGTTCACAATAATTGCTTTTCTCTCTGTGGTTATTTCAGAATTTAAAAGGGAAATTACATGGTGACAACAAAGACACAGATGTAGAAAAAGAAGTAAGTCAGTTAGGTTTATAATTTATCTCCAAGCTACAGTACAAGTTATTTCAATCATTTCTGGTATATTGTAGCAACTGGAGTAATTAACATATCACTACAGTGTCCCTGTTGAGGGATGGTATGATTTATTTGTTCTAAATGAAGTTTAATTGTCGTGAGTTATACATCAGGTGTGATTGACAGTATCTGGGCCTGGTTAGCTCAGTGGATAGCACATCAATGAGGTCATGAGTTTGAATCTTCACCTGGTCACAGTATCTTTGATGATTGATAGGCGACATTGTGTCTCATTGCCATTCGCCTCTCACTGCTGAAATATGGGTGAAAGTTATCACTTACTTGCAGACATGATTGTACTTGAGTACTTGTTCACCTTCCAGAATCACAGGAAAGAGATGTTAAGTTAACTGATCATCTGTACATCCACACTAGCATAAAAGTGATGCTAAATTTAACTGATTCAGATTTTGTGAATGCTCACATAGTCGCATTCTGATGGATTTATTTTGCATATAACTACTCTTTCACATGGCCTTTTTTTTACATTAAGTCAGGAGGTGCAAGTTAGCCATTCATCTATATTCATCTATTCATCCTTACTTACACTGATCACAAAAAGAATGCTTGGAACAATTGTGTTCCTCTTTTTATGGTATTTTTTATTTTATCACAAGTTATGCATGTTATATTTTTACATTTCAGTATGATATTTGTGTTGCTCTGTGCACCAGGATCAAGTTTTACAGATTATTTTTAGCGATGTTGTTATCATTTGGGAAAGAAAAGGTATGCTACTAAATCATGATTTAACACAATTCTCAAGACAGCATACTAGGTTGCACTGTATATGGCAGCAAGTATTATTGGTGGATAGTGGGTTTGATCCTCTGCCACAGCTGTGTGTTGTGTCCCTGAGCAAGACACTTTATCCTCATATGCTTAGTACTGGTTTTACTGTGGAAGAATTTGAGTATGATTTGTCTAAGTTGTAAGAGCTTGTTTCACAACTGATGTAAAATAAATAAGTTATCCATGGAACCTTTGGTCTTCCACAAAGAACTTGCAAACATTCACATATAACGTCCCAGAGCTGAGCTTGGCTCGAATATACAACTACGGTGATGAAAGACAGTGCCTTTGATTATTCAGTCACAACAGAACATACATGTTCATGTAGTTTCTAAAGTCAGAGTCATAATCATGTAACATATAATGGTCATTAAGTATGAAAAGAAACAAATACGACTGTATGAAGGTTTAGTGGTAGCGCATCTTCCTAGCATACAGAAGGTCGTGAGTTTGATCCCTAGTTTGATCATAATAAAGATTTGAGAAATGGTACAAGAAGCCCCTTGGTCTGGAAGGTCTGATGTCAGTATAATGTTACTGGTTGGGTGTTGTAGCATATGTCTGGAGTAGGTATTTTTCTGGCAGCACTAAGAATACTTTCTCAAGTAGACACTGTTGTGATGTCACTGAACAATTGTTGAAAGTGAAATTAAACATCGTACAACACTATGTATGATCTCACTCCTTTATTAAGACAAACAAAGATTTCGACATTTTGGGTGGCTTCTTAACATTATCGATGTCTGTTATTATTGTACAAATACTTTTAGATACCTAATTATTATGCATTATAGTTTAAAGTAACAATGCTAGATAAAACCTTTTTTACCACTATTCATAAATTGAAAAATTGAAAACTACATGTATAAACAGTTCATGTCCACAAACCTTCAAACATGCTGTATAATCATATGGAGAAAATAAATCTCTTAATAGTACTAACTGAAATAATGTATTAAAGACATTGCCAATACAATTTTAGGAAACTCCTACAAGTTTGAAATATACAAGTAAAGTAATCTGTCAAAATAGAAATGTTTGGTATTTTCTTGGAAGTTTTCTATTATTCAAAAAATAAAAGATTTAATTAAAAGCACTTTTGTCACAGATTACCACCATTAATCTGTGTAATATGATGCTGCGCAACAATTTATTAGAGTTATGCCCCTTGCCAAAATGTAATTCAAGGTTTGCATGGATACAGGAGAGTTTTATTTCATAATGTTACATCATGTAAATAACATGTAATTATCAGAAATAATGTTTAGTAATTTTTGCATAGTGTCTGAATTATAAAAAAATGTTCTTCTATTGTTTTAATGGTTTTGGTTGGAAAAAAAAATATTGATTGATTTTATAGTGTGAAGGTGTCTCCCAAGCTCAGAAGATGATTGGTCAATTGATTGAGCTTGTTCCATCAATCAGGACGTCTGTTTCACTGGGTATTCAACCAGAGGAAAGGGAGGTTACTAAGAATGGTAAGTTCAGATTTTTTTTAAAGATACATGTATTTTACTATTATATATTTTAGGTTTAAACAAAAAGGAAAAGCTATGCTTCATTTATCTTTAATAAATACATGCACAAATTTACAATTGTCAAGTATTTTTAGCAACATGTAAATCAAATTTGAATGCTCATTCATCATTCATGCCCACCCGACCACATTCTCTGTGATGACTGATATACAACATCGCGTCTCATTGTCGTTCATTTCTCACTGCTGATTCAACAGCTAAAGTCATCAGTTACTTGCAGAGATGGGTGTGCTCGAGTATTGGTAAACCTTCCTAACTGAGCGTCTGCTGGCCCACGATGAAAATGAAGCTAAATGTTCAAACAAATAAATCATCATTCATGAGTTAGTGCAACATCACATCAAATCATTGCTCTTTTAAGAATAAAACGATCTGTTTTCACATAAATATAATTTTAAATATTTTAAATATTTTAAAAAAGAGCATTGGTATTGCATGTACATTGCAGTGAAGTTTGGTTGCTCCAACCTTCATCATGGCTGTTTTTGTTGGAAAACCTGGCAAACACCATTTTTCAAGATGCCATATTAAAACCTCCTATCCGTTTTGATTTACATGTATCAAACAAGTCTTACATTCAATTTTAGCTTACCTGGCATATTATATTTAATACTTTACAATGGTCATCAATGCAATACATGTATTTATTACCCATTTCATGGACTAACATGTACATATGTGTATAGAAGGATAGGATCTCTTGACTAAATATTGATGAAATTTAATGCGAAGGATTAATTATTTGGTAAATTAATCATTCAGAATCACAGGCAAATGCTTTCTTGTACTTAAATATAAGTTGTATGTAACCTTAGTTGTTTCATAAAAAAAAATTTGATTATACAAAATGATCTTAAATTAAGAATGTTGCAAGTTGGAGTAAAATTTCTAATAATTTTGCAATTATTTTAGCTGCAGTATACCTATTTTGTAATCAGAAGAACTTCAACAATTAAAAACACAAACTGCTGGGAATGGTATTGTTATGTTGAGAATTTTATTCTGCAAAGTAAGAAGTTTGATTTGTGTTCCTGAGATTAATGGGAGTTAAGATAATTAAAGATGAGAATTAGCAAAATTTTGCATGAATGCACAAGTGTTCACAAAATTTCAATCATGATTCCTTGACTTTCTGTAGATTATCCGACCATTATGGGATTTGAACCTTTGATAAACCAGCGTTTACTGCCTCCAACATTTCCCCGCTACACGGTGATACTGAGTCGAGATGAGTCAGTTGACTATTTGGAGAAGTTATTACAGAGACTAGAAGTGACCACAACTGTGATGGTAGCGACATCAGTACAAGATATCCTGGTAGGGAACATTCATATTCTTACACTCAGATGGGTAAAAAAGGTTACTGTCAGTCATGGCTGTACTGTTTTTTGTAAAAACAAAAATTATCTGCATACCAAATTTCTCCATCAATGCATGATTGTATATGTATGGTATAGTAAGTAAGCATTATAGTGCTAGTGTGAGATGTCTGTTCTGAGCATGGCTGTTGTACTTTTACTTTTGTCTCACTTCAGATTCACTACAATTTTTTTGGCTCCATTTTCATTGGTTCGTAGTGATTTCTTGCTGCAGATAAGCAGAGGAAAGGCTGGTGTAGCATATACTGCAATAAAACATAATTGATGTTTAAAAAAAGTCGTATAGAGCATTTGAAGTCTCTGTTTTTTACTGCAGTCTTTAAAAAAAAATGTGCAGTGAGACCTGAAATTAATGATGTACAACTTCAAGGTCTGTATATTTGAAGGTGGGGATTCTCTATTGTTAGAATGTCTAAGGTGCGGCAAAGAGATCCCTTATCTCTCATCAATGCTTTATTTGATTTTACAATAAAGGTATACTTATATTTGTGAATAAAAGTCTATATTTATATTTAATATTAGACATAGGGGTCCTCCCTTGCTAAGTTTTCTGAGGCGCCATCTCAAGTTCACTAACCTTCCGGGGCTAAGGTCATAGGTTCAGGTCCCGCTCACTCCAAAAGCTTTATGTTAGAAATTTTGCCAGTTACTTGCAAAAGGACAGTGGTTCTACTCTGATTTATTCTGAGGTCTTCCTCCACCAATCAGGGCTGGCTCTAGCTCAAAATTTCTTTGCGCCATATATTTTTTATGCGAAATTAGCAGAATTATAATCCTTGTTTCAATAGAAGCTCATGCATCTTTCCCTTTGAATTTAACTTAATCTGATTCTTATCTGAAGATAAATCTTGTGTAAGTTTTTCATAATTATAAGCTATTGTATATTTCAAAAAACAATGTTTGCACCAAATTGAACTAGTAGAGCAATAACATATGCTATTATATAGGGCCTCTTGTTATCCTATGTCAAAAAATGCACAGGTCTTGTAGCAGGAAAGGTATATTTCTTATGACATGCATAACAAATCTAATTTTCACACAAACCAATAACACCCAAATTCAAGTTAATATGTTCCAATGTAGTCACAGACTCACAGACCCTATCTTACTATAGCTTTGGGATTGTGGTATATAGTAAATGATGGATTATTTACTATAATATACATGTAGCAATCCAAAAGCTATAGTAAGACAGGGCCTGTGATTGTATCTACATTACCCCATCCACTTCTGTGTTCATTTGTCATAATCTGCATGAGATTAATCTGTGAAAAACAATATAATTACTTAATATAAGTATCAAGCAGTGCTTATACCTTATAGAGAGTATGTATTGAGGTGTGTTGCCAGTTTCAGAAACATTGGAGTTTTAGAAACATTTGCTGGAGACACCATATTGAAATCATGTGCATTTAGGATTTAAACACAAACATAGTTAAGTGGGAAATAAACTTGGTAATACACATAAAGTACTAGTCTATTAAACATTTGGTTACCGGCTTTTCTCAGTTATAATGACAAATAAAGCTGAACATTGTTTGCACTCTTTGGGGTTTTTCCAATCCAAGTCACGTGACCAAGCACCTGTTAAGGAAAATCCCCATGCTCAAAATCCCCATGGCTAAAATGTTAGAGTACTCAAAATCCCCATGGCTAAAATGTTAGGGTATTCAAAATCCCCATGGTTCAAAATCCCCATAATAACAGGTGCAGGACATGATCACTCAGACTATATATGTATCCACAACAGGGTATAAAGGTTAAATAACATGTATATATATAATTATACATTCTGATCCGAGTCTGCATTTTGTTTGTAACAGTTATTTAAATTATCTTTATTTAATTATGTTGATTGTATAATTGCTTAAGATCTTTTACTTTAAATAAAAACATGTATTAAATGCCATGTGATTTTATGGACTTGTGCTAATGTGAAAATGTGCTAAAAAAGAATAAAAACAGTTTTTGCAATGCATTATACGATTCATTTGATATAAACAATTTTTTATTTTTTTATATATTAACTATAATTTGGAGTTCTGCACTATTAAATTGAATAATGCATATTTATGAATTAAAATGATTACAGTTGCTCATTGTTTCATTTGTCTTTCATTTCGCTTATATTTCCTTTCCTACATACATAAGTTTTCAGCAGACAACTAAGAAAACATCTTGACACGTCCGGTTTTATAATTGAACTAATTCCCCTACTCAACACCTTTGAATAGCCTGCCATTACTGCCATGGGGATTTTGAGTACCCATCGTGGGGATTTTGAATACCCTGACATTTTAGCCATGGGGATTTTGAGTACTATGCCATTTTTGAACCATGGGGATTTTGAGGTACACTCATTTAGTGCACATTGCTGATCTGAGATTCGTTTGTGTTTTGTGATCTGCCCTGAGGGGAAAACACAGCTGGGTGCCAATTAACTAGTTAATTACCTTGTAATTTGGGAGAAAGGACAGTGACACTGATTGGCAAAGATATTTTAGCTGTTGAAGCATATTAAAGGAAGTTAAATATATGGAGAATTTAAGAAGATTGTCAATGTTTTACGACTTTCGCCAAATGGAATTTCTTTGCGCCACTTTTATTTATTTTGCGCCATTGACGCCAATGGCAAAGCCCAGCGCCAACCCTGCCAATAAAACTGAATATGCCATAATTATATAATCTGAAATGACTTGAAAATGGTGTTAAACCCCATTAAAATAACAACAAAATGTAAGACTTAAGATAAACAATTGCATGATTTCTACTTTTGACAGGAAGTGTTCAAAGAATTCAGTAAATTATCACCATGTGTGTTGTCTCGGTCCATACTACAGGTAAGTGATTACTTTTGTAATTATGAGATATGTAATATTTATACCCCCGACAAACGAAGTTTTTAGGGGGTATATTGGAGTCACCCTGAGGTCGGTCTGTCTGTCTGTCCGTCTGTCCGTTGCAATTTTCCTTGACCGGAGCATCACTTGAAAAGTACTGGATGGAATTTCATCAAACGTCATACAATGGTAGAATATAATGAGAGGAAGTGCAGTGTACAAGAAACATAACTCTATTCTTGCTAATTACAGAGTTGTTGCCCTTTGATATTTTTTCTTGTCCGGAGCATAACTTGAAAAGTACCGGATGGAATTTCATCAAGCTTCATACAATGGTAGAATATAATGAGAGGAAGTGCAGTGTACAGGAAACATAACTCTATTCTTGCTAATTACAGAGTTATTGCCCTTTGATATATTTCCCTTTGATATTTTTTCTTGTCCGGAGCATAACTTGAAAAGTACTGGATGGAATTTCATCAAGCTTCATACAATGGTAGAATATAATGAGAGGAAGTGCAGTGTACAAGAAACATATCTCTATTCTTGCTAATTACAGAGTTATTGCCCTTTGATATATTTCCCTTGTCTGGAGCATTACTTTTAAAGTACTGGATGGAATTTCATCAAACTTCATACAATGGTAGAATATTATGAGAGGAAGTGCAGTGTACAAGAAACATAACTCTATTATTGCTAATTACAGAGTTATTGCCCTTTGATATTTTTTCTTGTCCGGAGCATAACTTGAAAAGTACCTGATGGAATTTTATCAAGCTTCATACAATGGTAGAATATAATGAGAGGAAGTGCAGTGTACAAGAAACATAACTCTATGTTTGCTAATTACAGAGTTATTGCCCTTTGATATATTTCCCTTGTCCGGAGCATTACTTTTAAAGTACTGGATGGAATTTCATCAAACTTCATACAATGGTAGAATATAATGACAGGAAGTGCAGTGTACAGGAAACATAACTCTATTCTTGCTAATTACAGAGTTATTGCCCTTTGATATATTTCCCTTGTCTGGAGCATTACTTTTAAAGTACTGGATGGAATTTCATCAAACTTCATACAATGGTAGAATATAATAACAGGAAGTGCAGTGTACAAGAAACATAACTCTATTCTTGCTAATTACAGAGTTATTGCCCTTTGATATATTTCCCTTGTCTGGTGCAGTACTTTTAAAGTACTTTTAAAGCCATCAGTGATAACAGTTTAATAAAGTTCATGAAAGAACCAAGGTGATGAATACATGGAGTTCGAGCAAAGCAGGTTCGATATTGTATTCCTAGTGCTCTTGTTTGTTTCTTATCCATAAAATTGTTGTCCCTCAACATAACTCGAAAAAGTATAACATTTATTGATTGCCATGAAAGCTTGTACACTGCACAATAATTAAAAAGACCGTTTTTAATTTTAACAAAACCATAAAAAAATTAACAATACAAACACCTCAATCCATAACATTCTCTTTTATTAAGAATTTTTTTTGTCTGGAGCATAACTTTAAAACTATTGGATATAATTTAATAAAACTTCATACAACGGTTAACCATTTTCTGTCATGGCGGCGTTCGGGGGTATTCATCACTACAGTGATAGGTCTTGTTATTTATGTTAAATATTAACATTCTACATTAAAAATTTCTGTTTTTGCAATCTTCATGAAAAATGTTCATGTAATGCAAATTGTTTATCTCATATATTGTTTTCCTTCATTTACACTAGATTTCAAGAGTACAATATAGTAGACTATTTCTGTCAGATATATCATCAAACATTGTAATGATTTGAAATTGCATGTTGAAATAAATCAGAAATAAAAAGTTTTGTATGATTTTATTTTGAAACAACATAATCCAGTTTAACTGTCACATAGTCAGGGAATCTATTTAAATGTGCTACGCTTCCAAATTAGACTAAAATAGATTCTCGCTTAAAGTTGCAACATATTTTGTGAAATATCAAACGAGTCTTGTGATTTCATTTTGATTTCGATTTGATCCTGATTTACATGTTGCAGAATTGTTTTATTTGAGAAAGAGTCTTACTGACTATGTGAAGGTTTCCAAGTAGTCTTTAAGTGTTGTCTATTTTTAAATTGCAGAATTTATTTCAAGTTTACCACTTGGATTAAAATATCAGTTTTGTTACAGCTTGGTTTGAATTGATAAACCAACTCGTCTGAATCTGATTTGTTTATGCTATTGAGATGCTTTTTATCAACTTTAAAATTAATGGGTTTTTTTAGGCATTTATAGCATTTTTCCCCCTTGAAATATTATGCAGCATACATTTTTTTCTGCAAGTCTGATTAACAGACTTACTGGGGTATGCATAGGTAAAAATGCCATGCATTATAAATTTAAATTTAACCTACAGTCAAAAAAGTTGATGATAATTGATGAAAATAGTATGGCACGTCACACGTTTACCATATAATATGTTTAATCAGAATCATGTTCATCATATTTGACATACGGTTAACAAAGGTATAAATTGTGTTTGTCAATCATATATTTAATATGCATGGCATGTTTACCACATTCATATCACTCACAAATGGTTTCTGAGAAATGCTGATCACAACTTTTATCTTACATGAAAAAATCTGTTTTTAGCTCTGCTGGCCATCTTGGATTTTAGAGTGACTGGGTTTTTTAAGTGTTTTATATCTTTCAGCTGACATTTCTACCACCCAACAGAAAAGTGTTCGGCATCCATCTCATGACAGATTTTATGAAGGATTCCATCAGAGCATTTGTGCTACCGCCAGCTCTGTCACAGAAGTATGTGAATCAAATTGAAGTAAATTTAATGTCATTTTGGTTTGGGTTGTTAAAAAAAATCAAAATTGCTGGTTGATACTTGATATAGAATTGAAAACATCTCCGCATTTGAAAGCTAATGAATGAGGCTACAGATGATGGCATTAGTGGTAGAGCATCAGACCCAGGATTGGAGGGTCTAGTGTTTGATATCCAGCTAGGACCTTTGTGGTGTTCTTCAGCAAGAGACTTTATCTACATATGCTTAGTACTGGTTATACCAGGAATATTTCTTTGTATATTAAATTTGTTATGAGAACTTGTTTCAAAATTGATATAACTTTGAATGAAACCCAAGATACTTTGATTTTATAAAAAAATAGATTTTCACTGGGATTTGTGTTCCCTGCAGAATGTTTTAAATAGTGCCATTCTTTAGAAATCTGATAGCTGTAATACAGGAACACTGAAACTATTTTGATATTTTCTTGTCATTTTAATACACAAATGAATATGGTCAGAGTGAAAGCACATGTATGAGTTAATTCTGGAATATCTAACTGGATGTTTAGTGTAAATGTTTACCTAATACCATATACAAACAATGTAGACACTGCGTCCATTCGTCGTATACATTGTTTTATTTTTAGAATGTTATACTCTGAAAGGATAAAGAAACTCAGAATTTCAGAGCCACATTATCAAACTACCATATTTAGGTGATATGTACAATTCTTAAATATATATGTTGCGGTATTTCAGTAATGATTTTGTAATGATCATAATGGCAAAATCATTTATGAAATACCTTCACATACACATGCTGAAACTTTGAATATTGCTTTAATACAATAGTTTTACTCTAAAATTCACCAGACATTTCTTTATCCTTTCAGCATATATATATGTTACTTAGCAATAGACTCTTCCGAAAAACACCCCTACAATCGGTAGTGGTTTAGTAAAAATTGACCTCCTTTCGCACAGCGGGTGACAAAACAATCAAATGATATTGCAGCAAGGCATATTTCACAGCTCAGTAAAGCATGTAAAGGACAATTTTATACGACCAATAGAAAATATCTGAAGCGATGTTTTATTAAATTTTGAAAAGTAAACCGGTTTTGAACAGCAGACATTTGTCTAAAAACAGGTGGTTTTAGAAGCCCTGTGTATATATATATACTTATTTTACAATTAGATACTCTACAAAATGGATGTGACTTAATCTAAATTTTTTTTGCTATTTTCCTTATAAAGGCAAACATTTGAGAAAAGAGTTAAAAAGAGACATTGTTATTTATATTTATGTAACACAACTCTATCTTAGACATTTGGGAGTTGAGGGTTACATGTAAATGTTTTCAGTTTAAAAACTACTGTGGCAACTCTTTTTATGTTTGTGTAATAGAGCACCAATCTACAACAATGCTGAAGTGAAACAGTATGTTGATGCACTGATGACTAGGGCGGTGCGCCCAATATGCAATCTTCTACAGATCACAGGACACAACCGTGCCCGACAGCGAGACAAGTGGGCTCACATACTTGACGATATGGTCAGTCTTCAGGATGAGGTCTGTATATATGCTTTAATTTTTACCATAACTTTGTTTTGTTAGTAGAGGATAGGAAGTTCCATATTGGCACATAAAGCAGAGTCAGGAAAAAAATTATTTCATGATTTATTTATTAACCACACAAAAAATAATTGTACATAACTTTGTATTTGCAACTACATTAACATGTCATTTACCATTTTGTAAAAATCAAGGGTCACGAGTTGAAAGCCCCACCTAGCCGCAGTCATCTTGATAATTGATATACAACATGGTATCTTTTCCATTTGTCTCTCACTGCTGATTCAAGTGGGGAAGTTATCAGTTACTTGTGGAAATGGGTGTGCGCAGGTACTGGTTTACCTTCCAGGATCCAAGGAGAAAAGTGGTTAGGTTAAGTGATTGTATTTTGGTCCACAATATCATAAAAATGATACTAACTATTCAAACAAATCAAATAAATATTTGTAAATTAATTGTATTAAAGGGAGTTCATATCAGAGTATGAGACTTAATTAACCAATCCACAGGGCAGTAGAGCAGTGAAATGAACATTTACCTCTCATGTCAGGCATTGTGGTTTAGATCCCAAGCTCACCTCGATGGCATCTTGATAAAGAACACTCAGTACTGGTTATACCCAGGAAGCATACTCGAGAGCGGTTCACTCTAAAGAAACAAACACTCAGTACTGGTTCTACACAGGAAGCAGACTTGAGAGCGGTTCACTCTAAAGAAACAAACGCTCAGTACTGGTTATACCCAGGAAGCAGACTCGAGAGCGGTTCACTCTAAAGAAACAAACGCTCAGTACTGGTTCTACACAGGAAGCAGACTCGAGAGCAGTTCACTCTAAAGAAACAAACGCTCAGTACTGGTTATACCCAGGAAGTGGACACGATTTGGCTCACACAAGCTCTGAAGTTTCTTCGCAATCAATCTAAGATAAATCAATATCTAAAAATAAAAATTCATGGAATTATCTAGTTTGAATTGCAATGGAAACGAACCCTGGCTATTCAAAGTAATGACTTCAAAAATTACAACTACATCTTTTTTGCTTAATGATTAGAATCTAAATAATGAGTTCATGTACAGACAATACACCTCAGTTTCAGTGTTATGTAATTGGCTTATGTTTCATGAAATATGTCTGTAACATGAAAGAATATTGTGTATGCCAGAATTTTAGTAATTCTTTTTTAATTATGGTATGCAGTTTTATTAGTGGAGTAACACCTCAGATTAGTTTTGAGTAAAACTACAGTACTATACTTCTGCAAGTAACTGGCAAAAAATTGGCTTACCAAGTTTTTAGACTTTAGCTGGAATTGAACACAAGACCCTAACAGTGAGAGGTGAGTGATCTTGAGGCGTCACCATAGATCACTTGACCCACCATCATAATCTCAAAATTGAATAAACCATACAAAATATTTGTATTTCAAACATAAAAATGCACAAGAATATATTTGCCTCCATTTGTAGATCACACATATCTTACCAAACTGAATGACTTAAATCTTGAATTAAACTTTACAGGTGTTTTTGTATCCCAAGGCACATTAACTTTATAACTATTATTATTTTAGCTGCATTACAAAGAAAGCTCAAAGTTTATGAACAGCTCTCAAGTTTGGTTCCTGGATAGAACCAGAACTGAGTGTTGTTGTTGTTTTGAGAGGCGTCAGGTCGAGCTGTGAACCGAATCTGCAACCTCTAGCGTTAGTGGCCAAAACTATTCACAACATTCTTGTGCTGGAGGTCTGCAACCTCTGGCAATAGTGGCCAAAACTATTCACAACACTCTTGTGCTGGGAGTCTGCAACCTCTGGCGTTAGTGGCCAAAACTATTCACAACACTCTTGTGCTGGAGGTCTGCAACCTCTGGTGTGAGCGGCCAAGACTATTCACTACACCTCCACTCCACTTCAGGCACATATCTAGTTAACCATTCATTTTAACCTGCAGGCAGACAAAGTGGACGGCTACCTTCACCAGGTGCAGATGAAGACTGATCCAAACAGACAGTATGGTTCCAGTTTTGGCACCTGGGTCCTGTATTACACCTTACAGGTTATGATCAACTACACACAGGCAGGCTTTGAGCTGGAGTTATACGCTCCTTACGAATATCATTATGTGTATTGGTATGTTGACAGTTCCATTTCTAGTTTTTAATTCTACAAAAGACTCTGCATTTTTGATTCTGAACTATTTTGGCATTATTTAGAAAGGAATGTCAGTAAGATTTAACTGGTATGGGAAGGGTTCTCCATGGCAAAGTTGCCTTACATTCTCTCTCATAACCTGTCAACACTAAGATTGTAGGGTCGTGTCCCACTTGCTTCAAAAACTTTATGTAGGAAGGTGCCAGTTACTTGCGGAAGGACAGTGGTTCTACTCAGATTCATTCTGAGGTCTTCCTCCACCAATAAAAACATATACATGTACATGTATAACTTGAAAATGTTAAAATGTTGAAAATGGTGTTAAACACAGGTTGAGTGATATACATTCTTTTTACAGATGTATTCCATTGACATTGATACATGTAGCATGCTAATCAGTATTGGGAATTTGATATTGCTGCTACATGTTTTAAAATGTGATTATATTGAAAGTACCTTGTCAATGATAAATTGAATAAGCTGTGTTCTGTATGTAAACTCTCCTGTGTTTTGCTTTTCACAGGTACTTATATGAGTTATTATACTCCTGGTTATATTCCACCATTCAGAGGGCTGAATCCTTTGTGTTTGACCACGAAGCCTATATTGGTAAGTCTTTATGTGTGTATGGTTTAAACTTCGATTGTGAAACAAGTTCTTACAACTCATGTCGAAGTTTTCCTTAGTAGAACCAGTACAATGCATTTGCAGAAAAAGTGTATAACTCAAGGACACCACACATAGCCGTGGTGGAGGATCGAACTCACAACCCTCAGATCGTGGGTTTGGTGCTCTACCACTAGAGTATGCGCTCCGCTATATATATTATGTGTGTACTTGAACTCATATCTTACATATATGTGATTTGTTTGTTTGTTTCAATATAAAGAGTAATGAAGAGCTTACAGACTATCAGTTAACCTAACCACTTGTTCCTCGGGATCCTGTAATGTTAACACGTATTCAAGCACATCTATTTCCGCAATAACTTCCAACATTCCAACTTGAATCTGCGGGTAGAGATGACTAACCATGAGAACTAATGTTGTGTATCAGTCATCATGGAGACTGTAGCAGGCAGGGTATTCAAACTCATGACCCCTGGATTGATAGTCAGACATGCTACCGACAGAACTTACCAGGTCAGACTCGTGTATTTGAATATATTATCAAGATTTATTAAATTTGCTTGAATGCAAGAGAAATGGAAAATGCACAGTACATACAAATGAATGGTTTGATGATTTTAGGAAATTATCAACTGTAGAACAGTCAAATTTAAGATAATTGCTTTTATCATACTAGTGTATCGGATGTTAAAAACTAGTTTTAGTAGAGAATATTGTGAGAATTATCAAAGTCTCACTAATAATTATAAAGACCTGTATAAAGAATGTTATCTTGTTTTGGTATTTGGCATTAAGATAAGACTGCAGAAATGGTCCGTTCTCTCTTGACTAAGGGCAGTTCAACAGCTGTAAGTTTGAGTACACTGAGACTTATAATATACACAACTATCTGACATTACTATAAATACTATACAGCACTATGAATTGTGGGACAAGTGTGGGGTTTCCCTACTTTGTCCTATAACAAACCAGTTTTTTTTATTTCATCAAAATATTTAAGTATATTCTCAAATTCATATAACTTATATTTAAGATAAGCATCCAGGTGATCATGATATTAGATTGGTTCTAGTATAACTACACATGGTATCATTGACATTCAAAAAATATTTAAAAAATAACCTGTCTAAACCCACTAAAACAGAAGCCTAGGCTGCGTTCAGCACTGTTAAACATGTTTACTCTGGTTATAAACGCAAACAGTGACCAAATGAATGAAAAGTAAATGAAAATTGGACTTCTTCAACGCTGTCCCTCACTTTCTAAAATTCTCATTTAATCATGTGATTAAACACAAGCAAACAGCTCTCAGGCGTGTTGACCCTGTTAGCAAATGTTTAAAGCTAACATGTTGAGCGAACTGAACGCAACCCTGAATTTGAAGGTGATTAAGACTGCCAGACGAACAATGGGGTTGTATTTCTTTGAGTCATCTGTATAAATTTATATATATATATATGTATGGTGTGTTTTGATGTTATATTTAAGAGTCCTTTGATGTAAGACTACGGCGTGGTCTAGTGGTAGATTGTCCGCCTCGCGTGCGGAAGGTCATATGTTCAATCTGTCATATGTCATACCAAAGACTTTAAAAATGGTACTAGAAGCTTCCTCGCTTGACGCTCAGCATTTAGAGGAGAGTTCAAGGCATGGTTGGCCTGGTGTCGGTATAATGTGACTGAGTGGGGTATCATACCATGTGTCTGCGTCATATTCCAGTGTGACAGCGCTTAGAATACTGTCTCAAGTAGACACTGTCGCGATATGACTGAAAAATTGTTGAAAGCGACGCTAAACACCATACAACAACAACAACATCCTTTGATGTAAATCACAAAGAAACAGATGTGCTTGAGGAACGTGTTGATGATGCCATTTGAACAGAACATAGCGATGATTTTCACATTCACACTGTTTTTATGCTTTTCAATTACAGAAGTTTCTTCTAAAAGTCGAGGCAATAAGAAGAACAAGAAAAGGAAGAGGTCAAAGGCTACACAAAGGGAGTTAACTATATGCCAAGCTCAACAGAACATGTTTGGTGGATATTACAAGGTAAAGTAAATTGTTGTACGCTGTTTAAATATTAAACATTGGTACAGTACATTTATATTTATTTTTCACTTATTTAGTTGACATGTTTTTGTTTCAAACAGGGCTAAAAAGAATTTACCAGACAGTCTGTAAATGTAGATTTCTAATAACAGTTTGCTTTTGATGTTTATAACAAAATAGATACCGTGGTAGTGCAATGGATAGAGTGTTGGCCACTTAGTCCAAAAGTCATGAGGTCAATCCAAGATTTACCCAATTAGCTCTCAAAAACAGTACTTGTTTTACCCAGGAACCTGACCGAAGAGCGATGATTGATATACGACATTGCATCTCATGGTTATATATCTCTTACTGCTGATCATATTGGAAAGTTATCAGTAACTTGCGGAGTTGGGGCATGCTCGTGTACTGGTCAACCTTTCAGTTTCCTAGAAAAGAGTGGTTAGGTCGGTTGTCTGTTAGTCCTTGATGGAATATAGATGATGCAAAATATTCAATCAGTCATTCTGATGAGCTCATACTGGCTAGTTTTGGGTGAGTCGAGTGAAACAGAAATATTTTGTTAAAGTCTTGGCAGACTTACATAAGAGTTATGTAAAGTGCTTGCCATTGGATTTATTGTGGTAAAGTGCTTGGATAAATTGTAAAGTTTGAGATTTGTTCCTTGAAGTTTTGTTCACAACAGATCCTTCAATTTTCATCTGTTTATAACATCTGGGTCAATTTCTTGTTTCATTCAAATATTACCATTGAGAGTTATGGGCCTTACGGAACTTCATGTATGAAACCATGCATAGTTTTATAAATTTTTGTTCCCCTGGTATCTAACAACTATGTATTTAAATTCTGATCTTATTTTTTGTTGTGTTCGGAGATTTTTAATCAATTTCTTGCTTCAGATGAGCGAGTCTGCTTACTTATCGTATGATAAATAATAATATGTAAATTGACTTTGTTGTAGCTTTAACTTTCCATATAATTCAGGGAGTGATTGGCCTGAAGATGTCCAACAAACTGAAGCATCCTAATTTTGAGTTTGACAGTGAAGAAGTTAGATATACACATAGGTTTGGACCATTCGCCTGTATATCAACCCCTCCAATGGTACCCTATTCCCAATATAAGGTATGTATGGACACTTATTTACTTACTATATTATGCACTACTCCTTATAGCGTTAAAATTGTTTGTTTAGGTCCTGGCTTTACTAAAAAAATTAATCTAAGGTCTTATAGAATGGGAATTTGTCCATCTGTCTGTCTGTCGTCGTATACCATCTGTCCATTAAATTTTCAAGTTACGCCCTCAGTTTTCCTTTGAGCCTGATAGGACTTGGTCAGAATGTTTCTGTCCGTGAAAGCTAGTATGAGCTCTAACTAACAGTATCGAGCCTGAAAGAACATAGATGGATTGAAAAATGCTGGTTTTTAATGAATCAAGAACTTGATTAGAGTGTCATTGACAATGAAAGCTTGGATGGCCATATCAGACCAGAATGGTCAGAGTTATAGCCCTTGATTCCTTAAAAAATGTTGTTTTTCCACATAAACACTGTATACATCCCTTTTAGTTTTTATCAGATCATGACCAAACTTTGTCAATGTGATACTGATAATGAATTGCTGGGACGGCATTAGTTTGATTGAAAAATGTGGATTTTGGTCTTGCAGACACTGTAACACCTTTCGTTTCAATGGTTTGTAACAAGACTAGGTGAGAATGTTATCGAATATGAAAATTTAGACATGTTCGTTTATTGGCAGTATTGGGCCAGAAAAGACATAGTTATGGTCCTTGTTGGAACATGACTAAACATGATCAGAATATTGGACAAGAATGGAGATATAGTCATTGATTGATTGAAAAATGCTGAATTTGCCCTTAAAATGTTCATTTGGTTGTGACCAAACTTGGTCATAATTTGTATAGGCATAAAAGCTCAGGTGAATTGTTGGTAGAACTTAACAAGTTGTAAAACGCAAGAGAGTTATTTCCCTTGGGAAAATAAAGAAAAATGTCAATAACTTTAGTTTTCTTTAAGATATCTTGATTGAATATTGCAAATAATATCCTTTGAAAAGAAGAATGAAAAATAATTTTGGGATTGGTTTTGAGGTAAATTTTGTCAAGGTCCCTGTTTAAAACTAAAAATAGAAAAAAAAAATTCTGCTCAATAACTTTAGTTTCCTTTAATCTGATGAAATTTTGTTTATACATATAGGTTCATACATGTAACATGGAAAGGAAGATTGATATTGCTTTGAGGTAAAATTCTTCCTTTGCTAACAGATTTGGCCACTAAAGATGCTGTTGAAAAAGCAATTAGTTGTTACAGTAGTGGTTACCTGTATGTGAGTCCCTCTTTGACAAAAGTTAGATTTATTTTTCAATTGTTTTCCAGGAGATGACCAGTTTAGCCCGGTATAATCCTATCCCGAGTGCCAGTGATTTATTCACAGCCTCTTGCAAATACTTCCATCAGGCAAAAACATTGTATGAGAGCCTACCAAGTCAAACAGAGGAGGTAAGAATCATCTTAACTGACATTTTTTTTCAAGGAATTTATACACAAAGAATGTTTGAACATACAAAAAAGTCCTTTTAAATGTGTTTACTATGATAATGTTGCATGTGTTCTAATGTCTAAAATCTTGAGTTCACTCACTCGTTTGACATTTAGTTGATAGTTACATGGTTATTTTAAATAAGATGACACCAACTCATTAATGTCCTATGTTCCTCAGTGTGTTCGTTCTATCCATATCTATCTTCCTGATAAGCAAACCTCTGTTATGGACCTACATGTATGTTCATCACCTGTGGCAGTTGATATCGAATATAGTCTAGTGCTCTCTGGCTATATTGCATGTATTCCTTAAAATTAAAACTTCTTGTCAGTAATCCTACTATTTTACCTAAAACATTATGTTAGTACCTTTGACTCCCTACATCCAACATATTACATGGGAATGGAATGGCAGTTGACACTTCTGTATTGAAACAGCAATAAAAGCATGCACATTTCTCCTACAAAAAAGAAAGTAAATTTAAAAAAATGTGTAACTTGTTCATTTGCTATCTCATTGTTTCTACTCTTGTATTGTTTCTAAACTGCTTTCTTCCATTAAAACACTTGCTTTGATTAACTAAACTGAAACAGAATTATTTATTTATAGTTCAACAGTGTTTTTGTAAAGTAAAACCTGCAACAGAAAGTATTAAGAACTGCCGTGTTATATGAAGGTTTAACCTGCAATTTTGGTATCTAGGGCGCTATGTATTTACCATTCCTACATTCAGTGTGTCCTTTCATCCAAATATTGCATCTTAACACCATTAAACGGGGGCAGTAGCATAATGGATAGAGTGTTGGCTTCTCGCGCCAAAGGTTGTGAGTTCGATCCCCAGCTCGACCCAATGCCTCTCATAAAACAACACTCAGTACTGGTTCTACCCAGGAAGTGTACTCAAGAGCGATTCATATAAGCTCTGAGCTTTCATCACAATTGAGGTAAAACAAATTGGTATAAACTAAACTAACACCATTAAACAAAACTGTTTCATTCATATCTAGACTGGTACATTCATTGTCACTCCCTTTATACAGGTGTAAGACCTAACCATTGCATGCTCTTTGAAAGCATCCAGCTTTTTTTATTTACCTGAAATTTTCCTCATCGCTTCAGCTGACTATTTTCTAAACGTCAATAAAAACACAAATACACATTTATTTATAACAAAACAAATAAATGACTTGTTAGAGGAGATAAAATGTTTGTATAATTATTTAAAATGTGTCACAGAAACTAGAACATTGATACATTAAATTCAAACAAAAGTAAAACTCTTTATTTCTACCTTGAGACTAGGTCAGTGCTATGCTATTCAGCATTGTAGATTGCATGATATAGCATCTGAAGCATGTATATGCTCAATTACTTTGGGCGCTTTATTCACACCTTAGTTCTTCTTAGAGCTATTCCATTTAAACATACAGTCAAACCTGTCTTAAGCAGCTAGTCAAGGGAATGAGCAGAACTGGCCTTTTAAGACAGGTTGTTGCTTAATGCAGGTTAATTTGATTTTAAAGCAATGAAATGGAAAATAGCAACTGTGGCTGCTTAAGACAAGTGGCTGCTTAATAGAGGTGGCCACTTACACAGGCTTGACTGTACAACCCACCCATGGAAGGCACTTTGATATTTGACCCTCTTCTTTTATGTTTTTAATTACTTCAATGCATTTTAACTCCACTCATATTATATTTCTTTTTTGAAAACACTCCTCCCACTTTAGAAGTTCGTTGTGTTGCAGTCCATGGTTGGGATGTATGTTGAAATGGAACAACCATAAGACAAAGATTGTCCATGATTTGTGCGAGTAATTTTGTAAGAGCTTGTGTCAGAATCAGTATAAAATTTCAAGAATCTTTTATTTGTTTGAGGTTTGGATAGAAAATTTCATTCAGAGGGATAACTGTTGTGTTGAAAAAAAGCTCTGCCAAGTTCATACTAAAACTGTTAATCAAGAGACAGAATTTTCTATCCAAATTCATGAATGATTCTTTTTCTTAAGTCTCAAACACATTGAAAAAATATTCTAATTTAGTTCATAATTTCTGTACCACAGTCTCTTTTAACCTGTAAAATCATATATGTTACATCACATACATGTAGGTTTATATGTCACGTCACAGCATGAGGAGGGTTGGATAGGCACCTGAACGTGCAATGGGAAATTTTCGTTCCCAATAAAAAACCTGGAAATCCATGTCTGGTATGCAAGAAAAACTAGATAAAACTTATTATATTATTGGTCTTTTCAGTACTTAATCTAGTATACGCCATATCAATTCATTAATTATTTTGCTATTATATATTTTTTTCAGGTACAGAAAGTAATCAAAATAGCCAAAACCAATTTTGTGATGATGAAACTGTTAAGTGGCGGCCATAAGCAGGATTCTGATGTAAGTGCAGGTTTCAGTAAATTATTGTAGTGTCACCCCTATTGATAGGGTAGCCACAATGGGTTTATGAGAAACCATTATGTTGTCCACAGTTACAGTCAGACCTGTGTTAACAGTCACCTAATAAGCAGCCACATTTCCTGTCCTGTTCCCCATTTCTATACTGTCAATGTAAATTAACCTGTTGTAAGCAACAACCTGTCTTAAAAGGCCACTTTTGTTCCTTCTCTTGACTGGCTGCTTAAGGCATGTTTTACCGTTATTCCTTAAAGCTATCCTAGCCAGGCGTCAGGCTATTAGACATTAAGTACCACTCAATTGTCCTGCTTAGGGAGCAACCAGCTGCTTCAGAAGAAACCCAAGTGCTTCAGTCATGATTTGAACCTTTGACCTCCTGCTTCCCTGATGGACACATTAACTACTAGGGTACAGAAGATGGTTTCAGTATGTCAGTCAGACCATCAATAATTACAGACCAAAATTCATTCATGTATATCAAACAAATGCAAAATGAATGCATTTTAAACATATTTTATTTGAAACGCTTAAAACACATAAACTAAACTGCTCAACACATTGCAGTATGTAATTTGCATATCCATTGGTGAAGAAGACCTCACAATGAATCTAAATAATCTAACTTATTTTGAGCGTGTGGTCTAGTTGTAGAGCATTGGCCCCTTGATTGCAGGCTTGTGGGTTCGATCCTCTGCCATGGCTTTGCGGTGTCCTTGAGCAAGACACATTTTCTGCATATGCTTAATACTGCTTCTACCCAGGAAGATTGTGAACTTGATATGCATAGCTTGTTTCACAATTGTAGTAAAATAAATAAGTTTAACTAATCCAAGCAGAACCAACAGCCTACTGCAAGTAGATGGCAAACTTTGTCACATAAAGTTTTTTTTCTTTTTGACCAAGCAGAACTTGAACCTACTACCTCAACAGTGAGAAGTAACTTTAGTGATTTTGACTGGTAACTTATCTATCTATTCTGGGATCAATTTTGAAAATGCAATAAACAGATGTATTGGAACCAGTCTAACAAAAACGATCACTTGGAATATCAATTTACATTAACATTTTCTAATATATGATTAAAATATTGGTGGTGTCAAATGTAATTTTTATATTATATTTCAGACTCCACCAGACTTTGATTTTAGTCTTCATAGCCTATTCCCCATCATCAAGGTCTGAAACAAGAGTTTGGAGAGCTACTGCACATTATCAGTGAAACATACAACAAACAATTGCCAGATGTCATTACATTTGACAGAGAAACTTAAATCTGCAATTTTGGGAATCAGATGTTGTAGTCGTCAGAAACAATTAACCCTTTACTTCATATAGACGCCTTTGGACAGCTCTAATATAGACGCCTTTGGACACCGTATATAGAAGGCTTTTGAATATGTTTCTATCAACTGACAGAGTGGAAAACAGTGCAGGAAGTGTTCAGATTGCTCATTACGTCTGAACTCTTCCTGCACTGTTTTCAAAGGCCTTCTGTGATTGGTGTGGGAAAACGCATATCTATGGAGTAAAGGGTTAAATATGCTATGGTCATAGAAAAAAACAGGATTTAAAATATTGAATAAAAAAAACAGAACACGTATGATATACATATAGATTATTAAAGAAGATGCAGAGAGAAGTGTATTTTGTTTCCTTGAATATTTAGCATCTTTTTAAGTATGCCATCAAGGGCTAACAGATGATCAGTTAACCTAACTATTCTATACTGAGATTCTGGCAGGCACTTAAGCACACCCATCTCTGCAAAACAATATGTTAACTCTTATCCACATGAATCTGTGATGAGAGACGATTGACAATGTTGTATATATCAATCGTCACATATACTTGGCAGGGCGAGGATAAAACTCATTTATATGTAGATTTTATATCAATGTGCCAGCTTTATACAATTGAGATGGGGAGCTTTGGTTATATTGATCAAACATTTTCTTTGAGTAACAGGTTAAGATATATACCTGTGTATTGGTTAGAATAATTACAATTTCACCCCATGGTCAATTTGAAATTTATTTACTGGTAAAATGCATGTGCTAGTATGATATTCTACTATTCTCTGAAGATGCCCCACCAAACAAACATCTGAAAAATTATACTTGTTGACCATCATATACAGTTACCCTTGACCATGGAAGAAGTTAAAATGACCAAGTATGGATAATACTTTATATTGTATGTTCTTTCACACACACTCTTTTCTAGTTTATGCCAGGCCCGATTAGCTCAGTCTGTTACGCGTCTTGGCTATCAGTCCAGGGGTCATTAGTTCGGAACCCTGACAACATTGTGTCTCATTATCATTCGTCTCTCACCACTGATTCAAGTGGGAAAGTTATCAGTTACCTGTGGAGATGGGGTGTGCTTGAGTACTGGTTAACCTTTCTGATCCCAGTGGTTAGGTTAACTGATCATCTGTTAGACCTCGATGGCATAAAATGACGCTAAATAGTCAATCAATCAATCATTTTTCTAGTTTATAAGGATAAACTCCAATGTGCTGTTCACTGTTATATTTACACAAATCGTCTCTGATCAGTGATTGAATATGTTATGTTGTGTAACTGTTGGTCTGAGGAAGATATTTATGTAGACCTTCATGTAAAGTATGCTTGTTTTTATAAATTAAAACAAATGGTAACTAAATGTTTTGTTATATTTTGAAGACTACTTGGAAAGTGATTTAAAACACAGAAAAGGATATTGCCAATTCATGCCAGTCTTTAATTGAAAATGAAAAGAAGCCATTTAGTTACAGAGTTGGGCCCCATTTGAGTTACAGTAACACAGTTTTTGTGCTAAAAATGTTCTATATAATTTGGAATATATTTATTTGGTTTGGAATATTTCCAAATGGTTCATAGGGACTGTGATTTCTTTCTGCAGGTGAGTTAAGCAAGCACTGACAGAATATACTGCAATTATACCACTTGTTTTAAACATTTGACTTTTATTGGATTTTGACAGACCAATTTGATCAAAGTTCAAGGTGAGCTATTCTGATTGCCCTGCGTCCGTAAGTTTTTTTGTTTGTGTGTACTCTAGTAACCACAGTTTTAATTGGATTTACACTATGCTTACATAGCAGTTATGTAAATATAATATCTCGGACAAGTTCTTGACTTTGCCAAATCGATTAATTTATGTTGCAGATATGGACAAATTGGAAAAACACAGAAATGTATTTGATCTTTTGTGCACTCTAGCACCACCATTTTCCCTTTGATCTTTGCCAACCATTCACAGTAGTTCTATAACCATAATACCTCAAGCAAGTACTTGAACTTGAATCGGTTAGTTAATGTCGGAGATATGGCCCTTTTCATGAGGTCATCACCAAACTTGCGTAGTAGGTTTTTAACCATACTATCTCTGGAAAGTTCTTGAACTGGCCAAATAATAATCAACGTTTAAAACATAAAAACGGCACCTTTTTACCTTGTGAGCACTACACAATGCACATTTTCTCTTTGCTCCCCGCCAAACTAACACAGTAGTTACATAACCACAATAAATTATATCGGACATGTTCTTGAACTGGCCAAATAAAAAAAGTATCAGAGTTGTTCCAAAAATTTTGTTATTTGACCTTGTTATCACTAAAGTACTTGCAGTTTTTATTTGATATTCACCAAATATACACATTAGTTATATAATCATAATATCTCTACAAGTTTTAGAACTGATCAACTCTGGCAATAAATGTTTGAGTTATGACCCTTGAATCTTTAAAACTTGTGTTAATAAATCTTCAGTGCGGTCTGATAATCTCATTTTTCATTTGATCTTCTAAATTTACACCGTAATTATATAACTAATATCTTGTACATGTTCTTAAAATGGACAAAACGGATCAAAATTGTGGGGGTTACGGTCCTTGAATTGCCAAGTTTGAATTATTTGATTTGTTTACTGTAGCACTTGAAGTTTCAATTTTATCTTCAGCAAGCTAGCACAGTTGTGGTGTTGCCATACTGTATTGAAATTTCTAAAATCAAATAATATCAGAAGTATGGCCATTGAATAATAAAAGAAAAGTGTTATTTGATGGTTTGTTTCGTCACCAAACGTACACAGTAGGGATATATCTACAGTACCTCAACTGACCAAGGTTAAATGTCTGAGGAATGGCCTTTGCATTATCAATGATTACATACTTTGGCATTGTTTCTTTTGCCAAAGGTGAGCCAATGTGACACTTTTTAACAAAGAATTAGGGGTGCTCATTATGATCCGATACATTTCTTCTATGAAAAAAAGTAATTTTAATGTAGAAATTGCTTTAATTCTGCAGTCATGTAGGTGTCGTATAACGTTTTTGTGTTGGTACGTCATATAATGCCAATTCACCCATTCATTCATTCATTTCTTTATTTATTTATTTATTTATTCATTCCATAAATGAATGTTTTGTGAGTTGAGGACCATCCCACGACACAACAACAATACATAAAACGCATGACACTCCGCCAGTCTCGTGTCTTCCAATATTATATTTCCTTTAATAAATTTGATGTGTTATCCGCTCGCTCACTCTCCCGCTACTCCATCTCCACAGACTGTATGTACTGGTATATACCATATTTGTAACTTGTATGTAGGACACAATGTTAATGTCGAAGAAATTTGTAAGTTTTACACGTAATTGTGCGGTGGGTGGTCGTGTTCATTTTATCATTTTTTGTCATGTTCACTATTGTGGTTAAATTATCAACCCCTGTGTGGTTCCAGGGAGCCATGGGTGATGGCAAGAATAGGATCAGTGTGGCATGTCGTAAGAAGCGACAAATTGAGTAATACGATAGAACTTGCTGAAACTCTGTAGTTCTGCAGGTATCAAGGTTCTAGGGTCATTCTGCATATGCATTTGTTGATGTATTTTTTTAAATCTGTATGTTAATTTGTTGTTTTTGTACATGTAGTGTGAACCAGGAATCTTCCTTCCTGTTGGCGTTGAATAACCTATAATGTGTTGGTACGCCGTAAAACCCTATCCATTCATTCATTCATGCGGAAAATAAATGGTGCTTCCAAATAACTGAAAACTGCTAGTGGAAACTATCATTATTAACAAACACAATACGGACCGGTAAAAATGGCGTAAAATGCGGATAATGAAGTTAAACGCCATTTTCAACACATTTCAGGTTATATATGGCATATCCAGTTTTACAGGTGGAGGAAGACCTCAGACTGAGTCAGGTTATATATGGCATATCCAGTTTTACTGGTGGAGGAAGACCTCAGACTGAGTCCGGTTATATATGGCATATCCAGTTTTACTGGTGGAGGAAGACCTCAGACTGAGTCAGGTTATATATGGCATATCCAGTTTTACTGGTGGAGGAAGACCTCAGACTGAGTCCGGTTATATATGGCATATCCAGTTTTACTGGTGGAGGAAGACCTCAGACTGAGTCCGGTTATATATGGCATATCCAGTTTTACTGGCGGAGGAAGACCTCAGACTGAGTCAGGTTATATATGGAGGAAGACCTCAGACTGAGTAGAACCACCTTCCTTCCGCAAGTAACAGGAAACTTTCTCATAAGTTTTTGGAGAGAGCGGGACTCGATAAGTGATCTCGAAACGGCGCCTTAGACCACTCGGCCACGGAGGACCCTTGCGGCTAATGTAATAACAGCTCCTTGCTCAAAGATGACGCAGCGTAATCAAGTCGCTGACATATTACAAAATAAAAACAGATGCGGTGGCCTGGTTTGTACAAGTGGTTTGTCAAGCATGAAAATACCTGACTTTCATCATATACTTACAATGCTTACTAAGTTGCTGCCTTTAAATGGTGTTAAATCACGCTTGATTAACACAACTAATTTAGCTGGGGGGCTATTGTGATTTGTATCTTACCAACATTTCGTTATGCACCGGTTGGTATAGAGCTATATGTTGTAGTGAGGCAACATTGTATCACATGCCATCTTTACTTGGCGTGCACCACTGGGGCTCACTCTGGTTGGTTAAATGTGGATGAACGTCAATTACAACACATGTTAGGTTATGCAAATATACATTCGTCATCATATTGTTAATATACACATATATACCGTTTTATACACTCGTCAACATAAATTTATAGTCAGTTTTGTTGGTGGAGGAAGACTTCAAAATGCATTTAAGAAAAAACACCGTCCTTTCGCAAGTAAATGGCAAACAAAAAGTTACTGGACAGAGATGTCAGCTCGAACTCACGACATCACGTGCAAGAGGTACATAATCATTAAATACTAAAGTGCACTTTTGTTTATTATATTTAAAATCAATAAAACTCTTACCTTTGCTTTGATTTTGTTAAAAGGAGTACACTGCATTTTTTGCTAAAAATTATTACATAATAATTGAATTTCAGCAGATAAATATTGAATAACCGACAAGAAATGGTTAAAGAAATACAAAAGTTGCAATTCGAAATTTCAGCCGTGTATATTTAATGGATATTATAGCCTTTTCAGTTTCTGTAATTAAGTCAACTATGCAAATAGTTAAGTTGTGTAGTACAGCTATTATTAATGAATGAATGAATGCATGGGTTTTACGGCGTACCAACATATTGTAGGTCATTCGACACCAACAGGAATGAAGATTCCAGGTTCACTCCACATGTACAAAATCAACAAATTAATATTCAGATTAACAAAACATCAACAAATGAATATGCAGAATGAGCCTAGAACCTTGATACCTGCAAAACTGCAAATTCTATCGTATTACTCAAATTGTCGCTTCTTATGACATGCATGAGCCAGCCACAGTGATCCTATTCTTGCCATCACACATATGGCTCCCTGGAACCACACAAAGGTTGGTAATTTAACCACAATGATGAACATGACACCTATTCGGAGTATGCCTACCCCTCTGCAGAGATTGACAGAGATTTTATTCCTGGCCGGAACCATACGGGCTCAGCCATTATTAAACAAGTATACGATAAATATTATATTGATGCTTAACAAAATGCCAATTAAACACAATGATAGAGTATATTAGCATACAAAAAGCAATTAAAATGTAGTGAATTCTGAATTGATGATTTTTTTATCAGGAGTACAAGTTTCAGTATTGTATTGTATGGTGTTAGGCATCACTTTCAAATATTTCTTAGTAATATCATGACAGATTATTTTTGAGACTGTATTTTAACTACTGCCACACTGGAGTATTACGCCGCAGACATACTATGATAGCGCACCCAGTCGCATGCATTATAATGAAACCCAGAACTATCATCAAAATGCCGAGTAAGGGTAACTTTTGGACCATTATTCAATACTTTGGTATGTCCCGGCCGCGGGTAGAACTCACGATCGTTTTAACGATGTGGTTTCAAATTTCAGAAAAAAGTATAGGAAACACATTACTTGTATTTTACGCGCACCTGAAAGAAAGGTTCGAAACGATTGTCTTGGTATATCCGTAGTAGCGTTTTTTAATATTTCAATGGATGTCATCCAAACTTGCACGTTAGTTATATTTATATAACCATACTATACTGGATATGTATAACTAGTCTAATTACAGTAAAACCTGTCTTAAGGAGCCAGTCACTGGAATGAGGAAGACAGGTTGTTGCTTAATACAGGTTAATTTACTCTAAAAGCATAGGTATGGGAAATAGAAAATGTGACTGTTTAAGACAGGTGGCTGCTTAACAAAAGTGACGGCTTACTCAGGTTTGACTGTATATGAATAATTACCGATTATCTTTCAATACCACAACTGACACTTTGCAGTCATATTAACAAAGCAAGGAGGCAGCGAATGAGATTCAACACTATTTTCAACACTGCATTTTTTTCGCATGTCAAGTTTTGTTGGTAGAAGAAAATCTCAAAATAAATCACCGTTTTTCCGACAGTAAATGCCAATCTTTCCCACATGCTGGGTTTTATCACACTCGAACCCACGACATTACCAGGTCACCTTGCACATTCCGGCCACAGAAAACTCCATTTTATCGCATATGCACTCATATTTCGTATACATTAAGTTTACATAGGCCTATGTTCTTAAATTGCATCTTTACAATACCAGCTAACCTTTAATGTTTAACCATAGTGATGCCACGCTCTGTGATTATACATTATGTGGGGCGGAGCAAACAGAGTGTGACTTGTTGTGATTTTCTCCTCTCCTTTTATCGATAACTAATTCAAAAATTTAATACGGATGGCGTACGTATTTAAACTATTTTAGTGTTAAAATATATCGAGGTTAAGTTACGCATCACATTTCTGAACATGAATAAAACCTAATTGTGTGACACGAGTATATAGATTAGAGAATGTGGTGAAGTTACGTGGATTTTAACACATTTTTCGTTTTCGGATTAAGTTTTCATTCTCGGCACAAGTGTTCACAGAACCATAAACAGACGCCAACATGCCGTTCTGTCCACAGGGAAAGTCGGCTGTTAGTCCGGTTATAAAGTACACTCTTCTGGTCGGAACCTTTCTCCACTGGGTGAGTACTCTACACTCTTCTGGTCAGAACCTTTCTCCACTGGGTGAGTACTCTACACTCTTCTGGTCGGAACCTTTCTCCACTGGGTGAGTACTCTACACTCTTCTGGTCGGAACCGTCCTCCATTGGGTGAGTACTCTACACTTTTCTGGCCGGAACCTCTCTCCACTGGGTGAGTACTATATACTGTTCTGGTCGGAACCTTTCTCCACTGGGTGAGTACTCTGGCTGGAACCTCTCTCCACTGGGTGAGTACTCTACATCCTTCTTGTCGGGACCTTTCTGTACTGGGTGAGTACTCTACACTCTTCTGGTTGGACATTTCTTCACTGGGTGAGTACTCTATACTCTTCTGGTCGGAACCCTATTCCACTGAATGAGAACTCTACACTCTTCTGGTCGGAACCTTTCTCCACCGGGTGAGTACTCTACACTCTTCTGGTCGGAACCTTTCTGCACTGGATGAGTATTCTACACTCTTCTGGTCGCAACATTTCTCCACTGGGTGAGTACTCTACACTCTACTCCACTGGGTGAGTACTCTACACTCTTCTCCACTGGGTGAGTACTCTACACTCTTCTGGTCGGAACCTTTCTTCACTAGGTGAGTACTCTACACTCTTCTGGTCGGAACCTTTCTTCACTGGGTGAGTACTTTACACTCTTCTGGTCGGAACCTTTCTTCACTGGGTGAGTACTCTACACTCTTCTTCACTGGGTGAGTACTCTCCATTCTTCTGGTCGGAACCTTTCTTCACTGGGTGAGTACTCTACACTCTTCTCCACTGGGTGAGTACTCTCCATTCTTCTGGCCGGAATCTTTCTCCACTGGGTGAGTACTCTACACTCTTCTCCACTGGGTGAGTACTCTACACTCTTCTGGCCGGAATCTTTCTTCACTGGGTGAGTACTCTACACTCTTCTGGCCGGAATCTTTCTGCACTGGGTGAGTACTCTACACTCTTCTGGTCGGAACCTTTCTTCACTGGGTGAGTACTCTACACTCTTCTCCACTGGGTGAGTACTCTACACTCTTCTGGCCGGAATCTTTCTGCACTGGGTGAGTACTCTACACTCTTCTGGTCGGAACCTTTCTTCACTGGGTGAGTACTCTACACTCTTCTCCACTGGGTGAGTACTCTCCATTCTTCTGGTCGGAACATTTCTTCACTGGGTGAGTACTCTACACTCTTCTTCACTGGGTGAGTACTCTACACTCTTCTGGTCGGAACCTTTCTTCACTGGGTGAGTACTCTACACTCTTCTCCACTGGGTGAGTACTCTACACTGTTCTGGTCGGAACCTTTCTCCACTGGGTGAGTACTCTACACTCTTCTGGTCGGAACCTTTCTCCACTGGGTGAGTACTTTCCATTCTGCTGGTCGGAACCTTTCTCCACTGGGTGAGTACTCTCCATTCTTCTGGTCGGAACCTTTCTCCACTGGGTGAGTACTCTACACTCTTCTGGTCGGAACCTTTATTCACTGGGTGAGTACTCTACACTCTTCTGGTCGGAACCTTTCCCAACTTGGTGAGTACTCTACATTCTTCTTGTCGGAACTTTTGTCCGCTTGATGAGTACTCTACACTCTTCTGATCGGAACCTTTATCCACTGGGTGAGTATTCTACACTCTTCTGGTCGAAACCTTTCTCCACTGGGTGAGTACTCTACACTCTTCTGGTCGAAACCTTTCTCCACTGGGTGAGTACTCTACACTCTTCTGATCGGAACTCACTCACTTACTCACTCACTCAACCACCCACCCACCCACTCATTCACTCACTCACTCACTCACTCACTCACTCACTCACTCACTCACTCACTCACTCACTCACTCACTCACTCACTCACTCACTCACTCACTCATTGTTATTTTAATCTATAAATTTGTTGTGTTTTTCAGTTAAGCGGACTGGCCATGGTCGGTATCGGATCATGGGCCTTCATGGAGAAGAACAAATATTTCTACCAGCCGATCGAGGACGTATACGACGTGTTGTTTGATATGTCTATCGTCATGATTGTGTTTGGGGGCATAATGTTCATCATCACGATGTGCGGCTTTGTCGGGGCACTCCGGGAAAACACGTGCTTACTTCGATTTGTATGATTTGTATTTATCTAGAATTTAAATAACTTAATTTGCGTATTATATTCGTGTTTCTATATATGATGGATACCTCAGAAGGAATCTGAGGAGTACTGGTATATAATTGAATTAAAACAATACATCAAATAAATCGTATATCATTAAAAATAGCGCATAACTTGTATGCATGCATCATTTATATAATTATGTAAATTTGCATTAAGATACACTCTCCATATCATATGAAACGAATTTTATGAGGTGCTGGTTTTTGCGACCAGTAAATAAAAACATAAGTTTCGGCACACCAGATAACGTCTATTATATTCAGCGCATTTACATTTAAATTGAATTCCTCAAGTTTACTTTTCAATTTTTAAACCAGGTTGTCACTTTTAAGTAAACTTTTTAACGGTAACTGTACGATGAAAAAAGAACAATATTATACGGACAGATCGAAGTCAGTTTGTTATTGGGATTTTATATTTCGATATTCAACTTAAACCTAACCCTGACCTTAACTAACTCCAATGTTGAAAAGTTATCTTACTAAGTTTAGTTTATACTGATTTATTTAAGCTCGATTGCGATGCAAGCTCAGAGCTTATATGAACAGCTCTCGAGTCCGTTTCCTGGGTAGAACCAGTAGGCCTACTGAGTGTTGTTTTATGAGAGACATCGGGTCAAGTGGGGGATCGAACCCGCAAACTCTGGCGTGTGCGGCCAACGCTTTATTTATAACACTACCGCCCCACTGTACTTGAACGATGAAACGTTTCTCTGCTCATTATTAATAATAAAAAAAATAATGATAACTTAAATTCCAATAGCTCCAAAAGTAAGTAAAATCCATTAAAAAAACAAACAACACCCTTTTAATTAACGCATTCATTGACTTTGTCGTTATATATAAAAAAGTATAACAAAAAATCTAAACATATCTATATGCATGTCGATAACGCATGTCAATATATGTTATTTGAGTACAATTTGTTGTGCAAGTAAATCGTTGAAGATGCATCATAGGTTAAAACAGAGGATCACGATGCAAGCATACGGCAGTATATCTAATTTACATCTATATTGTTAGTAAAATTTAAGGCCGTATGCATACCAAATAAAATATGCATTGTCTGACGTTAATGATATTTCAATGAGTGTTAAATTCAGATAAAGAATATTCTGAAATAAAACGTGTGCGTATGTAAAATGATTATATAATGTGTGTTTTAAGACATATAAACCACAAACGTTAAAAGGAAATGAATAAATGAATCGCGGGTTTTATGGCCTGCCAACACATTAATATTATATGGCGCCAAAAGGAAGGAATAACCCCACTGGGCTCATTATTCAGTAAACAACAAGAAAGTGCCTACCGATTGACACAACAATACAAATGACTTTACAAAACGAACGTGGAACCTTACCAGCAGAACTGCACAGTTTCTACAAATTCTATCCAGTACCCAGTGTGTTGCACCTTCTCACATGCGTGAGGTACTGTGGTTTTATTCTTGACATCAGTAGTGTGGCACGTTGATACCAAGGCCCCGACTGAATACCAAGATAGTAGTCATGTATAAAAAGGTAATACGTGGCAGAGATATTGACACTGGTTAGAAATAGTAATGTTTACTGAAAACGAAATATCAGCTTGGATGCATACTCACGTCGAGAAATGGCTACTTTCTTAACTAAAGTTTGTTTTTTTAGTTCTATTACAGTCTTGGTGTTATATTCCTGCTTGAGTTGATAGGCGGCATCCTGGGTTTTGCGTTTAAAGACAAAGCTATAGAGTTCATTAACGGTATACTGCAAAATGCATACGTGGACCGTTACCAGGACCAGGAAGACGCAGTCATAGACTGGTTTCATGAAAATGTTTGTATAATAGTTTAGTAGTACAGTCAAACGGCTTGTTATTTAGCGCCATTTTTATGCCATCGACGGCTGACCTGCTTGTACACATTTTCAATGACATATGATCAAGATGGCCACGGCCAAAGAATAATATGAACTTTTTTACTAATATAAACTTTGCAATTTTTTGATGATATTGGTCATGATTACAGTATCCATGCAAAGACTAAGTATAGTCGATGTTAATCAACTTTC
This sequence comes from Panopea generosa, assembly GCA_029582155.1. Taxonomy (NCBI): domain Eukaryota; kingdom Metazoa; phylum Mollusca; class Bivalvia; order Adapedonta; family Hiatellidae; genus Panopea; species Panopea generosa. The sequence continues at coordinate 20,601,779 of CM055906.1, read as the reverse complement.
GCGTTCCTGGAGCGATTTAATTGACTGGGGAAGTAGGCCAACATCTAATGACGGTCGTAAAGTGCTATGTAAAAGATAATGTTCTATTTTGAAATGCCTGAGCTATTTTATTGGCTGAGAAAGTATGACAACATGTAAATGTCTAAAATCTTTTTGAACTTGTATATTATTAGACCTCCACCCCGTTTTTAACCTGTTTTGCATGCGTATTATACATTACCTGTATATGCTGGCAATGTATCTATTGATCTATTCAACTGCCTAAGTTGTTTAAATTATCTCTGTTTCTGTTTTCAGTTCAAGTGTTGCGGAATCAGCTCATACACCGACTGGAACAGGAATGAATATTTTAATTGCACAGCAACAAATCCAAGTCCCTTAAAATGCTCTGTTCCATATTCTTGTTGCAAGAATCCACAGGATTTATCGGTAATATTTCATAAACTTAACTTTAAGTAACGTGTGTGTAGGAGTCTGTATCTGCGTATCGGCGTTTGCACGTGTAAAGCGCATCTTTGCCCCGAGACAAGTTAATCAAGGCATAGTACCACCATTGGAAACAGCAAATGCTTCTTTCACATAATGTGGGTTATAAATAATCCTTATTTCTTCTTATTTAAAAATGCGTTTTCCTTATTGTAATGCTCATTTTTTTTATTTAAATGACATTATTGATGTATTTTGAACATTTTGAAAGCATTATGATGTTTGAATTGTGAATTAGGAAAAATTGATGCTTGGAAAATCGGTTATGAATTAAACGTGATTTCGGAAGTCTACTTCCACTTTGTCATCAGTGATACACTGAACAGAAGAAATATATCTTGAATGATACAAGACCCCTACCTTTCTTATCATAGTTTGGTGATGCACACGTTGACAAACAATAAAATGTGAGCTTCACTTCGTTCATTTATTTACCATAGATGATAAATAGCAAAAATCAATGGTGGGCTTATACCACAACATTCATTTCAAAATGTGTTTTTTCTTTATTGGAGAGGTCCGAACCATACAGTTCAAAATATTTAAATAGAAAGAAAGATCCTTAAATTATAAAATGTCCTCCATGCGTGTTGCCCACATTTAAAAATCCATCAATGCACACGATTGGGCTATCTTACATATATTTGTCTAATATAGAATTATCTTTTCCTTCTTCTTCCTAGTTTTATTTTCGTATAGTATATTTAATTACTACACTACCACAGTATCAGTTTGAGCGTGGGATCGAACCCGCGACTCCTGGCGTTAATGGCCAATACCATCTAACACCACTATCGATATATCGGTATATAACTTGCCTCTAAATATCGCTTATAAAAAATCATAATTTGTTGTGAAAGAACGTCTCACGGCACAGTTGCGCCTTTTTTTCCACGGTGGCATGATTCTTGCACTTAAAAACATATGTATTTTGCTTCAATATATTTTCAAAATGATTTATAGGGCCTGTGATTTATTGCTGCAGATTAGTAAAACAAAAGCATATGCCGCATTATGGAATAAAACATCACTGTTGTTAAAATGTGACTTGTATAGGATTTTATCAAACGCATGTATTTATGAGCATTTGAGGACATCTTGGGTGCAACTGCACTGTCTTTAGAACAAAAACAAGCTGGTCATTCTACCAGTTAGTGTGCATTTTATGTGCGAATACATTCCCGTTATGAACACCCAATAAAACTCTTTTTGGAAAACAAATATATCGTGGAAATCGTAGATTTTATTTAATATACAACAAAATAACAAAATTCAACTGGGTGGTGAGATCAGAAGAGTAAAAGAATTTCCAACTTCAATTTTCGTACTTTCTGTTAATAATTCCTAGACTTCCAGGAATACTCATATTGTTATTTCAGTAAGCCTCGGAACCTTTTGATACCGTGACATATATATACAGTATACCGTTATTTACTATGTTGATTTATTGATTGAATATTTAGCGTCATTTTATTCCATCGAGGGCTAACAGTCGATCAGTTAACCCACTGTTTCCTGGGATCCTGAAAGGTTAACCAGTACTCGAGCACACCCAGTCTCCACAAGAAACTGATAACTTTCCCACTTGAATCAGCGGTGAAAGACGAATGATAATAAAAGACACAATGTCGTATATCAGTCATCACGGAGACGGGCGGGAATTCGAACTCACAACCCCTGGCTTGATCGTCAGATGCGTAACCGACTGAGCTAATCGGGCCCGGCTTTTATTTACTAAATTTCTTTTAAATGATATGACATTACGCTTACTAATATATATTTTTTATAAATTCATTCCAGCCTGGGTTGAATAACATTCTGTGTGGCGGAGGCGCATTATCATCGGTATGTTACAGCTGTGTTTGTTGATGCATGAATATTTATATATTTTTAAACGTCTTTACACGAGTCTGTAGAACGGATCCAGGCTCCTGTTTCACCAACATATACTTAAATACTTAAAAACTTAAATATAAGAAAAGCAGCCATATGATCATGATTTTAGACTGGTTCCAGTAAAACTGCATATTGTGTCATTGATATTGATTATATAATAGATAAATAACCGGTCAAAACTTAGTTAAGTTTTTAAGTATTTAAGTTAAATGTTGGTGAAACAGAAGCCAGTGCTCTCTCGATTGGTTCCATTAAATAGAAGCACATTTGAGCACGTTGTCATAGTTTAGTTAGGGTTTATTTGCTATGAATTTTGGGACAGATATAGAATTCCCTCACTTTTTAAGTGGGTGTATAGACTTGATCCGGCAATCTGATCACCACGGCCTTTATGCTACGGGGGATACGGAAATACCCGATGTTTCACGATTGTTTATCCAGACGACATCAGGTTCTGTGCATAGACTGGATTAGGGTGCATGGGTATTTAGATTGCGTTTTAGTTTGAATTTTCCCTAGTGAATTAAAACACAGTCTAGATCTTCGTGCTATTCTTCAATCACACATCCAACATAAACTAGCCTAAGTCTATCTAGACTAAAAATTAACTAACTTTAGTCAGCCATCATTTGACTACATATAATATATATATATATAAATACATGAACTGTATATAGAAATATGAACGACCATCGATGCTGGGCCCAATGCTCTACACTGGACCCCGCTCTCTAAAAACTATGGAAGAATATTATAATATGAGTATGAAATATATTAGATATACTTTACACCATTTTCAGAACAGCACGACAGTCTTCAAAATCCATACAGACGGATGTGTGCAGAAAATTTTGACATTAGCAGAGGAGAATCTGCCCTTAGTTGCCGGCGTTATCATAGCCATTGCCATTCCCCAGCTCATGGGTATAATCCTTGGGCATATTTTCGCCAATCAGATAGAAACCCAGTGGGTTATATACAGAAAGAGCCAGGCACGCGGTCGTCGCCATTGATAGTCCAATAGTTACAGTCAAATGTCGAGGATAATACTTCACCTGGAAAACGGTCTTGCCATATATAAGAAAACACTTTTAGGATAATGCACTGAAATAGGCATATATATGAGTATGTGTTATGCAAATGTGTTTATTTAAGACTTTCATTTTTAAATGAATGTTATATTAAATCGATTGTGAAAAATTCAAACAAATGAGGTTTGAGTCTTTCTGAACATATCAGGATCCAGTGTCTTGTTCATGGACACCACACATAGTCGTGGCGGAGGATCGAACCCATGACCCTTGGATCCGATGCTATACTTATAGGCCACGGAGGACACTGTGGGATTATTGTCATTTAGGTTAAATATTTGTACTATTATAAACGAGATATAAAGTTTTACTTTGTTTGGTGGCAGACTTGATAGCAATGCTTGATGTGTTACATAATAACCACATCAAATGTTCGGTATTGTTCTTTGATATCTACAATGTACTGCTGAAACAGCGAGAGACGTACTTTAAACTCAACATGTATATTTTGAAAGACCTAATTCCATTCATATTGTGAATTAGACTCGTACTAAAAATATCGTATATTTGAAATCCAAGTAACATCAATTAAACAAGGGAATTAATATATTTACTTGTTGAATTTTAACAATTATTTATTAAAAAAAGTTTAAAAATTGAATTTCGTTATGGCATACCGAACGTCGAAATATTCGATATTTATATATTTGTATTAAATATTTATACATTTCTATTGTATATAGCTGTTTTTTCCCGATCTAAAGAAGTGAATTTACAATACTAATGTAAGAGGTACAATATACTATATCTATTAATATAGAATATAGATTAAAAAAACATTTTTACATCAGAGTAAAAGTTTTTAGGAGTAACTGTCAATTCGACATTGTCAGGCGCTTGTTTATGAAAACGTCAACAATTTTGATATTGCTTCGGCATTTCAGCCTAAAAGAATTGTTTTTTCGGCATTTTAATATTGCAGGTTCGCCATTTTACATTTTGCACACGTTCACATAGTCAAATAGACCTACTCTGATTGGATACCAACTTCGTCGTTTATTGCACGCAGATGCCGTATGAAATTCCGAACATTTTAATGTAAAAAAACACACGAAAATACCCAAAAATGGCAAGCTCGGCATTTTGAATGGAGACCAACGATATATACATGTTTTTGTAAAAGAAAAAGTATTTGACGAGTATATATATTTGTACTTTAATAATAACGAATGGGAACGAATGCGATTTGGGACACTCTTTAAAGATGTTTACGTGTTATATTTGGTTACTGACTGGTCCAACTGTGTTGCCAATTTTTGTATTATACTTATTTATTTTACGCTCTCTGATGAGTTATAGATATTTCTCAGTGGATTAGTTATGATAATCCACTGTTTAAAACAGTGAAATTATGAAAAAAAATAATTTTGTCCTTGCATATTAATTAAAAAAAAAACAACTTAAGTTTTTTTATTAATTCAATTATATCTAATGGCGAATTGAGGTAAAAATAAACAAAAAATGTAAATGCATGAAATAAAAAGAAAATGTGATTGTTTTGGTGTAAGATTAAATAAAATTTTATCTCGTGATCACCAAAAATAATATTCTCACTCCTGACAAGCCACTCGTGAAAATATGACTTTTTGGTGATCACTTGAAATATAATTCGATCTTTCACCAAAACAAACAAATATCCTCTATTAGATATAATTAGCCCTTATATACACTGTGTCCATACTGCTTTTATGTTTTTATTCTTTGAATGTAACGACCCCTGTCGTTTGTATATTTTCTTATTTCTATAGCAACTGAGAAAATAATCCAAAAATTATATACTGTAGAAAATGTAAAATTGTGATTAAAATAATCATCAGACACGGAATACCAATACAAATAGTCGTTTCTTACATCTTGGATCTTATAAGGTTAGCTTGTTTAAATAGTAAACAAAATTGTAAATAAAATGTGCGGAATATAACCGGAGATTTTGGAGTATGTGGTTAGCTTAGTCGGCAGCACATCTGTCTATCAATCCAGGGTCTGAGAGTTTGAATCCCCGCTGTGATAATTGATATACGACACTGCGTCTCATTTTCATTCGTCTCTCACATAACCATCTCAGCCTTCAGCTTTAATGCATATTTGGAGTTTTTCTGTTTTCACATTTTGCTGTTGAATTGCATGCATTGACGCACGTGCGTATACCTGGATACGTGCCTGTATACATATTACAAGCATCCAAGGTACATTGGCATAAATAAAGGCAAAAGGGTTTGGCCACAAGTGCTCACCACATTAGTTACGACAATCCCCTAAAATTCTCACATGTTTGGTAATCCATGACTTAAAACAGATTTATCGTATGGTGGAAACAAATACAAGGAAATAACACTTTTCAAAAGAATTTTATCAGAGCTGGTGACATCATCTGCAGAAACACATTTATTATTTTAACAAATATAATACAAAGGGAAGAAACTGCTATATTTAACGCTACTTCCATTCCATCTCGATTATCTCCCTGGAAATTCCCTATAAACCCCCAAATGTATAATATACAGCATAAACAGCGATTAATATTATAATATCATTTGTTCCACAGACATAATCAATATTTTATACGATACATATACCTGTATGTATTGATAATGTGTTTCTTTATTACTGATTGTTCGTCAGTATTAGTCATCATTTAACTGACAGAGGATAATCACGCTCGTTCTTCATACTACATGCTGGTTAATAATGGCCATGTTCGTTGGTTGGTGATTTAAAAAAGAATACTGTTTTAATATTAAACAGACGGCTAACAGACAATGAGTTAGCCTAATCAACTATTTCCTTCGATCCTTTCATGCGAAACCAGATGGTTGTGTTTGCTAATTGAATATCGGTTTAAGGTATTGCACCGTAGCAATGTGAAATACCTTGAATACAAATATATGTACAAGTATAGGAAGTAAGTCCGGGACTAATAACTGGGGTTAACTTAATAAACTAGGGTTATAGCGGAGTATGTTTAATTCCGTGTGTTGGGTAAGTCAAACTATTCCAGTATTTATTTAAAGTAGAGTTAATGATACTTTGTCCAGAAATGGCAATGAGATTCAACAACAGTAATATTTTATCGTCACCTATAAAATATCTCCCAGTTTTAACTATATTTATCTTTAATAAGTAATGGTAAAGGTCGACAAACTTTAAGAAAAACTAAGGTGGCCGTCACATAGATTATTTTCATCACATATATAACATATATCACATAGATTACATACATCACATAGATAACATACATCACATAAATTACATTCATCACATATATAACATACATCACATAGATAACATCCATCACATAGATAAAATACATCACATATATTTCATATATCACAGTAATTACATACATCACATAGTTTATATACATCACATAGATTACATCCATCACATAGATTATATACATCACATAGATAACATCCATCACATAGATTGTATACATCACATAGATTACATACATCACATAGATTACATACATCACATATGTTACATATATCACATAGATAACATACATCACATATATTACATACATCACATATATTACATACATCACATATATAACATACATCACATAAATAACATCCATCAAATAGATTATATATATCACATAGATTACATACATCATGTAGATAACATCCATCACATAGATTATATACATCACATAGATTACATTCATCACACATATAACATACATCACATAGAATACATCCATCACATATATTATATACATCACATAGATAACATCCATCACATAGATTATATACATCACATATATTACATAAATCACATATATTACAGTCATCACATATATTACATTCATCACATATATTACATACATCCCATAGATTGCATGTTTTGCATACATCCCGCATATTACACACATAACATAGATTACATACGTCACATATATAACATATATATAACATACATCACAAAGATTACATTCATCACATACATTGCATACATCCAATATATAACATTCATCACATAGATAACGTACATAATATAGATTACATAAATCACATAGATTACATATATCAAATGGATTACATACATCCCATAGATTGCATGTTTTGCATACATCCCGTATATTACACACATAACATAGATTACATACGTCACATATATAACATATATATTACATACATCACATAGATTACATTCATCACATACATTGCATACATCCAATATATTACATTCATCACATAGATAACGTACATAATATAGATTACATAAATCACATAGATTATATACATCACATATATTACATTCATCACATAGATAACGTACATAATACATATTACATAAATCACATAGATTACATATATCAAATGGATTACATACATCACATAGATTACATTCATCACATATATTACATTCATCACATAGATAACGTACATAATATAGATTACATAAATCACATAGATAACATATATCAAATGGACTACATACATCACATAGATTACATTCATCACATATATTACATTCATCACATATATTACATACATCACATATATTACATTCATCACATAGATTACATTCATCACATATATTACATACATCCCATAGATTGCATGTATTGCATACATCCCATATATTACACACATAACATAGATTGCATACATCACATATATAACATATATATATTACATACATCACATAGATTACCTTCATCACATAGATTACATTCATCACATAGAAAACGTACATAATATAGATTGCATACATCACATATATAACATATATATATTACATACATCACATAGATTACATTCATCACATAGATTACATACATTCCATATATTACATTCATCACATAAATACCGTACATAATAAAGATTGCATACATCACATATATAACATATATATATTACATACATCCCATATATTACATTTATCACATAGATAACGTACATAACATAGATTACATAAATCACATGGATTACATACATCAAATTGATTACATACATCACATAGATTACATTCATCACATATATAACACATTAGATAGATTACATTTATCAAATACATTACATACATCACACATATAACATTCATCACATATATTACATACATAGCATAGATAACATCCATCACATAAATTACATTCGTCACATATATTACATTCATCACATATATTACATACATCACATAGATTGCATCCATCACATAAATAACATTCATCACATATATTACATCCATCACATAGATAACATTCATCACATATATTACATACATCACATAGATAACATACATCACATATATTAAATTCATCACATATATTACCTACATCACATAGATTACATTCATCACATATATTACATACATCACATAGATTACATTCATCACATAGATTGCATTCATCACATTTATTGCATACATCACATAGATTGCATCCATCACATAGATTGCATTCATCACATATATTACATACACACATATATTACATTCATCACATATATCACATACATCACATAGATTACATCCATCACATAGATTATATACATCACATATATTACATACATCACATAGATTACATACATCACATAGATTACATTCATCACACATATTACATGCATCACATAGATAACATACATCACATACATTGCAAACATCACATATATTACATAAACCACATTGATAACATAAATCACATATATTTCATACATCACATAAATTTCATTCATCACATAGATTACATATATTACATACATCACCTAGATTGTATTCAACACATAGATTACACACATAACACGGCGGGCTATTGGGTAGCGTGATCGAACACTAAACGCACTCATGAATGCGCATGCAGAGGACTGGCATTCACATAAACATAGATTATGGGCGCGTACTAAATACGCATGGACGTTTTTACACAAGTTTGTGTTTATCACAGTAATCAGCTAGACGTACTCTTTACCAGTAAACGATACACAGTAAACAATATCTTCACAAACCAAGTGTATTAATAGACACAGCTGCGTTTCAGCTTAACAATAGCCAATTCATATTTGGAACAATCGGGGACATTGATTTGAATCAAAATGTATATTAAACAGTCTGTAGTATAAATGTTTAGACGTATCTATAAGCCTGTTTCATATAAATAATCCCCGATATCATGCGAGCATTAAGTTTAACGCGGATATGTACATGCTTCATCTGTTTTAATAGTTATTCAATTAGTGATTTTAAATTCATAAACTAAAACGTAAATACGAAACGAGCATGCGCATTGAGGATTTTTTAATTTTATCTTCATTCCGACAGCATACGGTGAGATTTATTTAAACTAAGTGATAATGCATTTTAATTGAAGGAATTTAAATTCATATCGTTTATGATTTTCTTTTTGCTCTGTTAACTTTATTTTTAATGATGTTTAACGCAATCTTCAAAACACTGCATGTTATACATAACATATATACAGTATATATATAGAGAGAATCTTACATGAGTGCATAGTTATTATTGAATTTATCAAACATGTTGGAAATCATAAATTATGCGAGTTATTATAGACTCGAGCATTATATCGTTTTTCCCAAGCAAGTTTTATATAGTAAATGATAAATGAACACGAATGTAAGATACGTTCTATCACATAACTCGGAAAAGTTTACATTTACAGTTTATATAACAGATCTTCTCTATAAGGAACGAAAAAAAATCGGGCATATTAGTTTTGTTTCCGTGATTCATTGTATTTGACGTAACGTCTCAAAATAACGTAATTTAACCATAACAAATCGACGTCATTTATACATTCGGGCAAGTTCGAAAGTACTTTGGCAAATTGACACTTGTGTGACCGCTGCTGATCGTATTATTAAAACAACACACCTGAAATATTGTTTTAGTCTGTCCCAGAACATGATAAATTCATTGGCCACCAATGAAAAAAGCAAGGAATTATGTGCCTGTCCCACAGTTCATAGTATTTGAACGCTTACTAAATTGTGACGTCATTTAAACGTTCAGTTGAAGCAACTGACCAATCAATGTGTTCAAATGATTCTTTCTCAACATTGCTATTTAACGGACCCAATCGGGAGACCTGGGTCCATTCTACAGATTATCAAATATGGTTCAAATGTGTATTAATGTTTGTACAGAATGGTAAAGAAGATTGTTATCAAACATGTTTTAATTATTATTTAGTTAATGGATTATAATCGATTTCCAAAACATATAAGATAACAAATGTATGGTTGATTGATTAGATATTTAGCGTTATTATACGAAGATTACCAATACTCGAGCACACCCATCTCCACAAATAACTGATAACTTTTACACTTTAATGAGATGAAACTTCCCTCGTATTCCTTGAATCCTTATCAAATAAAAAGGCAAGAATGATATATTAAACAGGGATTTCCTAACTTGGCTCACGCGTACAGGTTATACAAATACGCACCCCTGATAATGAGATTTAGAATATACGTAATCAATAGAAACTAAAACATTAAAAATGCCAATAAGTGTATTGAAATCATATTCATGCTCCCATACAATGAAAATAATGAGGCAACTGGATGCAAAATTCTAAATGGACTATAAATTGATCTTATATCTCAGAACAACATATTCGTAGGTTTTTCTCATTAATTGATAAAGAATAACAACAGCTAAAGTGCAAAATAAACGAATGGTCATTTGGAATATGATATCTTTTAAAACACAAGTTTACTCTATGTTGTATTTAATATTATAAGAAATATAAGTGTTGTTGTATATTGAAAAATTAAAGCCTTAAATTAAAGAACATTTTTTTTTATTTCCCACAACAGTAACCACTGTTAAGACATGGCCGGAAACCAGTCTGCAGCATCTGTTAATACAACCGAGACGTCGCAGGACTGGGATACAGACGTTACGTAAGTTAATTAAAAATTACTAGGTCCGAATGGGTCAATCACATATAATTCTTAAATTTACTTGGCCCATGAATAAGAGACATTGGCATAGGCTAAGTATATGAATATGCAATTACTAATAGTGATATTTTCAGACAAGAAACATTTTTTTTAACTTTTTCTATATAAGTAGCTGTAAGCAATTAAACTAAACAAATAGAAATTCAATATGTTTAGACATCTGTGGCCCCTGATGGATACTAAAGCATATAATAGAACACAATCTTAACTGTCATGATTAGAAGTATATGAGAAAGTAAGCAGATTTTTGTTTTCCTATATAACCTCTATGTGTTAATAAAATTCCAGAACTATAAGGTACTGGGATCAATGGATCCTAGTCCCTTCACTTGAACAAATACTATTTATAAGGATCATTTATACTAAATATGAACAAATGTGATTCATCAGTTCTTGAAAAGAACATCTTTTCTTTCTTTTTGGGTCGCTGCTTCGCCTTATGGACGTTCAGTCATTAAATCACCTTTAATTAAAGGACACAATCTTTTACAGAGATTTATTTGCTTTTCGATAGTATATCTATAAAAAGTTCTTAAACGACCCAATGAACCCTTGCCCCTTTATTTTAACAAACTTGATACCCCTAATCACTTTGATAACAGTAACCCGATGTGATCGGTTCTTTAGAAGAAGTTTTGTTAAATTAGAATGTTCTGATCTTTAACTGATACGCCCTGAGGCTGGGCCAGGTTAGGCTTATAGCTGAAAACACTTGAGGGAAAACCATGAGTGAATGTACATGGAAATTATCGAAGCTCCCGGTCTTGCAGTTTTGAATAAGAACATTTTTGAAATCTTAAAAAATAGTAAAAAGAAAAGCGCCTGCGCGGATTTAATCCCATGACCATTATATGAACAGTTTTAAGAGAGATGTATGTAAGAATGCATCACACCAAATTAAGAGGAAATATGTAAAGCTGTTTTAGAGGAGCACAAAGAGCTAGAATTAAATAGTATTAATCAAACGCATTAGATCAGGGGAGGTATCCAGCTACTCTTTCTATACTCATCTACTGTATAGCCACCAGGGGACTCTTTAACATAGATTTCCAGATCATTTTAAATGCCAGTTTCTACGTTTAGACCTGACCTACTGCTCCGATTTTCTTGAATAGTTTCCACAACTAATGATCCCGTGGAACCATGCCTGGTATTTGGTAAATCGAGACTGCGGCTGTTCAGCAAGTTAGATAAGGCTGTCGCACGTGAGCCTCTCATTTGATTGGTCATCATTTCCCCCGAAATACTACTCCACCATCAGCAGTTGTTGATCGTTGCTGACTACATATCACCATAGGAACTTATGTTTCCCCTCAGATTTAGGTCTCCGTACACAGATGTGCCCCTTTTGTACTACTTGCACTTTAAAAAAGTCCTATGTAATTAGGTTTGAACTATTTTCAAAATGGTTCATTGAGATTGTAATTTCTTGCTTCAGATGAGTAAAGTAAAATCTAGAATAGCATATACTGCAAAAAGAATTGTTTAGGATTTTAACGTACAAGTATTAATGAGCATTTAAACATTATTTTTAAAAATATCTTCGGATGCCACTGTATTTTTTTCATAAAAACAAGCTGGTAAACTTTTCAATTATTGTGCATTTTTATGTGTGGACACATTCCTGCTATCAACAAGGCTACTTTAAGAAAGATTTTATGTGGATTTTACAATGGAAATCCTAGACCAACGAAAGGCGGTGATATACCTCATTTACCCGCAGAAGCGCGATTATGCTGTCGGATCGTTTCCCAGGAATTACCAAAGATGCCAAAGAAAAAAGAAAAGAAAAAAAGCAAAATAAAGTTTTATGATGACTGGTATTTACCGCCAAGTCGATAAATTCGATTTAAGGGAATTGGCGAGGTGATCCGCGCTTTGAAACTATTATTACAAATAAACTTAATTTCCTAGATTTGTTATGTTAGTCTCGCAATTTAAAAACAAATATTTGAGACATTGTCAATAATTTAAAACAATTTGCCTATTGTTGATTATATAGCTCATAAGATTAAACAAAATATTTATTAAAAAGATTTTTTTTTATGCTGCGACATCTATTCCTTAAAATAATATAGTTTTTGGTAACGTATACGGCATTTGAACACGGATGTCATATTGATATGCTAAGATAGACAACAGAATTTGATGGAAATTTTAGTCTTTGTTTCAGTTATATATAATTTAACAGAACGTTGAGTGACAAATAAACTTGAATGTTTAGTAGAAATATGGTATTAACACTGGTTTGTTGGTAAGGCCGGATTAACTTTATTTTGCCCCATTTGGACAGGCATGTCAACACAAATTATGTAAATCAAATAAAAAAAGACTTGTAATTTGCTTATCTTTTAAGAATCTACTTGAATAAATCATAAGTTTTGTCTGTTAGATTTTATCTGGTACTCTTGAATAGTCCATGCATGTCCGTAAATTAAAGTTCGGTGTCAAAAGCAGATATTGATATTACTGTTGGTAAACCGATTACAATACAATATAAAATCTGCATCATATCGTATTCACAAATATCTACACGGAGAAGGCGTTTAAACGCCTGAACATATTGGCGAAGATTAACGAGTGCTAGGTAGAATTATTACATTGTCAATATCTCTGTCACGTAGTAAAACAATATTTACAAACTGAGCAAGAACTGGGCAGTCGATGTTAATCTCGATGGTTACATGCAGTGTATTTGTCTTATTTTCCATTTCAGGGATGGTTCACCCAACTGGTTGGCTATCGGCGTGGTCATATTTATTGTTGTGCTAGTTCTCTCCCTTGCCACAAGTGTTAGTGTATCAGTGTACAGGTCCAGGCAGTATGGCAAAAGGCGGGGGTTATACAAGAGTAAGTGTAGTCTATAGCATGGCCCAACTCTCCTGATTGGGTCCATTCAATAGCAATGTTGGGAAAGTCGCATTTATGCACGTTGATTGGCCAGTTGCTTCAACTTAAAGTTTAAATGGCGTCACAGTTTAGTAATCGTTCAATTGCTGTGGATTGTGGGACAAGCATATAATTCCCTGCTTTTTCATTTGTGGTTAATAGGCCTGATCCGGGTAATATCATGTTCTGAGATAGACTAAGAGTAAGTATCGCTTATTTGGGTCAGCATTAACAATATGATTGTTTGCCTCTCTTCTTTGTTTAGGTGTATAAAATTAAGTGCATGTACACTCAACTCCAAAAGAAACCGTACACTATTTATTTCACTTGTATGTAAGATATTAAAAAGGCATCCCGACTGCTTCTGATCAGCACTCAGCCTACCCTTCTCACTCAGCCTACCCTTCTGTTAGTTGTTGCTGGTCAACTTGTCTTGTATTTTTTTTATACTGATCGTGTGTTGGTACTACAAGTACAAAACTTTTGCAAGTACACTTAATGATAGGCCGAGAGCACACGAATTGTATGTTTTTCAATATTCGTGCGTTGATTGCGTGCACGGATACACAATCCCAATTAAATAGTGGCAATGGATACTCTATTGGTAATTCAGCATAGATATATTTTTCTTATGAAATTGGATAGAAGCATTGCAATAGATAAACTGTAAAGTTTCTTTTGGAGTTGAGTGTAGTAGACAAGGTAACAGCATATATATTTCTATACTCGAAACATTGAGATGGTTTGTTTCAATGTGAATGATTGAATACTATTATACAAATACTGTATACTTATAATATAATAAAAGCTATACACATGTTTTCACCTTGATGAACTGAAAATATCTTAAAAATGATAAAAAAACAAAGAATGCAGCTTTTTATGAACATGTAGGGAAAAAAGCAAACATAACATAAACATGTTAGCGCGTATGTGTTTAATTCATTTGTACACATTTTTTATAAATACATTATTGCATCATTTGTTATATAAATTGTATCATGTTGTATCCTCAAGGGTTTTATGGCCTATCGGAATTTTCTGAATGAAACATTAATATATTTATATTGATGATTGTGTATTTCAGGTAAATCGACAGTAGAAGCCATTTTGGACGAGAAGCATGAAACACACTATGATATGTTTACTGTCATCAAACATTGAACTTAACCTAATTTTGCATTACGTCTCTAAATTTTGTGACTGTCTGAGTATATATATGAAGAATTAAACTTTAGTACAGCCTCAACATTTCTTAATGTTAGAAAACACAATAATTCCAATCATATAAAAAGTACAATGGTTTTCAACCTTTTTCACACTTCTGACAATATTATAATTACATGTACATAAAACATAAAATCACTATAAGCTTAATGTTATCTTGGTCTAAACTAACAGTTCATGAACTTAGTATAATGATTCTTTGTGCAATGTTGTGAAATGCATTCTTAAAGAAAATTTACAAACTTTTACAAAATATTAATTAATTCTAATATCCCTTTCTTAAATTCAACCAAAGTATGCCAATTTTTCACATTTCTACACTATGTGCTTTCAATCAAACAATCACCGAGGAACTTCACAGTGAATTTCTACAAGCTCAAATTTTACATGCCATGAAAACTGATGAAGGGTGTCTCGTTAAATTGGCAAGGCAAATGAGGGAACACCACAGTTCAAATAAAATGTTTAATTGTTTCAATTAGGATGATTTAAATGATTAAACTTATTTTAGAATAGACCAGTCTGCATTTATCACACAAGAGAGAATACAAGTATTTATTTCCTTTTGTGTGTGAAAACCAGCTACACAAGGATACAAAAACTCACTATTTAATATCAACAAGAAGCATCAAGAAATTATCTTTATCTATATAAATATAAATAATAAAAGTTACAGACAGGAATTAGTTATATGCATAATGATATTACCGGTATACTTAATATTATGTAGTACATGACGCTTCTTGATGCTAATAGATTATGTGAAATGAAATGTTTATTTCGTAATCAAACCTTAACCATAAATAGTTGACTGTTGTTTATTTATTAAATATTACAATAATTTATAAATAATTAAAGTACAACACTAACAGGATGTTTATATAAACATAAGCTTTATAGATAAACTTCTTCATGTAACTAGGTTACTTAATTTAATTTAATTGCCGTAATAAGGGTGAGACTAGCATCTTTACTGACAATCAAATACAAAAAATATCAAATTGTTCAACAACATGCATTGATATGCACTACTTGGTTACTTTCCTTTCATTGTCATATTGCAACGAAGAAACAAAGTTCAATCATTACTTTACTAACCAATGAAATTTTTCAATAAATACATGTATATGTCCTTACTGATATAACATCTAGAAAAAATGTTTAATAATACAAAACATGATAGTAGTGCTTGCCCGGACATGCAATTGTCTGAATATTACACCACAGGGTTTACACCTGAAGCAATTTTAACCATCTTGTATTTCTGTTATCACCGTTTCTCAAACACCAGCTATAAGGATGTCCTACCATTTTGTATTCTTGTATGTTATGTTACACGCTTCTCAAACACCATCTATAAGAATGTCCTACCATCTTGTGTTCTTGAGTGTTCTGTTATCACAATTTCTCAAACACCATCTATAAAAATGTCCTACTATCTTGTGTTCTTGAGTGTTCTGTTATCACCGTTTCTCAAACACCATCTATAAGAATGTCCTACCATCTTGTGTTCTTGAGTGTTCTGATATCACCGTTTCTCAAACACCATCTATAAGAATGTCATACCTTCTTGTGTTCTTGAGTGTTCTGTTATCACCGTTTTTCAAACACCATCTATAAGAATGTCCTTCTATCTTGTGTTCTTGAGTGTTCTGTTATCACCGTTTCTCAAACACCAGCTATAAGGATGTCCTACCATCTTCTATGTTCTGTTTCTAAAACACCAGCTCATTGGAAATCTTAGTCTGTGCTTTCAAATACCCAGGGGAATCCATTCTTGATTATAGAATGATCAACAATTAAATTGAGTTTTGTAGTACATGTATATAGAGATAGCATTCAAATGCCACACATATTATATCGCATATAATATCCCATTCAAGATATATCTAAAAACAATATTGGCATAGAGGTTTTTATTTATATATTAGATACTATGAGTTTAGTCCACAACTTTATGAACTCGAGGTTTTTATCGATATATTTGATGCTTGTTAGTTTAGTCCACAACCTTAATTGATGAACTCATCAATCATAACATTGTATATCATAGATATGTCAAAGGTTGGTCAATGGCAATACATGCCAACTTTGTTGGTTAATGGTAATACATGCCAACTTTGTTGGTTAATGGTAATACATGCCAACCTTTTTTATAAATGGCAATACATGCCAACTTTGTTGGTTAATGGTAATACATGCCAACTTTGTTGGTTAATGGCAATACATGCCAACTTTGTTGGTTAATGGTAATACATGCCAACCTTTTTTATAAATGGCAATACATGCCAACTTTGTTGGTTAATGGTAATACATGCCAACCTTTTTTATAAATGGCAATACATGCCAACTTTGTTGGTAAATGGCGATACATGCCAACTTTTTTTTATTAATGGCAATACATGCCAACTTTGTTGGCTAATGGCAATACATAATACATAATAGAGGACCACAGGGAAGATTGGAGATTGTTCCAGCTGTGTTTTCTCTTTAAATAAAGATTTTATTATTATTATTATTATTATTATTACATGCCAATTTTAAACTGGTGTAACTTAAATTGTGCATCTTTAACTAGCATTCTGTCATTATATCTCAGTTGTTTGTAAATTGATTTTTTTCTTTTTTAATGTGTTTATATATATATTGTTGATAGTTCTGATTTAAGGAGGTTGACTGAACATTTTAGATTTTCATGTTGGCTAATTTTACGTCTTAAAGAAAAAAATGTTGTCCTTGTTGCAGCATTATGGATATGGATACAATGAACGGTTTAAGCCACAAATATGTCCATTTTTTTAACAAAAAAAATAAATTTATTTCACGAAAAATAACAATGTATGAATAATTTTCCTTGTAAACAATTGAAAAAGTGCACCATCCTCAGAAATTCGCAAATAAAGGACAGTTTTAAAAATAACTGTAAATTCTCAAGAATATTATTGCCGCAACTAGGCATGGAAATTTCTTAAAAGTTATCTTAACACTTTCATTTGAAATTGTCAAACAACCAACTAATTATGTGTTTATTAGCAAATGATGTGTTATTTGTTTTCCTAGACCTGGTACTCTATAATGTAGTGTAAAATTTGTTGGTCAAAACTCTACATTCAAACCAATTATAGGGGTCGAAACTCTTCATTCAAACCAATTATAGGGGCCGAAACTCTACATTCAAACAACTTATAGGAGCCGAAACTCTACATTCAAACAAATTATAGGGGTAGAAACCTTACATTTAAACCAATTATAGGGGTCGAAACTCTACATTCAAACCAATTATAGGGGTTGAAACTCTACATTCAAACCAATTAAAGGGGAAGAAACTCTACATTCAAACCAATTATAAGGGTCGTAACTCTACATTCAAACCAATTACAGGGGTCAAAACTCTACAGTCAAACCAATTATAGGGGCCGAAACTCTACATTCAAACAAATTATAGGGGCCGAAACTCTACATTCAAACAAATTATAGGGGCCGAAACTCTACATTCAAACAAATTATAGGGATAGAAACCCTACATTTAAACCAATTATAGGGGTCGAAACTCTACATTCAAACCAATTATAGGGGTTGAAACTCTACATTCAAACCAATTGAAGGGGAAGAAACTCTACATTCAAACCAATTATAAGGGTCGTAACTCTACATTCAAACCAATTACAGGGGTCAAAACTCTACATTCAAATTAACTATATAGGTCAAAACTAAATAAAACTTTGTCTACACAATGACATACGCTCTTTACTAGCCTGGAGTTCCTAGGCAGGAGAGGTTTGAACAAGAGGTCAAAAGACTACATTATGTGTCCAGAAAGGAGGGTCAAAGCTCTACATCACATTATGCAATCAAAATAGGGGTCAAAACTCAATGTCATTTGTCAAAAAAAAGAGGAGTCAAAATGGCAACAAATAATTTTATTTACTGACCAAGATGTAGGGAGTGCCCTCCCTACCCCTTCCCTTGAAAACTTGAATATCAGAAAAGCAGCCAATCGTGGTCATAATTTTAGACTGGTTTCAGTAAAATTGCATATGGTTTATTTGATATTGGTTATATAATAGATAAATAACCAGTCGAAATTAAGTAAAGTTTTTAAGATTTAAAATAAAATTTTGGAGAAACAGAAGCCAGGTACAATTTGATTATCAGAGAACAATCTGTGCACTTAATGAAGTGATGGATGTCAATGATAACACTCCGAGTGAATGCAAGATATATACTCGTAGATATGTTATGTGAATATTGTGGATGATTTTGTTTCAGCTCTCACCAAATAGTTGTGTCCCTTTTTAAGTGACAGAAACATGATTCTTGCACTAGAGAAATTCTTTATAATTTGGTTCGATTTTTTTTCAAAATTTGTTTATACGGACCGATTTCTTGCTGCAGATGAGAAGAGCAAAAGCTAGAACAGCATATTCTGCAATAAGACATCACCGGTGTTAAAACGTAACTTTTTTTTATTTTAAGAGATGGATGTATTTTTGAGCAATGTACAATATTCATATATAACTATGTAAAATGACCCCTGTGGCAGCCCAAAATATGACCTTAGAGACCCGACTTCAACAAACCTTTTAGGGGACCACCATGCAATATTACATGTATAATATCAAAGGTCAATCTTAGAAAACTCGGAGAAAATGTTTTTAAGATGTGCTTATAAGCTACGTGGCCGAAGCATTCGTGGTGGAATCACGCTGGTTCAAGGACTTCTTCCAGATATTTTGGTTTTATAATAGTATTGTACAAATTTTGTTAAAATTTAATGCAAAATGGGAATCATATTGTGTCTACATTTTCCGTGTATATTGTGTAAAACAGTGACCCGTGTGGAAGCTCCAAATTTGACCCAAGGGACCCGACTTCAACAAAGGTCTTAGGAGATTTCCATGCAATGCTACATGTAAAATATCTAACGTCTAGGCATTGAACTTTCAGAGATAACGTTTTTTAAAGTTTCACATACCATGAATTTTTTTCTGTTTTGGTCCCACCAAAAAAGTCTCTGCCCTATGTCCCTGGGGGTCAGGTGCATAAATTCAAACATGAATTTTGACCTTCATGTTAGCAACGACAAATCACATCAAACACCTTTCAAATGAGTCTTTTCAGTCATGAGAAATAACGTTTTTTTCATATACTCTTGTATTGATTAAGTAAAGAAAGTCCCATCCCCAAGGATCAATGCTTATTCATATTTTTATGAAGAAATCATAGGCCCAAATAATCGTGCTTACCATTTGCCAGTGTTTCCTGTAATAAGACGATGTTCAAAGTTTACCTTGAATTTTGCTGTTTTGGCCACATCCCGAAGGCCACAAAGGAAATTCAAAAAATTTATGAAGGTCCCATAGGCCTCAATGACTGTTTCCCAGATTTTTTACATTCACCATGAAATTGGCTGTTAAGGCCCCATTGGGGTTAAAACCAATGAAATTCATAATTTTGATTCACTTTTAAGTTATTGTGCATTTTTATAAGCAGACACGTGTATATTCCTGCTATGGAAAAAATACTTTATAACTTTTCTAAATAGAATTTTTACATTACCATGGAACCCAAATTAAATATATAAAGAAATTGACTTTTTAAATTACAAACGAAGTATGTACCAGAAATTACACCTATTAATCTATGTGCACATTTTTAAATAATTCACTTCAAATATCATTTTACCCTGATCTTGTTCAGAACCTGATCCTGATCCTATTAGGTCGGCAAGACGTCATAAATATATATATTGTCATCATTATTCTGACATAAAGTCTATCTCTTTTGCACATTTTCCAATTACAAAATTCAGTTTTAAAAATGTATTCGTAGATTACAATTTGTTGCTGGGGAACTAGATTACAGAAATTAATTTAGTCCCAGATTTTCGTCAGGTCTTGTGAGATAGATATTTCCTCCATTTCTTCTTAGAGCAGAAAGGGAAGAAAACGTATCACATCTTACAGGGCATATTATACCGTCTTCCGTGACCCAGTGGTTAAGGAAGCGGGAGTCAAATGTTTGAATCCCAATGGAAGGACTTGGATCTTTTCTGATGAGCCCAGTTGCTCACCCAGCACCTAGTTAAATTAAGGGGTATCGAATGTCTAACAGCCTGATGCATGGCAAGGAAAGCTTTTAAGAAGTAAATGTGTACAGCATAGGTGTCTCGTAATTAAATAAGAATTTAACTATTAAGACACATGCCAATCAATATATATATATATATATATATATATATATATATATATCATTTAAAATACAACATATAATGAACTGTAAAACATAATTAAGCAGTTTATGAGTTTATATAGCAGGTACCTCAATTTAAATGCACTCTAAAAATAAACTCTTTTTTTTTTAGGTTTACATTCTATTACAGAGTTTCCTTAACTGCATGTAGAACAAAGGTTCTCCGTGAGCGAGTGATCTAAGGCGTCGTCTGAAGATCGTTCACCTTACAAAGCTATGGTTGTATGTTCGAGTCCCGCTCGCTCCAAAAACTTGAGGAAAAAATGAAAAAAAGTGAAAAAGGCTGCCAGTTACTTACGGAAGGACGGTGGTTATACTCAGATTCATTCTGAGGTTTTCATACACCAGTAAAACTGCATAAGCCATTTAACGCCTGAAATGTGTTGAAAATATCGTTTAATCCTATCAAAATTGAATACAGAATGAATTATATTCTTTTATATAAATAACACAAAACAGCCGACACTGGGTTCAGGATCCTGAATTTTCAGACATGCATATCTGGTGTTCTACCATAGGAAGTGCATTAAAACAGATTATCTAACACTTCTTTTTTATTTTACCATTCCATGACCATTTAGATGCTTGAAAGAACGAACTTGCGACTGAGTCCAGATTGTTTGTATAGATTAAACATTAACCTGGTATAGATAAATAGCAATGACAATACATCTGATAAACACGGTTCCTCCTTTTATAATGAACAGTAAGAAAACGAAATGTGCCAAGTTTCAGATTTATAGTTGTGCATATCCGCTAATACATGTATATGTCATGAATAAAACAACAATTACAGTATTACATAGTTTTTCATAATTATCAACTATAGTTTATATTACTGTTGCATTTAAGTAATAGATATGAAATATATATATATAGTATTACACAGGATAACCCATTAAGTTTACTTTATGAAAATATAAATGATATTGGCTGCAGTAGCTACATTGACTTAATACAACAAAGAAAAGTTCAACAATTTAAAGCAGTATAACCGTTAGTTTCTACCCACATAATTCAATAAATTACACGTATTATTGTAATATTTAGCATAAATTGTGGATCATATCTGGTGCAAAATATCGTCAAAAACATAAAATTTAAATTCGCTTTTATCTCTGATATTTTATTTAGATCATATCCGTGGAATAATGTTTAATTTACTAAATGATTTACTCACTGTATATAATGTTAGTAAGTATATTCGGGCATCATTGATCAAATCAGAGTAAGCAATCAAGTTTAAACTTAGATTTATATGGCGCAGTCGTCATATCAGGATTATGGCCTTGGCGATCCTGGTTCAAATCCCATGAAAATAATGTTTTTTCTGTTATTTATTTTGTTTATTTCCCTAACAACACTATATCTTTCTTTCAGTGCTCCATAAACGGTTTTCATAATAGTATATTCCAACAAAATGGAAACAAATATTTGCCATTCATAAACAAGTTGTTTCTTTCTTTTCAAAAGCTGGTTATACAGCTTTAAGTTATTTTGTATGATTAGACAAAGAAAGATAACTCTGACTAGTAACTGTTTTAGTACATTTAAGAGTTAAATTTCTTGTCATTCATATTCTATTAAATTTACATTGAAATTGATTATCACAAAAAGAAATGACCAATCACAAACACCTTTTCAGGTCATATGATATGGCAACCAGCCACAACAATATTTCAGGTTATATGATATGATGACCAACCACAAACACAATTTCAGGTTATATGATATGATGTCCAACCACAAACACAATTTCAGGTTATATGATATGATGACCAACCACAAACACCATTTCAGGTTATATGATATGGCGAACAGCCACAGACACCATTTCAGATTATATGATATGGCGACCAACCACAAACACCATTCCAGGCTATATGATATGATGTCCAACCACAAACACAGTTTCAGGTTATATGATTTGGCAACCAACCACATACAACATTTCAGATTATATGATATGGCGACCAACCACAAACACCATTTCAGGTTATATGATATGGCGAACAGCCACAAACACAATTTCAGGTTATATGATATGGCGACCGGTCACAGATACCATTTTAGGTTATATGATATGGCGACCAGTCACAGACACCATTTCAGATTATATGATATGGCGACCAGTCACAGATACCATTTCAGGTTATATGATATGGTGACCAGTCACAGACACCATTTAAGGGTATATGATATGGTGACCAACAACAGACACCATTTCATGTTAAATGATATGGTGACCAACCAGAAACACCATTTCAGGTTATATAATATAGTGACCAGTCACAGGCACCATTACAGGTTATATGATATGGCGTCTACCAACAAACATCATTTAAGGTTATATGATATGGCAGCAAACCCAAAACACCATTGCAGGTTATATAATATGGTGACCAGCCAAACCACCATTTCATCGTTCACCGTTTCATGATATGGTTAACAGGCATTAACGCCATTTCAGGTTATATGATATGATGACCAACTACAAACACCATTTCAGGTTACATGATATGGCGAACAGCCACAAATACCATTTTAGGATATATGATATGGCAAATAGCCACAAACACTATTTCAGGTTATATGATATGTAGACCAGCCACAAACAACATTTCAGGTTATATGATATGGCGACCAACCAAAAACACCATTTCAGGTTATATGATTATGCGACCAGCCTCAAACACCATTTCAGGTTATATGATATGGCGACTAGCTATATATATATATATATATATTCAATAGCTGTGAAACTGGAATATATATATTCAACAACTGTTAAACTGGAATATATATATTCAATAACTGTGAAACTGGAATATATATATTCAACAACTGTTAAACTTACAACTGTGATACTGGAATATATATCTATATCCTTTTTATTCGAACAGGCAGAAAGAAACAATCTAATTACAATACTTAATACGTAGCAGACAAATATTATCAACCTGCAAAATAACAGGTTTAGATCTTAATGGTACTAAAATTACACTGAGTTGCCAAGCAGACTGATCCGTTCTTTACCTTAGATAGCAGATCAATTTTAAATGCATTATTATACTTGAGAAATGTGTTGAAAGATTCTGATATATTAATTTTCTTATACCATACACAATGAGTGTTTAGTATGTTACAGCGTGAAGAGATTTGTTCACAGTAATGCGATGGATTAGTTAAATATATTTAGCGCCGGATTCTTGCAGATTGGTTGCAATATTTAACAGGATAGATTATACTTCAAAATGGTTTAGAAAATAAATTCTGAGGTACAGAAGTGAGTATACAATTATTTAAATAACGATCATTATAGAAATATGATTAACTTTTGTAGTAAACGATGCCTTTATAATGTCAGAGATGCAATTGATTAGTTCCCATAGGCAACTGATTAGTTCTCAACTCGGATTCTTTGCGCAGGGTTTCTTTTCATTTATTTTATATATTGTGTAAACAATTTATGACCAAAACAGTGAGCTAATCCGTCACATTATTGTAAACGAATCACGTTAAGCCGTGAGACACACTATACACCCCGTGACACAATAAAGTTAAAAATTAAAGGTAAAATTAGAAATGGGCCGTGTAAATGTTCACGAACGAAACCGAGTCTTTAACTTTGTGATTATGCTGGGTTATTTATTAACAACGTGTATATGAATAACATTTTGCACGGAATTTCCCGCCTTTATCGGTGCACGTGCACTTCGTGTGGAAACACTACCTGTCAGGTATTTGTGTAACAGTTATGGAATGAATACACTTGCTAATTATTAGTATACTGTCTTACAGTAAACAATTGGTTGACATTATTTCCCTCCATATACTTTTTATGGTCGTATGACCTTAGAAATATATATTTTTTTGTCATTCAATATACTTCCGCACCATGCACATTTCTCCATTACTGCAGATCGGAAAGACAACAACAATAATATTTGCAGAGGAACAGAAAACAAACGACTTACCTTTTTACGTTTTGTTTATTGGTAAGAAAATTATTTCATAAGAAAATAAGTTGTTGATTAAAAAGGTAGCCATGAAAGCAAAATATTTAGCAGTCAAAATGAGATTATATTATATAAACAGCTTCTGAAATGATAAATATAGCGTTGAGTAAAATGCATTAACATCATACGATACAATTTTGTAATTATGTAGAAAGTTTAAGTTTAAAAAAACACCCTCATCTATTTTTCATTTGATTAATTAATAAATTATTTTTTAATTAATAAATATATGTAGTTAAATGCAAATCGCAGTGTAGGTATTTAACCACAAACTATATGGCGATATACTGGTAAGTTTCCATTAGACCGTAATAATTGATTGCTAGATTATCATCCCCACCCGCCCCCTTATTTTCATACCACCCTAACCATTTTTATTTTCATGAAAAACAACAACAAAACACACAAAAGAAAAACACATACAAAAATACATACAAAAATTACAAATAAAAATAAAAAATAGACACCTCCCGCCCTCCCTCTTTTTAAGAAAAATTGGATGATAACCAAGTAAATCATGTATAATGGCCTTATGGACGAATGGCCCATTTATTAGTGTCTTTGTACTAGAATATGTCATAATATCTCCATTATCTATTATTTTGAATAAAACCGCTCACAAACACCTTAACCTACCAAAAATAAACAAAAAAACAACGAAATCAACAAAATAACAGCAATGTTTTTAGGGTCATTCACTATGAAGGCTATTTATCAAACTGATCGATATTATGCTTTCGCGAAATGTTTTAATTTAAATATCTTATTATCAAAGAAGAGAGACTTTGTACAAGCTAGAAATAGATTTCCTCTCACTTCTGTTGTTATATATCGCTGTATATCGAATATATGTATTTGCTATATGCTGATAACAAATACAAATCACTCTCTGCATATACAAATATTGGTTTTTAACAAATAACTATCGCCATATATATATCATGCATTGTGAATGAGCATCTGAAAAGATCCCCCAAAAAATCGTAAATTCCGTTGTTGTGAATTTAATTACCTCCCTTTATGAATTTGAATATATATATAAATGCACAGTATCTGTATGATCCAACGGGTTTATAAATCTGTCCTTTATATAGCATGTGAGAAGTCATGAATCTTTAACTGGATCCTACTCATATAAAGGTACCAGTTCAGAGTTCAGGTTTGACAGAGGCCGTGATATTGTGTCAATGGTTTGCATTGTAGCTAGACGCGCTCGCCGTAGGCATGTGTTGGTATTCTGTACTTTTATTATGCTTCTTTGATATTAAATGTTCAAGGTATTGCGATTAAAACCTACACAATTACATTTAATGGGTAAATTGAATACTAGTACTTATTTAGTGCCTTTGTATAACAGTGTTAGATCAGGCACGAAAACGCAACAATGATTCGGCAGTCTCGGTTCAATCCACACCAAGTTAATTGTGTAAGAAAGAACGGTCTATGCTGTATTATGTATTTGTAATAAAGAATGGATCTCTCATACAGTAAGACTACAAACAAACAACATGCTATAGTCTAAAGTCAAACCATAGCTACCGTTCACAATATTTCAAACACTTGCTATATCAAACTATGTTTATTACCAACTGTTTTCTTCCCAATATAATAAACTTCATGCAATTATTGTCACTTTATCTTTTCTGTAAACAGGGATACACCAAATAAATATTTAATATTCGATAAGGTTCTTCACCAAACCAACCACTATAGACTTACGAGAAAAAAAAATCTCCTGAAGTCATTAGACAACATAATTTTCTTCCATTATCATCTGCTGTGTCAAATTATATTTTAGTTTCTGTTTGATTTTTGCTTTAGCGCAAGCTATGGTTTATAATTTTTGGAGACTGGTGTGTCCCTTTAAGATTAATGTTTATATATATAAATATGAATGTATGTTACAACTTGACTAATACATACATTTGTACGGTTTTTTGACGGATGGCCCACCCCGACCCTCACAGACCTATTATTGGGTAATTAAATGGATCACTTTTTTTGTGATTGAAATTAAAAGAAAAAAAAAACAACTGTTTTCATCAATGTTGTGCGGCGTTTCGTCCAATACATCTTTTCACCACAATATTGACTCGTACAAAATCAATCCATATTATACATTGAAATGTATTTAACATTATAATGTTCATGGGTCAAATATATAAAACATATTTGATAAATCTTCCTTTTTACACATCTATATTATCATATTTCTGCATATAAATTGGTTGTATGATACGCTTTCACAAATGTTATGGACTATTTTAAGCACTTTAAATGAATGTCCGCGTTATAGACATTCGTGTATCTTTTGACCCCGGGGACCATGCAGATGTAGACGGTTAACACAAACAAATGGAGAAAAACATCGAACATTTAAAGTACATAATTCGTATGAATAACAGCTCCATAGTCCAGCACATGGCGTTACTGTTGACATTTCTTTTTACGGTTCATAAGCTTGTCGAACCCTGCCATAATACTGGAGTACTTTTTTTCGCCTTCTTTCGGCTTCTCAAGAACAATGGCTGTTTCCATTAAAGGATATTTGAATCTGAAAAAAAAGAACAAATGTTGCGTTCATTTTATTTGTCAACATAAATCAAGTATGTGACCTTATCTCGAAATACACCAAGTTATGAGAGAATCGGTTTAATGTATTTAACTATGTATGGACACAATACGATGCGAAAAATATTGAACATTCCTTTTCTGGACCTTTATACGTGTAGCCTCTAATGTATATCCGCTTATTTTTCCGAATCTTATTTGTCATGAATTAGCAATTCCTTAAATTTCAATTCAAATAAAATATTTGCAAATATTTATTTAATAAATGATAAAAAGACATTTCTTCCCATAATATTAGATGTAAAAATGTAACAAGTCCGCTACTGAAACTACTCAGATGAATTAGTAATTCCAATATGGTTTAATTTTAGACCGAATTTTGAGAAACAGGGATCCATTTCGAAGTTCGTAAGTCTTAAGATGTTCTTACGAACAAATTGTGATACATAGAAACGTTCTATTTGCGCAGTATTTTTTTGGGGCAAATTTTGAAATGAAAACCATTTACAAGACTTACGAAGGTTCATACAATTATGTAAGCAAAACGCTTATTAAATGTCCCGATGTTTTTTCATAATTTCAAAGTTAAGGCAAACGGGCCCAAAATTCTTTTATTCACAATTGCAGTATTTTGAGATCTTCCCTGGTCGCTGTCTATCCCTTTTGATCAACATAAAGAATAAATTCCGTTTGTAAAGTTCCAATTAACCGTAGGTCATTGCTTTGTAAAACACATAACTGCTTATTGTTATCACTTAAACTACCACGTTGAAAATAAGTTTGAATTGTAAATTTGTATACACAGTATTGTGATAATTAAAAAGATAAAATCGAATCAAGACTTTAATGGAAAAGTAAACAAGAGGGCCAGAATGACCCTAAATCGCTAACTCTGAATATCAAAGTCCCCTTACTGGATCCATATATATCCTAGCCGCCCCTTCATTTGAACAAACATGAAAACCCCAACTTATAGGAATCATTTATATCAAATATGAACAAATTTGGCTGATCATTTCTTAAGAAGATTTTTGAAAATTCACAATTAAACTTTTTCGGGCACCTGCTGACCCCTTATGGATATTAAATCCCCTTTAATGACAAAGTTTCAGCTATTATAACTAAACAATGTTCCAGACGTCAAGATAATTGAAATAATACGTAAAATAGGTTAGAAAAACAGAATTTTCTCTTTTCCCATAGTATTCCTATATATTCCCAAGTTTACCATAACGTCTTCATTTGAACAACTTTGACATCCCTATCCACAGGGGACACTTTTACCAAATATTAATACATTTGGCTCATCAGAGTTTGAGAATAATATTGAAATTTCATAATTTCATCCTTTTATGACACCATTATTTATATCAAATTCCCTTCTTAAGCAGAAGTTTTTAAATGTTAATTTCCCTATGTTATCCCGGGCTTATTTTTGACCCTAGCATAATGGCTTGAACAAACTTAATAGAAACTCATTAGATGATACTACATGCAAAATTATCAAAGCTCCACGCCTTTCACTTTCAGGTAAGAATATTTGGGAAATTTCACAATTTCATCTTTGTTTTGGGCCCTTGCTGGTTCCTTATTTATATCAAATTCCCTTTAAAGGGCATTGTTTCAACTGCTATGTCTAAGCAATGCTCCAGACATGAAGATAATAGAAATAATACCTTAAATAGATCAGAAAAACAGATTTTCCCGTTTTTTTTTATAATATTCCTATGTTAATATCAACGTTCCCTTACTGGGCTCCAACCGATCGTAGCCATTTTATTTGAACAAAATGGAATCTCCTAGCCATAGGGATCATTTATACAAAATATGAACAAATTTGATTGGACGGTCCTTGAGAAGATTGGACGGTCCTTGAGAAGATTGGACGGTTGAGAAGATCGGACGGTTTTTGTGAAGATTGGACGGTCCTTGAGAAGATTGGACGGTTGAGAAGATTGGACGGTTCTTGAGAAGATTGGACGGTCCTTGAGAAGATTGGACGGTCCTTGAGAAGATTGGATGGTTGAGAAGATTGGACGGTCCTTGAGAAGATTGGACGGTCCTTGAGAAGATTGGACGGTTGAGAAGATTGGACGGTCCTTGAGAAGATTGGACGGTCCTGAGAAGATTGGACGGTCCTTGAGAAGATTGGACGGTTGAGAAGATTGGACGGTCCTTGAGAAGATTGGACGGTCCTTGAGAAGATTGGACGGTTGACAAGATTGGACGGTCCTTGAGAATATTGGACGGTCCTTGAGAAGATTGGACGGTCCTTGAGAAGATCGGACGGTTCATGAGAAGATTGGACGGTTGAGAAGATCGGACGGTTCATGAGAAGATTGGACGGTTGAGAAGATTGGACGGTTCTTGAGAAGATTGGACGGTTCTTGAGAAGATTGGACGGTCCTTGAGAAGATTGGACGGTTCTTGAGAAGATTGGACGGTCCTTGAGAAGATCGGACGGTTCATGAGAAGATTGGACGGTTGAGAAGATCGGACGGTTCATGAGAAGATTGGACGGTTGAGAAGATCGGACGGTTCTTGAAAAGATTGGACGGTCCTTGAGAAGATTGGACGGTTCTTAAGAAGAATATATCTAAATGTAAATTTTCTTATATTATACTGACAGTTACCTCAATGCGAGGCCAATTTCGACCTTTGGGTAATGTCATGGTCAAACTTGATTGAAACTCATTGGATGACACTACATGCAAAATATCAAAGCTCCAATCGTTGCACTTTCGGAGAAGAAGATTTATGAAATGTTGAAGAAAAAAAACTAATTAACCCCTGGGGTGAAGTCGTTTGAAGCAATTGTTAA